>JARHVA010002601.1:1405000-1875000 GCA_037957365.1 Torreya grandis
CACAAGGTTGTTATCAATGAAGGTAGCAAAAAAATTTCATCAACCTCAACAACTATTCAAGGCATGGTAGAAGGGGGATAAATATGAGGAGAACTATCAACATCTGAAGTGTACTCCATGGAAAAAGATGAAGAGGAATATGGTGGTTCTTGGGTAGTTTATTTCCTCAATTTCTATCTAGTAAAGACCATGAGAGGAATAGAAAATAAATAATGAAAAATCACACCTCAAACAAAAAACAATCAAAAGGAAAAGAATCTTGAAACAATCCAAACATACACTAGAAGTGCATTTAAAACATAGGATTATTTTTAGATTGCTTTTGGATTATGCCTTAAAAAGTGTGAACAAGAAATTTGGCTTATAGATCATGTACTATAGAGGGAATCTAAGGTTAGTTTTAGGTTGTGTTTAAGTGTTCAAAAGTAAGAATATGTATTGAACTTCAGTACATGGCTTGATATTGGGGCCTACCCCCTCACTTCACACACCATAATGATAAGGGCATTGGGTGATTAGCCAAGATAAACTTAATTTTAGAGTTTATATTCAATCAAAGAGTTGATTTGGTTCTCCTTGGTAATGACATCTAAGTAGGATTGTTGAGAAAGGGTAAGGTTTACCATTAGGTGATGAAATTCTAGTCGAGCCTTGTCTCAAGTTTGTTTTGATGTGTTGATTGATTATGTGGTTTGGTGAAGTGTGTGATAACAAGAGTGAAAATTAAAATTGATTACTTTGCCTTTAAGTTAAATAAATGAACTAAAATCAAGCAAGCAAATAATGTATGCAAGGTATTTATTTTTATCCCAAAATAAATTCCAGATTTTATTGGATGAGAAAAGAATAACGAAAGAAAGAAGGGGCACCTAGATGATGTTAGGGTCCCACTGGGTGTGCCAAAATGTTTCTATTAATTTTTTCTCATTTTTGAATTTGGGAAGAAGATAAGAAACTAGTAATATGGTGTGGTAGAAATACCTAGTTGGTAATGTACACATAATCTAGATGAATATGGAGAAATCCTCTTTGGCTTGGAATGAATAACCTATAGCTCTCTAGATGGATGATTGCTGATGGATGAAGTAATTTTTCTAGAGTAACAATACTTTGGCCTCAAATGCAAGTTTGGCACACGTTTGGGTCTCTTTTGTTATTATTTAGTTACTAAAGGAAGAATGGATGCTAGAAATCTTGAATCCTATATGTAAAAATGCTTGTGATGATGGATCCATTTCACCTCCTACTCCCATCCTTTTATAGGAAAAGAGAGATGGAGGATATAAGGCTCCCTAGTAGGTGAGGCTAATGACTTTAATACTTGAGAGTTCATTAGTACCACATAAGGAAAACATATTAAATTGTTCCTCATTATCTCACATATAGTTGATGATGTGTTAAGAAGGTCATGACCTAACCATCGATGGTTAAGATGACTATAGAAGATCAAGTGTCCAAAGAAAAAGGGGTCAAGGTGGGTTGAAAGAGGTGGGCTTAGTAAGTTAGTGAGTTTAGTTAGCTATCTAGACTCAAGGTCCTAATAGGTTTGTTAGTCGATCAAGAAGGGTTAGGTGGTCCCTAAGGTATTCTAAAACATTTAGACACCTAATACAAATTTCTAGTGTTTACAAGATTGATCACTTGGTCATCATCTATGCATCTAAGAAGTACTCCATTGAGGTCTTTTATAAATATAACCACATCAACCAATACATAAGGTATGGACTAAAGTCTAAAATACCTTCCTTTTTTTATATCCATAGCTTGTAGGTACTCACCTATTATCAATAAATGTGTCATATCCTAGAGATAGATAGTGTGAGGTGGAGATGCATCCATTTTTAAATTGTCTTGAGTCACTGAGATAATCTCTTTACCTTCCTGAAGGTCATCTACCATATGCTCACATAAGCCTTTACCTCTCACTATCTTAGTGACCTTGATCTCCACATCATACTCTATGACCTTGGTAATGCAACTATCCCTCTTCTCATTCAAGTCTCATTAAGAATAAATTACCTCACTCTAGGAGGAGACACCATAAGATATATTTTGATATTGGAGAGAATTGGTCTGAATGTTTTAAGGACTATTACCACTATAAGGACTTGAATTTATACAAAATTATACCTTACTTCATATCCTTCAAGACCTTACTAAAAAAAGTAATTAGCTACTCAATTCCTTCATTCTTCTACATCAAGATAGTTGATATATTATCAATATTAGCAAAGTTATACAATATGAAATCCCTTAATAAATTAGGATTCATGAGTTTAGGTGATTGGGTAATAGCTTTTTTGATAGCCTCAAATTATTATTTACCTTTTTTATATTAAGTGAACACTTGGTTCTTATTGAGCATGGAAGTGATGGGTTTGACCAAGTTGGCAAAACTAGGAATAAAACATCTCACAAAGTTTATTTTCCAAAGGAAACTCTAGAGTCACTTATTATGTTTGGGTAAGGATAATGCCAAGATGGCACTTATTCTATCAATATCAATTACTAATCCATACTTTGAGACAATACATCCTAAGGGTTTTCTCTCATGTATAACAAATACAAAACTCTTAGGATTCAAAAAGATCCCATATTCTCTACATCCTTGAAAGATAAATCTTAGGTGATCTAAGTGTTCACTAGCCTTCTTGGAGAAAAATATTATGTCATCTAAGTAGACCAACACCATATTATTTAACAAGCCTTGAAAATCCATGTCCATGGATCTTTGAAAAGTCTCCCTCATATTTAACAATCCATAAGGCATATTTTGATAATCATACATGCCCCACTTTATGGTGAAGGTAGTCTTGTATTGATCCTTTTCCCTTATCAACACTTGGTTGTATCTCAAGTACCCATACGAAAGAGAGAAACATTATGAGCTAATAAACATATAAATGAGTTGCTCCATACATGGTAATGGGTAATGATATTTCAAAGATACCCTATTCAAGTCTCTGAATTCAACACATAATTGGATTTCATCATTAATATTTCTCACAGGTACTAGGTTAGCTACCCATGCAATGTTTTTGATGGGAAATATGATATTGGATTCAATAAATTTAGTCAATTATTTCCTCATTATCTCCTCAATCTTAGGGTTGATAGGCCTTTGCTTTTGCCTCATAGGTTTTTCACTGGCCTCCAACTCTATAGTGTGTTTGGATATCTTGGAATAAAATCCTCTCAGATCACTATATTCCCAAGAAAATATGTTTGAATATCTTTTAAAAATTTCAATGAAAGCATTCCTTTCTACCTAAATACTTAGCTTTCCAATCTTGTAGAGTTTATCTTTGAAGATAAGAACTCTTTCATAGTTCTCCTTATTAGTTGACATCACTACCTTATCTTTCCTCATATGATCTCCTTCATGGAAAACACATTCAAGGGTGACCATATCTTTAGGAATTTTTTTAGACCTTAGATAAAAAAAATTATCCTCGTATTGATTTTGGAACTTACCTTGGTTCATTGAGGAAAACTCTACTTCCTACTACAAGAAACAAGTAATCTACTTATCACTATTAAAGACCTAAAAATAAGCTTCATTATCTAGCACTAATACCACCACTTTAAAATATTGTTATACTTTGAACTTCTTCAGCTCATTTAGGATGTCAAAATGAGCTCCCACAACTACCAACCTATCATCATATTGATTTTGGTTCCTTAGCACTACTTGAATGTTGAAGGATTCAAAATCCTCAAGTATGTCTCATACTGTATGTTTGTAAGAGGTCATCAAGGGGTTCTTTGTGATGTTTTGGCATCTAACATGATGCACTATCAGATCACTATCCCCATTTACTTTTAATTACTTTATTCCCCTCCTACTAGCCCACTAAAGGCCATGGATAATGCATTCATATTTAGTAACATTGCAAGATCAACTAAATTAGAACCTATAAGAAGAGAAGTATTTATAATTGGAGGGAGATATTATCATCATACCTTCACCTACTTTGTGTTTTCTCATTGAGGAATCAAAGAATAATTTCCACAAACCACTAGTATCCCTCTTTGGCCTAGTTAGGGATGGCATGGACTCATTCTCTTCATGCAAGTAGTAGAATCCCATGTCTCTTTCCTCAACACCTTACAAAGGTTCAATCAAATAATTTTCACTCCATAACTAATCTAAGATCATATTAGGTATCCCCTTAGGATAAGTGTCTAGATCCTAGCCAACCAGGTGTTCATCATCATCAAGAATGATATAATTTATGTTTGGGCTATCTAGACCATAAGGATCTATGTGAAATTATGCAATAGGTTTAACTTTGATGGACACCTTGGTCTCATACTTTTTATTGAAAGCCATGTAGAACCAATATACTACTAGATAAACCTCAATTTTGGCACTGAATTCCCTAGATAAGCATAGAGCAAAATGAAAAGGCACATCTAGAATCAACACATCTTAAGCCGATGAAACACTAGGATAAACATATAGGGTCAAATGTAGACCCTTGATGATACCAACTAATTTGGTGAAAGATCCATCAAGATATAGAACTCCCTTAGATTAGGGCTAATACTTCAAACCAAGTTGATTAGTTATTGACTTTGGCATCACTAAATTATTAGCTTCATTGTCTACCATGTAGTTATGTACCAAAGAATCACCAATGATTATAAAAATATAGAATGGAGGAGGCTTGACCGCCTTATTTAATTACCCTTATTAGGTCCCTTAATTTCATTGGTGAGAACCACATTTTACCTACTTGGTGGGTTCTTAGAAACATTGATCTTTGGCAAACCCTCTTGAAGGATATCCACCTAACTACGTAAAGAAAGCATGTCCCACATTAACACAATCACATTGGACTTTCTAATTTGTTAATAAATATTGATGGGAAAACCACCAACCTTTTTTTGTGATTTTAGAACCACAACCATGTTTTTAACTTATGAGTTTTGGGGTACAAAGGCATTCCATTGATTTTCATTATCTAGAGCTAGTGGAACCTTTGGAGTAGTAGTAGGTTCCTTTGGCTTTGATAACAATGGGGTAATAGTGGGACACTATTTGACTACTCCCTAGTTATCATCCATGTTCCTTATTTTGAACATTGTATTATCTACCACTAGAATATATGCTTGGGTAGAGCTATCTTATTGATTGAGTGCATAACACTCTTCTTACTCATAGTTAACCATTGTGGTACCAAACTGGTTTGGTTCTTCATTATACCCTTTACCTTTATAGGGATCTTCTAGTTTTATCATCATATGTACTTATATGTTCTAAGCCATAAGAGCTTGATTGTATCCATAGCTAGCACCCTAATGTCATCTATCATTGAAAGCCTAATTAAACTTAGTTTTTGGTATAATTGATTGACTGAATGATTGATTCCAAGGTAGAGTACCCTCACTTTCTTGAGAAATGTTATTCTAAATAGGGACCAAAGTGTTAAAAGTACTTATAGCATTTAGATTGTAATTATTTTTCTTAGCATAGCTAGGCTACCCTTGTCCTTGTCTTTGGCCTTATCATTATAAATTTCCTTTGTAGGGTGGCCTTTTTGCTTGATAAGACAATTATTGAGGTTGATATGGAGCTTGATAAGGTCTATTAAACTGGGTTTGTTATCTCTTAAAATTCACCAATTCAATACCAAAGGATTGAAACATGCTCTTAAGATCTTAGAAGTTCTTATATTTTTAGGAATCACTAGATTGACTAGTTGAAGCCTTCTCCTACTTTGGTGTAGGTATGGAAACAATTGTTGGCATAGGAGGAATGGTAGTAAGGGGAGGAATTATGATATGAGGTGGTTGAATATCAATAAATAAATGCATTAGGGGCCTAAGTGTAAGATTGATAGTTTGTAGTAGACTATTCTCTACTCTGATTATCACCTCATAAGTATTTGGTAGTGTGTTTCCTCTCATAGATTGAATCATTGCTATAATATCATTGTTTAGAGATTTTAAAAAGTAAATTAAAGCATAGTTTGGAGTAGGACTGACAAAGATTGGAATCTTATCCCACGTCTTTTGAAACCTATTATTGAAATATTGCATAGCCTCATGATGAGCCCTCATAATTGTGGTTAACTATTTTTCAAGTGATAAGTGGTCACTTTTGTCTTCAAACCTTTTACATAAAGGATATCCTAACTAATCTCATGATGTGATGGAGTTATTAGTAAATTTTTTATACTAGTCTAAGGATTTACCCTTAAAAAAGATGGCTAATAACCTCATGGCCACATTTTCTTCAATGATATCATGAATATTGTAGAAGTTGGCTACATATCTAAGCTGTTTATAAGGGGTTGTAGATTAATCTCCCATGAAGCAAGAAACACTTTTATGATATACCACTGGAATAAGATCATACTGTTGGAGGTCTAAAGGACTCTAACCATTGAATTCCATAAAAGGAAAATATATAGGGGCTTCCATGGTAGTGAAAGGACCCAAAAAAGATCTTCTTGTAGAGGTAGACTTAGAAATTGGTTTAGGAGGAAAATTTCCATTATATGGATGAGTGTTGGCAAATCTTAACCTTCTTACTGAGTTTAAAGGTAATTCAAAAAATTTAAAAGGAATACCTCTAGAAGATAATATTGTAGTCACCTTTGACATGAAAGATAGATATTTCTCTACCACTAGATTGTTGAGTGTTCTTTAGAATCTCTAGATACTGAAAGATGAAAGTTATAACCACTAAAAATTGATCAAATCAACATCAAACTTGACCAATATTCTTTGAAAGTGGTCCCACCAAGCATTACAAAAAATATTATGGCATGGAAATAACCCTTGTGGGAGAGTTATTCAAGCCCTCCCACTCCCAACCATAATATATTATAGCAACCTCATGTTATGGGTATCCTATGGTGAGGTTGAACATCTGGAGAAAACTAGATTCCTCTTGGTAGATCACCTAAACTTATGTTTTTACTTGAAAATAGGATAGAAAGGGGGTATCGGGTAACTAAGAGAGATAAAAAAGTGATTCACTAAATTTAAATGACAATCACATAAGCTTTAAACCAATACTAATCTAGAATAAGATAATTATTGATCACACAAGCTCTCAAACTAGCTAATTTGCATAAGTATTTCATAAACTAGGCTCACTAAGAAATGAATGAAGCAAAGAGGAATTATAAGATTCACAACAAGAATCCATTAATATCAGAAAGAGACCAAGTTTAAACTTATAATTATCTTGAAAATGCCTAAACAAAGGCAAGAAAGAAGGAAAATCAACATGGAAGAACACTTCTTCACAAATCCTTCATGCACAAGCTTACAAAACATAAGTTAAAGCCAAGAGATAGGTAAAAATTAATATTATTACTTCAAGAGGTATTTATTACAAATTTTGATAGATTTTCTTCTTGTCAAATGAGATTCTATTCTTTTTTCTATGTGGCGGAGAAATGGGAGATATAGGAGAAAAGGGGGAGAGGGAGAGAAGGAACGAGCAAAATAGAAAATAATAAACGAGATGTAACCACCCCTCATGAATTTTCAACCACATTTGGATCAATTAGGGCTGATCCTTCCTCAAAAATGAACCCTCATGAGCCCAAATAGGCTTTAAGCCCTCTTATTGGCTTATAAATGCACTAGAAGACAAGAAATTATTGATGATGACAAATCATGATCCATTAAGAAAGGAAAGTCTCCAAAGACTTTTGAAACTTCATTAAATGATCCACTTACCCTTCTCAACCTCCACACTCTACAACTTATCTATGAGTTTATAGCACCGTGCTTCATCTTGATATATCTTTTACATTATTAGATAGTCATTTAAACTCAATCATATGGTGTCCTTTCTAAACTTCCTTTCACAATTGTAACTCTACCCTTACTCCAAACCTTAAACATACATCTATTATAGATGAAAACTAATCAATTTATTGGTTTTAAAATAGTCATATATCAATGAAGATCTAAAGATTAGTTAGTCTCTTGATCATGAACAAGATGTAAAACTTACATCTAAGGGATTTTGAGAGGTTAAACTTATCTTTAATGGTGGCATACAAATTTTTAGTGTTTTGTTTTGGTAACCTAGATCATATTTTGATCTTATATCCATACATACAAGCTTGGGTGGTGAAATATTTTTATCTAACATGTCACCCTATGTGGCATATCCCTTCCACACTATTTATTTAAATTTAAAATGTGACACCTAAAAATTTAGACACATGTCCTCATCTCTTGTCCCCTTGAAGCTTGATCAAATTTGCCCCATCAATCTCCTTGGGAGTCTCCTAGCCTTGATTTTCAATGATGTTATTGATCTTTAATTTAGATTTTGAGATTGTAACACTTGGTAGATCTACATTATTTCTATAGACCTTTCTTCTAGTTTCCATCCAGTTAACGCTCTTACACCATATGGTAGCCTTGCTTGTAATCTGGGTTCATTGACTTATTGACTTGATTTGCACCATTGGTCTAGATCTGCATGGTTGAATGTGTGTTTTCAAATTTGATCTACATGATCAAACTCACACTACTGATCTGTTAATTCACCATGATTATGTCACTTGCAATAATTGTGTTTAATCTTAATATCTTTTGACCTATTCACCTTGTGCTCATTTTTATATCTCTATATGTATGATTGAACATGCATCGTAGATTTATCTTGACTTATTGACTTAACTCATCCATGTGACATTGATCCTTGATATAATTGAGTGAGGTTTCAACACTTAGCATCCTTATGTTTAATTTTTTATCTTACTAAAGATTTTTTTAAACCAAATATTTATTTCCTATGGATTTAATTTGATATCCCTTGGTACATCCCACACTATTATATCATCTTTAAAGTCTTATATCTTGAGATAGGAAACACATCAATACACCAAACTTGTAGGGGATATTTGTGGCATAAAATACATCATTTTTATGTAATTATTTAACTTTTTTTGACTTCCTAGGTACACTTATTAAATACACAACCAAAATAACCTATTCAATCCAAGTGGTTTGATCCATCTAGGAAATTTTTTATGTAGGCCAATTTTGGCCAACATTTCCTATCAGAGAATTCAACTTCTTCTCTTAAGAATTTGATAATTTATTGGTCGCTATCAAATACTTGCTAATTTGTCACATTATTAGGAATATATGGCCTTACTATCAACCTTACATGATTTTTGTTTTTCTTTTTTATTTCTTTAGGTAAGTTATATTAGGATCCAATCGAGGCCATATGATCAACATCTTTGATCGATGATCTTAGTATCACTTGGATGTTCAAAGTGGTAAAGTCTTATATCGAGTCAGAAACCTTGTGTTTGTAAGATTTTATCAAATTATTCTTAGTTACATTTTTAGATGTCACTAGCTAAAAAATTAGCTCACTATCACCAAATATTTATAAGGATTTTAATCCCCTCTCCTTGGCTAATTATATACCTTAAATCAAAGCTTCATATTTAGCTACATTTTTTGTATAGCTAAATTAAAGTCTGAAAGAATAGAAATAACTCTCTTTATATGGGAAGATAAAGCCAATACCTATACCTACACCATTCCTACTTCTTAGACCATCGAAGAACAATTTCTACATTCCTTGAAGATCTTCAGTTGATTTTACTAGGTTTATAATAATTGCATCATTTTAATGAATGTAATATGTACCCAACCCTATTTGGTTTACATAATCATAAGGATCAAATTGAAGATATGATCCCAATTCATCTAGATGAGTGTCTAAAATCTCTTCTATAGGTGTTACAAATTCATGATCCATCTTCTCTTCATGGTGCTACATTATATAGTTCATGTCTATAGGGATAGGATTGTATGGCTCAATATGGTCTTTTATGATTAGCTCAACTCTTATTACATATCTCATCTTAATAAATATGTGATACTAATACATAGATAGATATCCTCCCATTTTTATAATGAAATCTCATAAAAGATAAATGACAAAGTAAAGGGAAAGATCTATAACTGAGATATCTTATGAAATTGATAAGTTGGGACAAGCATGAATAGTGAGGTTTAGACCCTTTACTATTCCTACTATTTGAATAGTAGTCCCATCTAATTGAAGCACACTTTTATTGATAGTTGTATACTTTATACCAAGGGCATAAACTATTTTTATGGTTATAATATAGTTGCTAGCCCCTAAATCTACCATGATACTATGAATGAGATGTTTCCCTAATATGATTAAATGATAAAAAGGGGGAGGCTTACCACTTTTACTTGTTCTAGTGTTAGTTTATGGTCGATGCAAATTAATTGCAACATTAGGTCCCTTAGCTGGAACCTTGTAAGTCATATCAAAGATTTTTAAAGGCTCTTGTAGAAAATCCCTTTGCATGGGCATATATAGTGTTTCCCACATAATTGTTGACCATTTTTGGTGTAACAGGCCAAAAATCAGTCCCCTTCTTCCTCTGCTATTTCATGCTAATTCATTTTTGATTTTTCACAAGTTCAAGAATTTTCTATGGACTCTACAAGAATTTTCTACGGACTCTGTAGGTCTATTTCTATGGACTCTACAGGTCTATTTCTACGGACTCTACAGGGATGGAATTTCTATAGACTCTATAGGGATGGAATTTATATGAACTCTATAGGGATAGAATTTCTATGGACTCTGTAGGGATGGAATTTCTATGGACTTTGTAGGGATTGATTTTCTATGGACTCAGCAGTGTGTTTTTCTACGAACTCTGCAGGTGTAAACTTTTGACAGATGAACCAGTTCAGAGGGTGCAAGGTTTTACAAAGATTATTTAGACTCTTGTCTAAAGAAATTCATAAGGGAATAGAGATAAAATGGTTTAAAAGACACTTTTCTTTAAGGTTGGAAGAGTGTTTCAATGACATAATCTTTCTGAGAGTTAGCACCTTTGAACCAATGAATTGGTTCAACGCTTGGTTCAATCGGTGGGTTCAATGCTTCGTTCAATTGGTGAGTTCAAACACTTGGTTCAATTGGTAGGTTTAATTATTGGTTCAATTGGTGAGTTCAAACACTTGGTTCAATTGCTTGGTTCACCATGAAAGGTTCAAAGGCTCGACGTGCAGTGTTGAACCATTAAACCATTTTTGGTTCAATCGATCAGTTCAATGGCTTGGTTCAAGGGAGCATCCTAAAGCCAAAGGACAAGTGCCCTTGTGAAGGGTAGTTCAAGAGCCCTTTTTGAGGGTAAGAATCACTTCAAAGGAAAAAGAGCCACAAAGTTAAGATTTTTTTAGACCTAGCATTGAAATGAATTCTTTCAGACTTTTTGTCTGAAGGAATTCCTTCGAACAAAAAGTCTAAAGGAATTTGGGGAAAGGCCACCAACCCAAAGCAAAAAAACTCAGGGAAGTCAAAGTAGCCAATTCTCACAGACTTTTTGTCCATGGGAAAAATCCTAAAACAAGAGAGGCCCATAAAAAGGGCCAAAGAGACAAAGGCCACCGAAGGGCAGGTGCCCTTGCGAGGGGATCCTAGTGGCCAAATGAAGGGCATCTCTCTAGAGCCAAAGGGACACTTCCCCTTAGGGAGGGTCTAAAACAAAGAAAAATCCATAGAAAAGGCTTGAGGCAATTTGCCAAGGATGGTGATGTCCCAAGAGCTGTCAAATTTAAGATGATGAAATAGCCATTGGTTTTTAAAATACTTGCGTGTCAACCATGAAAAGAGCCCAAGGAATTTAGTGACCCATCAAAAGATTGCCCCCAAGGGCTGAAGGAACAGAAAGAGATAAAGTAGGAAGAAGACAAAGAACCCAAAGAACAAAGAGAGAAAAGTGCCAAGTGTAGGAATAGGTAGATAGTCCAGGTGGTGAAGGGAGGCACTGATCCAAGAAGTTACTTTGACAGGTGATATAGTGTTTGCAAATTGATCATTAGGAGGCACAAATAGCTAGTGACTAGACCCATTTTCTTCATTTTTCATTAATGAGCAAACAAACCACATAATCACCTTGAAGGAGCGGTCTTGCAAGCAGACAAATAGCATGGCTCATAATTTCTCATTGATGTTTAAGCGGCCTGCTCTTCCCAATGATCAGGGTGCACATGAGTTATTTGTAAAAAGAGTGCCAAAAGGCTTCCTTCCTTCCCCTATATATTGTATACTTATCATTTCAAAAAGGATCTTTCACATTTGTAAGGTGAAGCCCTGACAAATTTTCACCTAAAATCAATAAACGCATTTTTACCTCTATTCTAGTTAGATATCTCTGTGTGTGCCTGAGTGTCAGTTTATGTTTAGTCATTGCTTCTTAATGCTTCCACAGGTTTAATACCAACACACCTGGTGTCTATAAGGTGCCATTTTTTTAGGTGATAAGGAGAGCTATATTTGGAAGTGCAGAGACAAAAAAAGCTACTATACAATGTGCCTTTCCATAGCACCTTTGGTGAGTCTTTATTTTCTATGTAGTCCATCAAAGCCTCCCTATTGAGCTTCCTACAACGTAGTCCATCTACCAATATGAAGTGCAAATATGTGTTTGTCTGGATTTAAGTGTGAGTGTGAGTAGGTTGAATCATTTGGTGCATCACCTCTTTTAGAGTAGTTTATTTTATTGTAATCCTTTTCCCTTTTCACCCCCCACATTATATATCTATATACCTGTATTAGCACTTATTAGAACAACTCAGATGCATCAAAGGGAGCTAGTCCTTACCTAGAGACTCTCCCCTCTAGCTTCACCAGTCCCATAGGTGAGAGGGGAGTTTCCATTTTGACGTGTGGAAGGCAGGAGCTCAGCATCCTACCTCAGGTGTAATCCACTGTATCAATAGTTTTTGGCACGCTCGGTGAGACCCAGTTTTACACTCAGTAAAGTTTCAAGATTGATGCTAGTCCTGTTACATCAAATCAACTATTTTCAGCATTTGGTGACTCCATTGGTAAGAACTTCATTTTTTAAATCAAAGATAGTCTGACTTCCTATGCCTAAAGTCACCACATGGTCTGCTTCTAAAGGTATCCCTTTTGACTTCATTGAGTTGCCTTTGAACTCAGTAAAAAGACTAAGGTTTGAGAGGTCCCATCCTTATTCAACAAACCACCTTGCCAAACTTGCTATAAGGAACACATACATAGTAGGGCCATAGTTACATCCCATCATAGCTATGGTATTACCCTTTGTGACCTTTCGTGGTCATAGCCCCTTGAATCACCAACGTTATGACCCAATTCCAGGTGTAGCCCTCAAAAGTGTGCCTTCCTTTGATGGAGAGGGGCCCATTATAGTCATCAAACACATTAGAAATATTGCTAACCTCTACAATATCCACAATGTCACTAAGGAAAATATTGTGATCAGATTGTTGTCATTGTCCCTCAAGGGTAAAGCTCTTGAATGGTATGGGACTTTGACAATAAATTCAATCAGTTCCTAGAATGAATTGGGCACTCACTTGACAGACCATTTTGGGGAAAAGAGTGATCACCTCTCACTTCCTAAATAGCTGACTACCATGAAAAGAGCCCTATATGAATACATGTAAGATTTCAATGCTAAGTTTCAAAAGACATGGGATAGAATCCTTGTTCTGGTAAGACCAGCTGCTAGATATACTTTCTTATATTACTTAAGAGCATTAAATAGTGATATACTTATTATGATACAATCAATGGGAGGACATGTGCTACTTGCTACCTATGACATAGCCATAGCAGCTGAAAATTGCTTAGTGTAGGCTAGGAAGATAGCTCTTATACCCCATATGCCACTTTTCCTTGAAATGCTACCTCCAATTTAGACTGTTACTCCCACCTTAGCTCCTCTACCTAGCATAGAGAAACTAGTTGCTGCTCCATCCAATGAGCTTCATGAAGTTAAGAGTCTATTGCAAAGTATGTCAAATGAACTTGTGGCTCTTAAAAGGTAGTAAGCTCAAAGCAATTGACCAAACCAAGGATAACAGCAATATGGTCAAGCTCCTAAACCCCTTTTCCAAAATTATAATCAAGGATAGGGTTAGCTTACTCAAACTAGAACCTTTCAAGGCTACAACCTAGGCACCCCTTCATCATCTAAGGTCATGGTGCCTATTCAAAACAATCTGGTGCAAGAGTAGCCAAGTTGTTCAACCATGGGATATGGTCAGAAACAAGCTATTTATACAAATGAAATGATGGGTTATTACCCAAATGTGCAAGAAAATTAAACAGCCACCCATTCCCAAGTCTTTGAGACTCCAATGCAACCCAGCATGAGTAGTAATCAGGCCTAGCCTAATTCTACCCTCATGAATCATTTGGAAGGAGAATTCTATTCAGTCAATTATGTGGGCACTGTAGACAATCAAGTTGACTGTGTTACAGCCAACACAAGATTCAAAAGTAGGGCAATGGAAGAAACTTAGGCTACTTCCCAGGCATTAGCAACACTTTCTTCATCACATGCAAATAAAAAAGTCCCAAGCTTCAGACCGCCAGTTGTACCTCCAGCTCCTTGACTTGCCCCTCAGGCTGTACATTATTCCAAAGAAATTTTAAAGGAAGGAAACCCTCAAATCAACATGGTTGGCTAGATGAAGAAGCTACACATGAACATTTCCTTGTGGGATTCACTATCAATACTAGGGTAGAAAGACATGCTGCAAAATGAATTGCATGAGCTAGATGAATGAGCTGTCCCAGTAAAAGCTGACAACATTTTGATGATGAATGGATAGCCTTTCACCTCAGGTCAGACCCAGAAGGAAGAGAAGGTTCCTCCTTTTTATTTGTCCTTGGTCATAGGAGATTTATTTATTCACAATTGCATCATTAATAGTGGATCAAGCACCTTGGTCATGCCCAAATGCATAGCTGACAAGCTGGGTTTGAAATACAAAGAAAAGACAAAGGGAGTCCTACAGCTGGATGGAACCCTAGCAAAGATAATTGGGGTGGTAAGAAGTTTGAGCTTGACACTACATGCTTGCCCAACTTTCTCAGTTTCTCATGATGTGGTAGTGGCAGATGTCCCTCCCTACTTTGCCATTTGATTATCCAGGGATTTTACATCCAAGATAGGTGGCTACTTAGCAGCAAATTGGTCTTATCTAGTTTTTAGAACCAAATATGGAACTAAATTTAGGATTGAATCTAAATGTCATGTCCCCTTTTCAGTTGACATGTTCTAAGTTCATGGTTAGCCTATTATGCGACCCTCATAGGCTGATAGGATGGTTAGAGGGTCTTGAGGGAGATTGGCTTGGCTTCGTTTAGCAAAATTGTTCTAATTGGCTTTCATTTGGGCTCGATCGGACATATATTGAGGGAGATATTAATATTTGATTGATTTAATCAAATATTAATTATTTAGCCTATTTTTAATTAGAAACCCTAATTCTAATTTAAGAAACCCTAATTAGGGCAAGCATATCTTTTTGAGGGTATAAGGGTTTCTCATGGAGGCCATTATTGAATTATGCATTGATTATTGACAATTGATTTTGCAGAATTCTTCTATGAAGACTGAGCCAAGGGTTCTAGGATTCCATCTGCATTGGAGAACATCCACTCTTCAGTGTGTGCAATTTAGAGGTTGTGAGATATCAGCCGATCTATTGCCAAATTAAGAGATAGCTTCATACAAAAGTTATCACAAAGATTTACAGGGTTGAGAGATAACTTCACACATAAGTTATCACAGATATTCCAGGTATTTATTTTATTAAGTTTGATTTAATAAATTATACAGATAAAGCTTTTTCTATATTAGAGCCATATATCTTCAGATCATGGGTTGAAATAGACAGGGTGTGCTTAATTGGCAGCCATACGAAGTCCATACAGATTCATACAAATTCACACAGAGACCGACATCGACAGGCAGAGATCTATAGCGACTGACATCGGCCAAACCATCACTGACATCGATAGGTTAACGACCCCAGTCGATTGATAATAGCAGTATAACCGATGTCAGCGATTGTGTTTTTGACATAGTAGGCTGAGATGCATAGATTCAAGGTATTTTTCAGATTGTTGGAAGATAATCAAGTTTTTAAGACCGTATTTTAATATTATTTTATATGCATGAGAGAAGATTGTAATTGTAATCATCTGAACAAGTGATAAGATCTTTGATTTTCTATTGAGAGATTATATTGTGGTTGATTTATTTATTTGAAGATATTTTGCAAAAATCACAATTTGTTCTTATTTCATACAAAATTTTAGAATAATCAGAAAAGCAATTCAGAGCTTTTGAATTTCTATATTCCCTATTGGTTGGGGATATTACAGTGGTATCAGAGCTTTTGTTCTAGTATCAAAAGGGGACATTACAATGGTATCAGAGCCAAATTCCTACCATCTTGTTGGGTAGATTGATCTGTACAGTGATAGCTCTGATACAGTGGTATCAGATGCAAAAGATAAAAAGCTCTGATACCACTGTAGTATCCCCAATCAATAGGGAATATAGAAACACAAAAAGCTCTGATACCAGAGCTCAGGCCACATGTGTCCAAAAGAGCCTGAATGAAAGCCAACTATAGAAATTCTGCTAATCGAAGCCAAGCCAAGCTCCATCATGACCCTCTATCCATCCTATCAGCCTATAAAGGTCGCATAATAGGCTAATCATCAAGTCTGAAGATGTCACCTGAAGAGCTCTGATACCACTGTAATATCCCCAATCTAATAGGGATATGCAAAAGATAAAAAGCTCTGATACCACTATAATATCCCCAATCAATAGGGAATATAGAAAGATGAAAGCTCTGATACCACTGTAATGTCCCCAATCTATAGGGAATATGTGAAAGACAAAAGCTTTGAACAAAGATACAATTTTGTAGAATAAATTCAAATAAACAATAAACCACAGTAAATCTCTTAACTACCAAATCACTAATCTTATTATTCATCTAGATGATTATAATAGATATCCTCTGTCATGCATATAAAATAATATTCAAATACGGTCTTAAAAACCTAAGTATTCCACAAACTGGAAATAAAACTTGAATTTGGTAGGTCTCAGCCTGCTATGTCAAAAACACAGTTGCCAACATCGATTATACTATCATCATTAGTCAACTAGGGGTCATTAACCTACTGACATCAGTGATATGTCAGCCGATGTTGGTCTCTGTGGATCTCTCCCTATCGATGTCGGTCTCTGTGTGAATCTGTATGGATCTGTATGGGCTTCGTACGGCTGCCAATAAATCACACCCTATTTAATCTTATTATTCATCTAGATGATTATAATAGATATCCTCTGTCATGCATATAAAATAATATTCAAATACGGTCTTAAAAACCTAAGTATTCCACAAACTGGAAATAAAACTTGAATTTGGTAGGTCTCAGCCTGCTATGTCAAAAACACAGTTGCCGACATCGATTATACTATCATCATTAGTCGACTAGGGGTCATTAACCTACTGACATCAGTGATATGTCAGCCGATGTTGGTCTCTGTGGATCTCTCCCTATCGATGTCGGTCTCTGTGTGAATCTGTATGGATCTGTATGGGCTTCGTACGGCTGCCAATAAATCACACCCTATTTGTTGGACCCTTGATCTCAAGATATATGACTCTAATATAGAAGATCTCTATCTGTATAAATTATTGAATCAAAAACCTAATAAAATAAATACTTGGAAAGTTCTATGACAACTTTTGTATGAAGTTACCTCTCAAATGTGTAAACCTCTGTGATAATTTTTGTATGAAGCTATCTCTCGATTTGGCAATAGATCGGCTAATATCTTATAACCTCTGAATCACACACACTGAAGAGTGGATGTTCTCCAATGCAGATGGAATCTTGGAACCCTTGGCTCAGTCTTCACAGAAGAATTCTTCAAAATCAATAGTCAATAATCAATGCATAATCCAATAATGGCCTCCCATGAGAAACCCTTATACCCTCCAAAAGATATGCTTGCCCTAATTAGGGTTTCTAATTAAAATTAGACCAAATAATTAATATTTTATTAAATCAATCAAATATTAATATCTCCCTCAATACATGTCGGATCCTCGAACCATCTAAAGCTAGTGAATCAGGAAATGATTCTGCACATGACCATACCAAAAAAAGGTGCTCTGATGTATGTTAAATATCCCTAAATAATAGGAGCTTAGGCAAAATGTGTCTTAAAGAGCCTAAATGAAAGCCAACTATAGGAATTCTACTAATCAAAGCCAAGCCAAGCTCCATCATGAGCCACTATCCATCTTATCAGCCTACGAAGGTCGCATAATAGGCTAATCATCAAGTTTGTCGATGTCCACTAAAAAAGGGGACATGACAATCCACCCCTCCTAAAATTGCTTATCCCCAAGCAATCTCAGAACAAGAAACCACTCAGTCCACCTGGATCCCAAATGTAGTCATGAACTATACTAATGAAAATCAATGCAAACTCCTACAATAACCTTAGAAATATAACCCAAAGGAATCCACAATCAAACTGGCAGATGCAACGTAACCAAACTCTGAAAGCACAACTGTCATAGTTAGGAACCCATAAGAAACAAATGCTCAAAGTATCATAACCCAAGTAGAATGGATAACTCAAACTGTGAATTCCATCTACAAAAGATGGTGCCAATCCATCCCATAACTGATCCCTCTATAAAGGTGGTATGACCAATAGTACCACACTGTCATCGGTGTGAGAAGAATCAATTTAGAAACTCAACTCCACTGGTATACCAAACTCATCTGGAGCAGGTACTCCCAAATCCTAAACATGTGTGTTAGCTCTAACAACATATTCCTCAACAACCACTGCAGGAATGTACTCACCACCAACCATCTCAATATATAAATGCACTAGATCTGGTGCTGGTGAAGACCGCAAATGATCCAACTCCGTAGTCACCTCAGCGAAATGAAATTGTGACTCCTCAAAAGCCAACTACGTACTCTCAAGAATCTCAGAAGTCACCTCAAGTTGTTGAGTAAGCTCACTCACCTTATCTTCCTTGACCAATAATGCATCATATGCTATGTTGCCCCACTCCATAAGATAATCTCTATCGGCTACTAACTACATATAATCCTATCTCAAAATCTAGATAGCCTCCCATAAAGAGTGGATCTCTATCAAGGACAAATAAGTACCTCCTTGCTCAATGCTAGTAGGAGAACCCCATCCATAAACTGCTAACAACTAATGAGTAGCATCGAAATGCTTGCAAGCAGTAGCAATGTCTCGCTCACTAACTCTCAGCTAACTAGACACATGGTGGCACTGGCTAGATTGTCTCTGACAATCCTCCCCTGATGCATGGTCCAAAAGAGTAGACTCAAAATCACTAATCTCTTGAGTACTACCATCCAAGCTCTGTGAATTAACTCCATAGCTCATATCAACATCCAGAGTATCAAACACTGTAGCATCACTAACTAAATCCTCCTCACCAAAAGAAACTACTGAGGAAACTAAGTCCTCAAAATTGTCCACTACATCCTCCTGTGTGTCATCTGCAATAATCAAATCCTGGGACTCTTCTACAATTTCTGCCATAGTTGAGACATCATCAACCCTCAATGCACTAACATTTGAGCACACCTCCCCACTCTGAGTGCAAGAATCAGACTCATCCTCATCTTCACTATCTCTTATCTCATAATAATCATGGGACAAGGATATGGAGAAGCTGGAACAAAGTTTGAAGAGGTTAAATGGATTTCTTTCGTACCCTACATTAAAAGACAAATTCACACGATATATGATAGTGAATGAGGAGTGGGACTTATTAACTCCTCGAGTTAGGGAGAGGTTGTCTTTTGGTCACTTTGTTAAGCTGAGGAGAGAGCACTACAGATCAATTAGACAAGATAGCAGCATGCCTCTCAAATAGAACAAAGAGGAATCCATAACCAAACTGTGGAATGCAACTCAACCAAAATCCAAGAGCACAACTACCATAGTTAGGAACCCCTGAGAAACAAACTCTTGAAGTATCATAACACCAATAGAATGGATAGCTCAAACTGCCAATTCCATCTGCAAAAGATGGTACCAATAGGGAATATAGAAAGTCAGAAGCTCTAAATTGCTTTTTTGATTATTTTAAAATTTTGTATGACATAAGAAAAAATTGTGATTTTTGCAAAATATCTTCAAATAAATAAATCAACCACAATATAATCTCTCAATAGCAAATCAAAGATCTTATCACTTGTTCAGATGATTACAATTACAGTCTTCTCTCATGCATATAAAATAATATTAAAATACGGTCTTAAAAACCTAATTATCTTCCAACAATCTAAAAAATACCTTGAATCTATGCGTCTCATCCTGTTGTGTCAAAAACACAGTCACCAACATCAGTTATACTACCATCGTCAGTCGATTGGGATTGTTAACCTGCCGACATCGGTGATGGGTCGGCCAATGTCGGTCTCTGTGTGAATCTGTACGGATTTGTACGGACTTCATACGGCTGCCAATTAAGCACACCCTGTCTATTTCAACCCATGATCCAAAGATATATGGCTCTAATATAGAAAAAGCTTTATTTGTATAATTTATTGAATCAAACTTAATAAAATAAATACCTAGAATATCTATGATAACTTCTATGTGAAGTTATCTCTCAACCCTGTAAATCTCTTTGGTAACTTCTGCATGAAGCTATCTCTCAATTTGGCAATAGATCGGCTGATATCTCACAACCTCTAAATCACACACACTAAAGAGTGGATGTTCTCCAATGCAGATGGAATCCTAGAACCCTTGGCTCAGTCTTCACAAAAGAATTCTTCAAAATCAATAGTCAATAATCAATGCATAATCAATAATGGCCTCCATGAGAAACCCTTATACCCTCAAAAAAATATGCTTGCCCTAATTAGGGTTTCTTAAATTAGAATTAGGGTTTCTAATTAAAAATAGGCTAAATAATTAATATTTGATTAAATCAATCAAATATTAATATATCCCTCAATATATGTCCGATTGAGCCCAAATGAAAGCCAACTGGAAAAATTCTGCTAAATGAAGCCAAGCCAATCTCCATCAAGAACCTCTAACCATCCTATCAATCTATGAGGGTCACATAATAGGATAACCATGAACTTATAACATGTCAACTAAAAAGGGGACATGACAATCTGCCCCTCTTGAAATTGCTTGCCCTCAAGCAATCGCTGAATGATACACCCATCAATCCACCTGGATCCCAAATGTAGTCATGATCTACCCTGCTGTCAATCAATGCAAACTCCATGCCATGTCCATCCCAAATCTCATCTAATGGCATCACATCATCCCTAGTACTAAAATAAGCACCCCGACATCCAATCCATAAATGAAAATTAGCAGGCAACTCAAGCAAACTCCTTACCTGAATAATATCTAAATCTGAATTATGAAGGCTAGGAATAGTCATATCATCATCAACCTGTGACCTGACTGTAACAAAAAGCTAAGTCCCTACCACATGTGATAACTCCTGAACTAAACTCCTCTTAAGACCAAGCTTATCCTCATATCTCTCTTGTGTTGGTGCCAATGTGCACTCGTCATCACACTCTATCATGTCATGTCGTATGAGCATCTCTATCTGATGAAAAAGCATATATATAAAGTTGCTGCCCCATATTTCCTTAAGAATATGTGTCTTTCCATCAACATCAAAGTGAACCTCCATGTCCTTGAGATGAAGAGTAACTTCCTCAAATGAATGAAGCCACTTCATACCCAAGACTAATTCTATATCCCCCATGTTCACCACATAATAATCAGCCTTGAACTCATAGTTGTTCAAGCGTAATGGGAGGTCTCTAATCATACACTCACACCTAAGAGTGTGACCATCAGCTACCTTAACTCTGATGCCCTCAAAATCTTTGGTAGTGAGTCCATGCTTCTCCACAAATCTAGCATCTGTGAAATTGTGTGGCTCCTGTATCAAGAAGGGTGATGACATTCTGCCCTACCAAAATTCCATGGAGTCTGAATGACTCATCCGACTGAATGTTGGATAGGTGTGCCTCCTATATATGAAGCTCTAACTCTATCTCTACCTTAGGCTCTGAAGCCTCTACCTTTGCCCCCTTAGAACTATTCTGCTGTTTGAAATCCTCTGAATCTGAATCCTCATAATAAGCCCACATCACACGATTTGCCTTGCCCTTAGGCCTCAAAGGGCAATCATGATGGATATCATATGGACCTTTGCAGTAGAAGCAAAGATTTTTCTTACATAGATCGTTAAAATCCTCTCAATCCAAAGGTGATGCTGCTAGGTTGGCCTTTGAATCATTCTTAACTCCTGATTTATCTTTTTTGAAATCTAATCCCTCTCTATCTCTGTCTGAGCACTTATGGTCCCTAGATGAAGAAGTACCTCTGGAGTTAAATCTACTAGATGGGGCTGCCATCTCCATGCTACGCGCCTTCTTCATAGCTACCTATAATGAAGAAGGATCAAAGCCTTTGATCCAACCTCTCAATGGTTCTGTCAATCCCTCCATGAAGAGTACTACAAGTCACTACTCTGAAATGTTAGGAATCATGACTGATAACTTTTAGAAGTCACCAATGTAAGACTCTAGACTACCACTCTGGTGTAACTATGCTAACTCTCTAAAATAGGATTCTGGATCCTTCCTATCAAAATGCTCCACCAACCTATCCACAAACACCTGATAAGATGTGATCTGATCATGATGGAGTGTCACCATTCCATGGTGCCACCAATTGTGAGCTACTCCCTCAAGATGTAGTGTCACATATCTAATAGAATCTCCCTCAACCACCGATCATCATGAGTGACAGACGTGAGGGTAGCCCACCCAGGGGCCACATGTATGATGTTGATCAAGACACTAGAGAATTCCACTATGCTAGGATGACAGGCCAACAACAAATGAATCAGACAATACAAAGACTCACTACTATGATAGAGAGGATGAACACACCTATTAGATAGAATGGGGAACAAAGAGATGATATGAGTGCTACTATTAATCAAAGACCACAACAGGCCCACTCTAAAATAGCTGATAGACCTACACGTCCGATATTTGTTCAAGAGGAACTAGAGGCTCTAGCAGATGAGGAGGCAGGAGATTCCCCATTTGCAGATGTTTACATGGCTGTAAATGATGAGTGGGACTTATTACCTCCTCATGTTCAAGAGAGGATGTCCTTTAATCATTTTGTTAATTTGAGGAGAGAGCACTACAGATTGGTTAGACAAGATAGGAGACCTAGACACCAAAACAATGATCTAAAGCATGTTATGAGTAGGCTCACACTCGTGATGTTCGACGGTAGTGGTAAGGTCACAGCGCAGGCCTGGAATAGTAAGTTAGATACATTTCTCACACTGATGTATGGGGATATTATATTCCATATATGCTTGTGTGATGTGGGCATATTATGAGGATTTGGATTTAGAGGATTCTAAATAGCAGAATAGTTCCGAGGGGGCAGAGGTAGAGGCTTCAGAGCCTAAGGTAGAGGATGAGTCATTCAGACTCCATGGAATTTTGGTAGGGCAAAAGGTTATCACCCTTCTTGATATAAGAGCCACACATAATTTGATAGATGCTAGATTTGTGGAGAAGCGTGGACTCACTACTAAAGATTTTGAGGGCATCAGAGTTAAGGTATCCAATGGTCACACTCTTAGGTGTGAGCATATGATTAGAGACCTCCCATTGTGCTTGAACAACTATGAGTTTAAGGCTAATTATTATGTGGTGAACATGGGGGATATAGACTTAGTCTTGGGTATGAAGTGGCTTCATTCATTTGAGAAAGTTACTCTTCATCTTAAGGACATGGAGGTTCACTTTGATGTTGATGGGGAGACACATATTCTTAAGGCAATAGGGGGTAGTAGCTTCAAATATATGTTTTTTCATCGAATGGAGATGCTCATACGACATGACATAATAGAGTGTGATGATGAGTGCACATTGGCACCAACACAGGAGAGATATGAGGATGAGCTTGGTCTTGAGGTGAGTGTATTTTAGGAGTTATCACATGTGGTAGAGACTTAGCTTTTTGTTATAGTTGGGTCATAGGTTGATGATGATATGACTATTTCTAGCCTTCACAATCTAGATTTAGATATTATTCAGGTAAGGAGTTTACTTGAGTTACCTGCTGATTTTAATTTATGGATTGGATGTTGGGGTGCTGATCTTATTAGTAGAGATGATGTGATGCCATTAGATAAGAGTTGTGATGGACATGGCATGGATTTTGTTTTGATTGACAGTGGTGGAGATCATGACTACATTTGGGATCCAAGTGGATTGATTGGTTTGTCATTCAGTGATTGCTTGAGGGCAAGCAATTTCAGGAGGGGCAGATTGTCATGTCCCCTTTTTAGTTGACATGATTCTGAGTTCATGGTTAGCCCATTATGTGACCCTGGTAGGCTGATAGGATGGTTAAAGGGTCTTGATGGAGATTGGCTTGGCTTCGTTTAGCAAAAAATTTCCAGTTGGCTTTTGTTTGGGCTCGATCAGACATATATTGAGGGAGATATTAATATTTGATTGATTTAATCAAATATTAATTATTTAGCCTATTTTTAATTAGAAACCCAAATTCTAATTTAATAAACCCTAATTAGGGCAAGCATATCTTTTTGAGGGTATAAGGGTTTCTCATGGAGGCCATTATTGAATTATGCATTGATTATTGACTATTGATTTTGAAGAATTCTTCTATGAAGACTGAGACAAGGGTTCCAAGATTCCATCTACATTGGAAAATGTCCACTCTTTAGTGTGTGTGATTTAGAGGTTGTGAGATATCAGTTGATCTATTGCCAAATTGAGAGATAGCTTCATACAGAAGTTATCACAGAGATTTACAGGGTTGAGAGATAACTTCACACAAAAGTTATCACAGATATTCTAGGTATTTATTTTATTAAGTTTGATTCAATAAATTATACAGATAAAGCTTTTTCTATATTATAGCCATATATCTTTGGATCACAGGTTGAAATAAACAAGGTGTGCTTAATTGGCGGCTATACGAAGTCTGTACAGAACCATATAGATTCACACAGAGACTGACATCGGCGGGTAGAGATCCACAACGACTGACATCGGCTGACCCATCACCGACATCAGTAGGTTAATGACCCCAATCGATCGAAGATGATAGTATAACTGACGTCGATGACTATGTTTTTGACATAGCAGGCTGAGACGCACAGATTCAGGGTATTTTTCAAATTGTTGGAAGATAATCAAGTTTTTAAGACCGTATTTTAGTATTATTTTATATGCATGAGAGAAGAATGTAATTGTAATCATCTGAACAAGTGATAAGATATTTGATTTTCTATTGAGAGATTATATTGTGGTTGATTTATTTATTTAAAGATATTTTGCAAAAATCACAATTTGTTCTTATTTCATACAAAATTTCAGAATAATCAGAAAAGCAATTCAGAGCTTTTGACTTTTTATATTCCCTATTGGTTGGGGATATTATAGTGGTATCAAAGCTTTTGTTCTAGTATTAGAAGGGGACATTACACTAAACCACTCCATAGAGATCATCTAAAACCTTACTCACTCAAGGCAACAAATGTTAGCTACACCATCATTGACTAGGAAGAGTTCCAAGTAGACCAATCTCCATCCTTTGCCCTTGAAGGAGTTGCAAACCTGGTCTTAGATGAATGGGGAAGTGACAAATTTGAGCATGATCCTTACAAATTCATAGAGGAGGAAGGCCTTGGAATTTATTACATGCATGAAGAGGGTAATTTTGTACTAAATTTGATGAAAGCCATTTAGGAGAGCTTAGGTCTATTGCAGTTGTTCTTGGATAGTTCAAAAAGTAAGTTGGAAGCTGGTGGTGGAGTGGTGTTGGTATCTCTTTCAAAAGAGATGTATTTTTTAGCCTTCCATTTCCAATTTTCTTGCAAATGTAATTTTATAGAATATGAATCCCTCATCCACATCTTGGAGTGGGTGAGTAAAAGAGGAACCAAAGAGCTGCAAGTGTTTGGTGACAACGAGTTGATTGTCAACCAGGTAAGAGGCTAGAATTTAATGAAGAATTCTCTACTAAAGTCCTACAAACATAGGGTATGGGACTTAGTGTAAAATTTCTTCACTTTCAATATTACCTCCATTCTTAGAGAATAGAACAAGCAAGTAGATAGGCTAGCAGCAGTTGGTGCCCAGTTTGATATTGCTCAAGAAATAGGCTGAGACCATAACTTATGTCACTTGAAAGTAGTGATCCATCCCTCTATACCCGACAACATCACCAACTAGTAGGTTTTCAATAGTGATAAGAAAATATCACTCTTCCTATGAGAAGAAGTGGAATTCACTACAAAAAACTAGGTTAAGCTACAACAACAATATGGTAGCCACATTGTTCAGCTGAAGAAAAATAAACTCCGTAAGGGTTTGGTCACTCTAGAGAGTATCTTCAATGGAGATGACCAATTGAGAAGTGACAAGACATGCATTTTAGCAAAGGAGGAGCACCATGAGAAGGTATAAATATTTAAAGACAAGCTACTTGCACTTGGGAAAGTGTGCACAGAGCATGAAAGGTAGGCCTTCATCTTGTTGTGCCAAGAATTTACCGATATCTTCACTTGGGAGTATAGTGATTTGAAGGGTTTTGACCCAAGTTTGGCCCAGCATATCATTGAGCTATAAGAAGGTGCCAAACCAATCAAGTAGAAGCAGAGGCCTGTAAACCTAATGATTGAGCCTCTCATGCATAAAGAGCTCACCAAATTGATTGAGTCTAGGATAATATTTCTAATCAAACACTCTTCTTGGCTAGCCAATCTTGTTCCTATCCAAAAAAAGAATGGGGAGATCAGACTGTGTGTCAATTTTAGAGACCTCAATAGAGTCTCTTTGAAAGACCATTATCCTCTCCCAAGCATGGAGCAGATCCTTGAGATGGTGATAGGTAGTGAGTATTTCTCTCTCTTGGATGGGTATTTAGGATATAATTAGATTTTAGTGCAAGACTGTGACCAACACAAGATAGCCTTCACAACCAAGTGGGGAACATTTGCTTATAGGAAAATGCCTTTCAGACTATCTAATGCTGGTGCCACCTTCCAACAAGCTATGGACATGGCCTTTCAAGGCTTGATGAATAAGACTATACTAGTATACCTTGATGATGTGACAATTTTCTCCAAGGAAGTGAGCCAACACATGAAACATCTAAGGCAAATATTTGAGAGGTGTAGGGAGATTGGTATCTCTCTCAATCCTAAGAAATGCATGTTTGTTGTCTATGAGGGGAAGATCTTGGGTCACATTGTTTCTTTATAGGGTTTAGATATTGATCTAGAGAGAGTTTGCTCCATCCTAGAGTTGTCCTTACCCAAGCACAAGAAAGGCCTACAAATCTTCTTTAGTAAGATAAATTTTATAAAGAGATTTATCCCAAATTTTGTAGAGATGGTCAAGCCATTGATCTCTATGCTGAGGAAGGGTGAGGAGTTCACATGGATAGCATAGAGAAAATATAGTTTTGAAGAAATCAAGTAGGCCATAGCCCGAGCTCCTACTTTGATCAGCCCTGACTTCACCAAAGATTTCAACCTCTACACCTTCGGCAATGAATAGGTAATCTCCACCATGCTTACTCAAGCAAGTAATGATAACCTTGAGCAGCTAATTGCATTTTTTAGCCAAGGCCTAGAAGGTTTTCAAGTTAGATACACAAATGTGGAAAAGCAAGTCTTGGAGGTCATACAGAGTCTAGATAAATTCAGACACATGCTGTCCAATAGCAGAATCCACCTCATGGTTCCACATCCTAGCATCAAGGATTTCTTGATCAATCAAGATCTAAATGAGAAGAGAGTAGGGTGGATCACAAAGGTGATGGAATATGATGTAGATATCAAGATCACCAAACTGGTAAGAGGGAGAGGCTTATGTGAACACCTCACTGTAGACTTTAAGCAGTAAAAGGAGGACATTCTATTAATCCATGATGCAACTACAATAGAGGAACCAACTATCATGAAGGATTGGACATTAGATGTGAGGCATTTTCTTCTCACTGGTGAGTGCCCACACTCACTTGACTAGACCAAGAGAAGGTATTTTAGACTCCAGTGTCTCCTTTATGCCCTGATTGATGGAGTACTATTCAGAAAGGATCTCTTAGGAGTATTTTTATGATGCTTGGACTCAAGTCAGGCTGACAAGGTGCTGTCTGAGTTCCATGATGGACCATCTAGTGGTCATTTTTCTCTTAGGGCTACTGTAGTGAGAATAATGAGAGCTAGCTATTTCTAGCCTACTCTTTTCAGGGACACCCATGCCTAGGGATGAAAGTGCCAAAAGTGCATACTTTTTGATGGGAATCAACAGTTGGCTGCCATGCCTTTATAGCCTATTTAGGTGGAGTAGCCATTGATGCAATAGGGCCTGGACTTCATAGGGATGATCAATCCTCCCTCCAGTGATGGACATAAGTGGGTCCTGATTGCCATAGATTATTTCACAATATGGGTAGAGGCTGTTGCTCTGAAGGAGGCCAATGAAAGTGATGTCCTAGATTTTTATGAAGACCTGGTGGTAAGGTTTAGGGTTTTAGCAACCATAATCTCAGATAATATGTTAGCTTTTCTAAGAACCAAAACAAGTGAATGGGCACTGAGATATGGTATATATCTCAAGACTTCATCCAATTACTACCCATAGGGGAATGGACTAGCTGAGTCTACAAATAAGAACCTGATTAGGATCATCAAGTGGACCATGGAGGAAAATTAGAGGACTTGGCATGCCAAGTTGAAAATAGCCCTGTGGGCAGATAGGGTCACCCCAAAGAGGGCAATTGGTAACTTGCCATACATGCTCGTCTATGGAAAGGAAGCTAGGCTCCCCATTTCACTTGAGTTGCCAGCTTTGGATCTCGCTCGCTAGCTATAATTAGTAGAAGAAAATAGCATGGAGGTTAGGCTATGTGAGCTGATGGAACTCTAAGAATCAAGGGACTAGGATATGGCTTCTATGACTAGCTGCTAGTAGCAAATGAAGAGACACTTTGATAAGAAATCTTCGTCAAAAGGTTTCTCCAAGGAGATATTATCTTAAAATGGGATGAAGACCAAGCTAAGCCTGGAAAGCATGCAAATTTAGATGCCCTCTGAAGTGGCTTGTATGTAATCACTTAGTGTAAGTAGCATAATGCATTCCAACTCTCCAGGTTAGATGGTGAGGAACTATATATCCTAGTTAATGGGATACATCTTAAGCATTACCACTGAGCCCCTTCTCCATCAAGTATATGTTTTCCCTTATCTTTCTCCTATTTCCCTACATGCTTTTTGCACATGTCAGTAGTTTTCTTAGCTCTATGTGTTTTTTCATTTCCTTTTGAGGTAAATCTTTGTGATTAGTTCTAGATTTATTAGAGATTTTGCTAATCCTCAAGTTACAATCTGACCCCTTGCCTAATGGATTTTGAGGCAACTGGCTTCTGAGCATAGCAGGCATGCTTCCCCTGGGAATCACCAATTTGTTGACCATTTTTGGTGTAACAAGCCAAAAATTGTTCCCCATTTTCCTCTATTGTTTCATGCCAATTCATTTTTGATTTTGCACAAGTCCAAGAATTTTTTATAAACTTTGTAGGAAATTTCTACAGACTCTATAGGTCTATTTCTACAAACTCTACAGGGATGGAATTTCTATGGACTCTACAGGGAGGGAATTTCTATGGACTCTATAGGGATGGAATTTCTATAGACTTTGTAAAGATGGAATTTCTATGGACTCTGTAGGGAGTTATTTTCTAAGGACTCAACAGTGGGTTTTTCTACGAACTCTATAGGTGTAAACTTTTGATAGATGAAGAACCAGTTCAGAGGGTGTAAGGTTTTACAAAGCTTCTTCAGACTCTTGTCTAAAGAAATTCATAAGGGAAGGAGCTAAAATGGTTTAGAAGACACTTTTCCTTAAGGTTGGAAGAGTGGTTCACTGACATAATCTTTTCGAGAGTTAGCACCTTTGAATCGTTGAACCAGTTCAATGCTTGCTTTAATCAGTGGGTTCAACGCTTGGTTCAATCAGTGAGTTCAAACACTTGGTTAAATTAGTAGGTTTAATGCTTATTTCAATCAGCAAGTTCAAACACTTGGTTCAATTGCTTGGTTCACCACAGAAGGTTCAAAGGCTCAGTGTGCAGTGTTGAATTGTTGAACCATTGAACCATTTTTGGTTAAATCAATCATTTCAATGGCTTGGTTCAAGGGAGAGTCCTAAAGTCAAAAGATAAGTGCCCTTGTGAAGGGTAATTCAAGAGCCCTTATAAAGGGTAGGAAGCACTTTAAAGGAAAAATATATGCAAAGTTAAGATTTTTTTCAGACCTAGTGTTGAAATGAATTCCTTTAGACAAAAAGTCTGAAGGAATTTGGGGAAAGGCTGCCAGCCTGAAGAAAAAAACCTGGGGAAGTTAAAGCAGCCAATTCTCATAGACTTTTTGTCCACAAGAAAAAGCTTGAAACAAGAGAGGCCCATAGAAAGGGCCAAAGAGACAAAGGCCATCGAAGGGCAGGTACCCTTGCGAGGGGATCTTGATGGCCAAATGAAGGGCATCTCTCCAGATCTGAAGGGACACTTCCCCTTTGGGAGGGTCTAAAATAAAGGAAAAGCCACAAAAAAGGCCTGAAGGAATTCAACAAGGATGGTGACATCTTAGGAGCTATCAAATTTAAGATGATGAAATACCTATTGGTTTTTAAAATACTTACATGCCGACCATGAAAAGAGCCTAAGGAATGTAGTGACCCACCAAAATATTGTCCTTGAGGGCTAAATGAATAGAAAGAGACAAAGCAGGAAGAAGACAAAGAGCCCAGAGAATAAAGAGAGAAAAGTGCCAAGTGTAGGAATAGGCAGATAGTCCAAGTGGCGAAGGGAGGCATCGATCCAAGAAGTTACTCTACTAGGTGATATAGTGTCTATGAATTGAGCATTAGGAGGCACAAATGGTTAGTGACTAGACCCATTTTCTTCATTTTACATTAATGAGCAGACAAACCATGTAATCACCTTGAAGGAGCGGTCTTGCAAGCAGACAAACAACATGGCTCATAATTTCTCATTGATGTTTGGGCGGCTTACTCTTCCCAATGATTGGGGCACACATGAGTTATTTGTAAAAAGAGTGCCAAAATTCCTCCTTCCTTCCCCTATATATTGTAGACTTATCATTTCAAAAAGGATCTTTCACATTTGTAAGGTGAAGCCCTGACAAATTTTCACTTGAAATCAATAAATGCATTTTTACCTCTATTCTAGTTAGATATCTTTGTGTGTGCCTGAGTGTCAGTTTGTGTTTATTCATTACTTCTTAATGCTTCCACAGGTTTAACACGAACACACCTGGTGTCTATAAGGTGTTATTTTTTTAGGTGATAAGGAGAGCTATATTTGGAAGTGCAGAGATAAAAAAACTACTATACAGTTTGCCTTTCCACAACACCTTTGGTGAGTCTTTATTTTCTATGTATTCCATCAAAGCCTCCTTGTTGAGCTTCCTACAACCTAGGCCTTCTACCAATATGAAGTGTACATTTGTGTTTGTCTGGCTTCAAGTGTGAGTGTGAGTAGGTCGAATCATTTGGTGCATCACCTCTTTTAGAGTAGTTTGTTTTGCTGTAATCCTTCTCCCTTTTCACCCCCCATTATATATCTATATACCTATATTAGCACTTATTGGAACAACTCAAATGCATCAAAGGGAGCTAACCTTACCTAGAGACTCTCCCCTCCAGCTTCACCAGTCCCACAAGTGAGAGGGGAGTTTCCATTTTGATGTGTGGAAGGCAGGAGCTTGGCTTCCTGTCCCAGGTGCAATCCACTGCATCAACAATAATAACATTAAATTTGGTCTTCTTCATTTTCTTAACAATGCTGAAAGGAATATTACCAACCTTTATTGGTACCTTTATGAGAGTTATGCCTTATTTTATAATATTTAGAGTTGACACTTTTGCTTTAGGCTGGCTCATAGGTATAAAGGGTAGGATTTATACTATGCTTCTATTTGTAGGCTCTTGTATAAATTTAGAAGTTGTATCTTATTTCACCCTAGTGGGTTGCTCACTTTATATTTCTCTTTTCTTTAAACTTTTATTAGCTACCATGAGACCTCCATCATTAAACAACACCTCCATTGGATTCATAGCACAAAAATCCTCCTCTTGATAGTTTAGAAGAGTAGACTCACCTTTAGTAGGTCTTGTGTATTTAATTATTTAGAAGTGGATTCTTCTTGCTATCTTTCTGTACTTGATATGCTTTACACCATTAAAGCTTGACTGATAATTCCATTAGTACATGTATTATGGTTAAATGACTAAGAGAAAGGATAACACCATTTATAATCCTATGCCAAGTTATTTTAAACAAGTAAAATAGATTTGGTAGTACATAGTGTAGGTAGAGCATAGATGTTTGGAGGTTTTTCTTAGATATTCTAACCTTATAGCTATGAATTACCTTGGTATGGTTGCCTATTGGGTTGGTATTTTGGGTTAGCTTGTTGATAATGCTTGTAATTCTAGGATTACTAACTTTTCATTACTACTAACTCATTACCAAAACTCTTGAGTATTGACTTAACCTCATATAAATCATTTGTAGGTGTAGGATTTAAAGCTGGTGCCTTACTCATGGTGGTAACTAAATAAATTATTGATGGAGTAATAAGAGGTATTTCTAGAAATAAGGGCATTGATGGCCTTGGGGAAATGTTGCTTACTTGAATTAATTTTTTTTCCCTTATTACAATTTCATAGGTATTAGGAAGTGTGGTGCCACCCATTGACTAAATCATAATAGTTATATCACTATTTAGGTCTCTTATGTAATATAGGAAATCATTATTTGGAGTTGGTTTGACTAATACTAGAACTCTATTCCATGTCTTTTGAAAATAGAAATTAAAATAAGTCATATTCTCATGAGGATCCTAGTGAATAGTGGTTAAATAGTCAACTAGGGAAATGTGGTCACTCTTGTCTTTAAATTGAGTACATAGTGTAGTGCCTAAGTCATCCCAAAATTGAATGGAGTTAAGAGCAAGACCTATATACTAGTATAAGGTTTTACCTTTGAAATGGGAGACTAGGATGGTGATTGCAATATTATCTTGTACCACATTATAGACCAAACAAAGATTTGCAATATCTTGTATGTGTTTCATAGGAGTGGTGAAAGTTTCACTAGTAAAATATGGTAGGATTTTTAATGCCAAGGTAGGTATATCATCATGCTAGGCCAACTAAAGTGGGTTGCCTCCATTGAAAGTTAAAGAATTTAAATTTATAGCCATTATGGGAGGTATGAAACTGATGGGATTACTTGGAGGAAAAGCAAATAAAATTGTATTATATACTCTAGGGTAAGGTACAACTAATTTTGATATCTTTTTAGAAGGAAGTGATAATTCTCAAAAATCTGCTTTCTTACCTTTAGTAGATGATAATGTTTATTTTCTTGGCATACATAAATCTTGAAATTATAAATCTATAAGCTAGTGGACTCGATAGGTGTTTTTTAAATTTGTACATGGATCATACAATGCTCATTGAGAATAAAACCAATATCTTTATAATTTTTGGGTCCCATCAATCGTGATAAAAAATTGTTATCACATAGATTCTATACCCTTTTATTGATATAGTAACTCTCTATGTGAATATCTAATTATACAATGGGAACACATCCAAGTTGTAGGACCCTTAGATAAGACTAGATACCTTTCACTAAAATTAGTGAAATTGATAAATTACCAGTTGATAAATATTCTTCTTCTTTAGTGTTATTACTCCTAAACTAGGGTTTGATTGGGGTAAGAATTTGAGAATGAATTTCTCAAATTAAAAATGGTGATTTCACCAAATATTTTTAATAGTGGATTTTAATGCTTTATTTAATGAACATAATAGAACAAAACATTTATTAAATTTGTAGGAGCACAAACTCATGTAAATCAGAAATCAAAGGCGATATTTGTTATTTTTTATAGAAGGGACAAAATTCTTTTATTTTAATAAAAAAATATTCCACAAGGGTATAAAATACCACAAATGAAATTTTGTGACTGAAAATATGAATTAAATGATCCATAAATATTCAAATAGCTTGCATACATAGGGATTTCTTAGATAGGAAAGACAAATATTCAATTATTTCTCATTCTCTAGGTTATAATATATACAAAATTTATTCTAAATTAAAAATAATATTATTAATAGAAAAAATATAAATGGATATGGGGTTCTACCCATATTTATAAAAAATATCTCATAAATGAGATGTAATTAATAGAAACTCCAATGCCTAGTAGAGAATCATGCAAATCTAGAAACTTCAGGGAAAAAGAGGCATGATCTTCAACTTGATGTCACAAAGGAGGATGCCAAAAGTTAAGGATGCCTATTCATGATCTTTAACTTGATGTTGGATTGAACATCATGTTTCAACCCCTCCTTTGTAGGACATCTAAGGTGAGCCTTTGATACTTGATAGTCCCCCACCACTAGATCTTCTTTATATCTGTATAAAGGGGGGACTATAATATCTATATATATTTCCCCTATTGAGTCACACAATATCCTTTAGAAGGTCTGGGGAGTAGTTTTGGATTTATTACATGTATCTAAAAGACCAAAATCCAATATATTAGGGAAAACCATATGCTTGCATTTCTTCCCCATTGTTTGTGTTAATGATGTAGGTGTAACATCTTATTATGTTAACACTATCACTTGAGAATCTACAACTAAATATGTTGTACTGGTAGGAATAGTGACAAATGTTAAATCCTATGTTGATAATATTGTTAATTTATCAATATATGTATTTGAAATTTATTCTTCATATATGTGATGAAGGTCCACATTTACATCAAAGACCTATTTATCCCAAATCCTCACTAAAGGGGTTGGGGTTACTATGGAAATGGAAGAGATAGGTGTAATGGGAATAGATGTTTCTACTAGGGGTGTAAGAGATGGAAGTGATATTAATAGGGGAGTAGACATAGGGATTTGGTGTGATCAATGAATTTGATAAAGAGAGGAGGTTAGATCTAGTGTTAGTTCCATAAACAATTAAATAAACACACTAACAATATTAATATATCTAGACCTAGATCATAGGGGAGAATAATGAATAAAAAATGGAAAACATAACTAAAATGCAAATAATAGCAAATTAATTACCTTCCTTGAATGCTTAAAAATATTTATCATGTGGCTTGCTCAATTTTTTCTCACAGAGTCTTTGGCAATGGAGCTTGACTATCTCCTTCTCTCCTTGGCACCATGGCTTATGGCTTGATGTTGGATTTGGATTATGATCTTGGAATTTTAACTCTATAGTTTTTAATCATGTACCAAAACCTACATTATAACTTTACTATGTTCAATCTCTCATAAATTGAATAAGTAATGGCTTATATTTATAGGTTTAAGAACTAACCCCAACTCAAGGTGAGTTAAGGTGTAGTTTAAACATAGAATAGATTAAAACCTAACCTAAATTATTTAATTAAAATTAGTAGAGTTAAAAGGTGTCAAAATCTCATGATTTGTAATGAATAGACATGGTTGAGTTATTTTCAAAGATTTGAACTCATAAAAGGTAATCATGAAAACCTAGGATATTCTTGATTTTTGAATTTCCTTTTTTAAAATTTCATTAATTACTCATAGATAATTCAACTAGGCATTTAATTAGGTTTATCATTTTAATTAATTCTAATTAGGATTTTATCATTTTCAAGATTAGATTTAATTTCATATGTGCACTTTCCCCACTTAATAGGTTCATAGGCCAAATTGCATGTTGTGATGCCTCATGATGAATAGATATGAATCCGTGAAAGGTTTTTATTACTTATGGTAGGATACCCCAATTAGGGATGTCTCAATGATATTTTTAGCTTTGACAAATGATTAAAAAGTAAATTTGGGATGTTAAGTGATTTTTAGGCTTAATTTGTAATGGTTGGTAGAATCAGTTTGAAGTCTGTTATGGAGACATTAGTGGCCAATTTTAGATGTCTATAAATTTCCTTTATTTAGGAAGATGTTTAAATCTATAGGCATAGTAATGTCTTCTCAAATAATGAAACATGATGAAAAGAATAAATGATTAAAGAAAAAGCTCCAAAGAATGTTTGGTAAGCCTATAATGATGCCCCCTTGATGGAGTGACCATCATATGTTTGATGTATAGTATGATGAGCTCAAAATATGGCTCATTATTGACATGTTATTTCCTTCAAATCGTCTCTTGAAGGATATTATCTTATACAAATATGAGATTCTTAGATAGCTATTACATGGAAAATAGATATTTGTCTTTTTTATATTAAACCAAAGACTGAACCTTTACTTTGTCATTAATGTCTAATACATAGCATGTTTTAGTGATATTTTGTGTGAATAATGCTCAAGAAGATACAGGTGATGTATAGTGAACATTCCATTTTGATCTCCATTTAATAGAACTATGGACTCTGCAAGCTTGTTTCTACGGACTGTATAGGCTTATTTTTAAGAACTCTATAGGCTCATTTCTATGCACTCCATAGGGTCAATTCTGAGAATTCTATAAGGACAATGAAAAGTTGGAGACTAGATAGGATAAGAAAGAACCATTCCAGCTAGAATCAAATAATGAAAATAACTACCTGTTATTTTGAAGGATTTGCTTTTGATAAATTTGTATGTAATTAGATTTTAGAACTATTATAGGATAGGATATTTATTTCATCAAAATAATTGGATCTCTTAGAAATATAATCTCCTATCTTTGGTTAAAGGGATCGACCAAGAGTCCTATTCTTTTGCATCCTATTTTGAATTGATTGTATTAGTATAAAGTGTAAAACTTTCGACTATGAAAAGGGGGCGAGAAATAGAAGATATAGAGGAAATAGAGAATATAAAAGTAGATATTTTAAAAGCATATAGGTTTCAATCAGATTGTAATTATTTCATTTCTATGAATTAATACTTCAACTTTCCAGAACTGATTAATCTTTGTTCCTGAGTCCAAGAGGAGCAAGGGCCCACTCTCCTTGGAACCAAGAATTGTGTACAGTATTTATGTTCTATTTTATTAGTTAGAATCTTGTTACTATTTGAATTTATTTATAAAAACATCAAAACAAATTTATAGTTTAAAAAGAGCATTTTCTTATTTCATTTATTTTCTATGCAAAGTATGTTTTCTTTTACAATAAAAGTGATAAGCAAATTTCTTTTTTTGTAAGTAGAAATGTGAATTTACTTTCCCTACAAATGTAAAATAGGAGTGTGATATTTTATTTCTAGTAAAAGAGTGGATCAATTTGATTTATTTATTTTTCAACAAAAGCATGAATTAAGTAGTTTAATCAAAGCTAGAATAGGATCAACAAACACCCCCATAAGCAAACTTCTAGATCTACCATCCTATACCTTACTGCAGATAGCTTTGGACACCATTCCTGGTTGATAAGATGCCAATTGAATATTTTTTAAATGAGGAGTTAGATGACACTTGTCATTTTTGGCACCATTGCTAGGGAACATAAGGTGTTAGTAAGGTAATAATTATTGATCTAGAGTAAGAATTTTTTTTTGTAAAAATCATAAAAATCTCAAAAATAATTAATAAATTGATGTAACATCCTAAATATTCTAAAGGATGATTTATTCCAAAGTTTTCACCAAGGACAAAAGTGGACACTCCTTCAACATCTCTGAATAGTGAACCAAAAGATACAAGTGAAACCTATTTGCAAGAATCTTTTAAAACTGGGATAGGAACTAGGCCATTGCCACATGCAAACCCCATAAGACAAATTCCTCAACATCAATATCTTACAGGAAGACATTATTTAGAGGTTGCCAAAGACTTAGAAGAAGCATTTCAATGGTCCATAGCTGAAGAAAATTTTGAGAACTTGGAATAACCTAGAGCTGAGACCACAAGCATTCAGTGGGATGATCATCCCAACTTTGAAATATTATCAGAAGAAGAAATGGCTCTCTAGAAAAATCAACAATTCACATAACTAGGAAGGACTTTTTCCTTTCCTATTATTACAGATCCTAATGATCAAACCCCCATGAAAAATATTTCACTAGCTAATCTACCAAATTTAGGGGGATGATCTACAGGAGATCCTAATCAATTCCTATTTGAGTTTAAGGTGCTATGTCAAACCTATGATTACATAACTAATAGCCAAAATTTAAAACTATTTCCCTCTACACTTAAATATGTAGCTATGAGATGGTTCATGGGTTTACCTGGTAATTCTATTAGAACATGGGATGACATGGAAATAGATTTCTTGAACAAATACCAAGATTATTGTCGAGTGTAAGAAAGAAAAGAAGATTTCTTCAAAATCAAATAGAATGAGGATGAATATTTATAGGATTATTTGGATAGACTCATGTTCACTAATAAGAGAAGCAATTATCCACTCACTGAAGACATTCAAAAATTGGTTTTCTTGAAAGGATTGGATGAAGACACTAGAGATGCCTTAAATATAATGGGTGGAGGAGATATCAATAAGTTGGCTTTCGATCAAATTTCTGAGCTTTATACCAATTACTCTCCAACAAAACCTAGAATTAAGAAAGGAAATTTGGGGAAATCTAATGAAGTGGGTAAATTAATGGAAGAATTTTCTAATCTCAAAATAGATATTATAGTTACACTAAATATTACTTTGAATGGCCTTCAAGCTAAGGAAAATGCAATAGATCCTTTAGCAATTTATTGTTCTAAGTGCAGATAGAAACATGCCCTTAGAGACTGCCCCCTAGATAAAACCAATATTTCATCATATGGGATCTATGATGCAACATATCATGATACCAAAAATTTCACCCTTCTGCCTATTTTAAAGAATCAAATGAAAACACAAGTACAATCCATTAAAAAAGTAAATTATATTTAGAGATAAAACTTTACCCCACAAAATCAAGCTCAAGGACAGTTTAATGCAAGAAATATAGTTAATCCATGGATGACACCATGGAATGTTTCAGTTCCTTCACCATTTTGGAATCAACCCCAAATTATATCAATTCAAAATCCATGGGTAGGACAAGATTTGATGCCATCACCTCCATGGATATAGCCACAACAATAATGGGTACCACCATAGCATTGGATGCCACAAGCATATCAACAATGGAATCAGCAGTGGAACCCACAGTCACAATTCACCCAACCAAGAAGACCACTTCAATAGCAAACCATTATGCCACCCCCAGTTATTCAGCAACAAGGACAAATCAATCAGCCCTTAATGCCTACACAACCAATAGCAAATCCAAAAAATAAACAACCAACACCTATTTATGTCAATGAATAGGAAGAAACAATCAATGTTGGAGCTATTGAGTGTTCAGACATACATTTGAGATCAGGAAAAACTATACAAAAACCTCCAGTACTCATTTTTGAGATACCTAATGAAAATAAAAAGATAGAATCATCTCAATTAAGAACTAGAAAACTGAAATCAAAATGAGCCCTGAAGTATACACTACTACACTAGTAGTTCCTTTTCCTGAAAGATTAAGAGAAACTGATATTAAATTAGACTAAAATTTGGTCCATGAGTTGTAAAAGATCAATACTGAGGTACCCCTTTTACAAGCCATTAGGGATATACCTAAATTAAATAAGATCATCAAAAAACTCTGTATATAGACACCTGTGAAGAAGGTAAAATATCATGGAACCATTCATGTTGATGGAATATTTGTTGATTTATTAGCAGGAAAACTATTAGTTCTAAAATATGCAGATCTGAGAAGCCCAATGATAATAGTCACAATCGGAGCTAAAGAAATTCCTAACATCTTGGTAGATTTGGGAATAGTAATCAATGTCATGACAACTAATACTCTCTATGCATTATCTCTTATGAAAATGTAACCCAAAACTACCATTCTTCAAATGGTAGACTAATCAGTAATGAAACTAGAGGGAACTATAGAAAATGTTGAAGTGCTAATAGAATCTTGGGAATATCTAGTAGATTTCATGGTCTTACAACCCAAAACAAGGAATCTATGATATCATATAATCCTAGGTAGACCATGGTTGGCTACTGTAGTAGTATTGATTGATTTAAAGTCAGGAGACATGACCATTTTTAATTGGTTAAAATCCAAATGCATCTCCTTATATCCTCCTACAAAACCATCAACAAATTGCATACAAGAACTTTGGGTGGATGAATCAAAAAACACATTAAACAACATTTCCTTCTTAGCCATGATCATAGTTAAAAAACACTTGGAAGAAATAAATGGGTACATATACCTAGAATCTATGGACTCTGCCAGTCTAGAAACTATGAACTATGCCAGTTTAGAAACTACGAACTCTACCAGTCTGAAAACTATAGACTTCCTTAGTTTAGGATTCTTGGGTCTGATGGAAAATTTAGAAACCTTCACTTCTACTTATGCTAGTACTTCTTCATCATATGATCATAGATTGATTCAAGAAAGTGTGTGGAAATTCGCAGAATAACAACAAACTCATTTCTTAGATGCATTTCATTGTTCTTTAGCAAGACTGATTCCTCTTGGAAAAGAGTTTGTTGATAATGTAAGTATGTTTCATAAACTAATTCCTCATCCATGTCCTCCAAACTCATTAATTAGTGATTTTATGCAAATATAATCCAACTACCTAGGTACAAAACCAATCATGGTATTACCTAAAAAAAATTTAAACATCAATAGTTGGTTAACAAATGAAGAGGAAGATCAACTCTTTGAAGTATTGGAAAGACATACTAAGGCTTTTTGGTGGGATTATATGGACATGAAAGGAATTCACCCTGGCATATGCACTCATAACATTTACATAGAATCTGTCAAACTAGTCAGACAACCATAAAGAAGAATAAATCCAACACTAAAGGAAATATTCAAAGTAGAAATCTAAAAGTTGCTAGAAGTTGGGTTTATTTACCCCATCTTAGATAGCTAGTGGGTGTCACCTCTGGTAATTATGCCCAATAAAAATGGAAAGTTAAAAGTATGTATGGATTATAGAGAACTAAACAAATCAACATTAAGGGATTACTTTCCTTTACCTTTCATTGATCAAGTTATTGATAACTTAGCAAGAAAGAAATATTTTTGTTTCTTGGATGGGTTCAGTGGGTATAACTAGATAACAATAGTAGCTGAAGATCAAGATAAAACCACATTTACCTACCTTTGGTGAAGTTTTGCTTACTGAGTACTTGCATTTGGACTCTATAATGCTACATCAACCTTCCAAAGAGTAATTCTGGTGATATTCTCTGACCTTATAAATGATTGTGTTAAAGTATATATGGATGATTTCACTCTTTATGGTGAAACTTATGAAGAAACTCTTACCAACTTGGAAAGAGTATTGATTAGATGTGAGGAACATTAATTATATTTGAGCCATGAGAAATGTTTGTTGATGATGGATGAAGGAATAGTCTTGGGACATCATATTTATGCAAAAGGCATTCAAGTAGATCCAAAGAAAGTTGAAATAATTTCCAACTTACCCATTCCACAAACATAAACTAAATTTAAGAGTTTTTTGGGACATACTAGTTACTACAAACATTTCATAGATAAGTTTAGTCAAATATATGCCCCTATGTTTTCCTTGCTTACAAAAGATAGTACATTTGAATGGAATGTTAGTTGCCAGCAGGCCTTTGAGACCATCAAAGCTAAACTTGTTACTGCTATAGTATTGAGAGGACCAAATTGGACTAAGCCATTCCATATATACACAGATGCTTCCAACACATCACTAGGATCATTTCTTGGACAAAAGGATGAAGAGGGTTACATGTATGCTATATATTATATTAGCAAAAACATGACACCTGATGAAAGAAATTACACCACAACAGAGAAGGAATTCTTAGCTATAATTTATGCAATGAACAAATTTAGACACTACATAATAGGCTATAATGTATTTGTCTATACATACCATTCAACTATTATATATCTTACCAACAAACTAATTATGGGAGGTAGGATTATTAGATGGCTATTACTCTTATGAGAATTTGATGTTACTATTATAGACAAACCAAGGAAGTCTAATGTGGTTGCTGATTTAATGTCAAGAATGAACACTTTAGGTGAAGAAGAACCAATGGAAGATGAATTTTTAGATGAAAAATTATTTTCTATTTCAGCACAATCTCTGTGGTTTGCTGATATAGATAATTATCTCACCATAGGTAAGTTTCCTATGCACTTTTCACAAAAAGAAAAGAAATGTTTAATCAAAGAAATTTCTTATTTTAAATGGATTAATATAATGTTATTTAAACTTGGCCATAATCATGTGTTTCACGGGTGTGTGACAAATGGTGAAGCTTATGATACCATTAGAGCTTGTCATGATGAACTAGGAGGAGGTCATTACTCAGCTCAAAGAACCATACATAAAACCCTGGGAGTAGGATATTATTGGCCTCATCTTCATCAGCAAGTAAAAAGATATGTCAGAGACTATGATGCTTGTTAGAGAATTGGAAAACCTACTCTTTCAATAGAGATTCCTCTACACCCTCATCCTCAATTGGTTTTAGAACCATTTGAGAAATGGGGAATGAATTTTATTGGTCTAGTGGATCCTCCTTCTAGAGGAAAAGAATATCTCTTAGTATGTATAGACTACATGACCAAGTGGGAAGAATTGGAAGCATTAACTTATGCAAGAGAGGAGATGGTATCTAATTTCTTATATTTTAAAATCATGCAATGATTTGGTGCTCCAAGAGAGATAGTTTTTGATGAAAGACTGTAGTTCATGTCAAACATGATAAATCATTTGATGCAAGTGTATCAAAATCAACACAAAAAAATATCTCCATACCATCCACAAGTGAATGGACAAGTTGAAGTCACCAACAGAGAATTGGAAACTATTTAACTAAAGTTATTAATTCCAGCAGAAAGGATTGGGTAGATAAGGTACCAAAAGCTGCTTGGGCTTATAATACTACTTGGAAAACAACAAATGGATTTTCACCTTATAAATTGGTTTATGGTAAGAAGCCTTTATTCTCTATTGAATTTGAATTACAAACTTTGAAAACAATTGTAGAAGTAGGAATTGAGTTAAAATAAATATAGAAAGAAAGACTCCTACAGTTTAATCAACTTGATGAAATGAGGATGGAAGCACTATAAATAAATTAACTGGTACAACATCAAAGAAAAGTTTGGCGTGATGCACAAATCAAGCAAAGGAAGTTTCAAAAAGGAGATTGGGCACTGTTGTTTGATTCTAAATTTAAACAGTTTAAAGGAAAATTACAAACAAGATGGTTGGGACCTTATGAGATTGAAGAGGTCTATGAAAATGGTTCTATTAAGTTGATACCTATTGATGAAAATAGAAGAGCTCTATTAGTCAATGGAATGATTGAAGCCCTATCAAAACCCTATCAATAAAGATGAATTTATTCAAAAGGTAAAGGATCAAGTAGCCATTCTAGAAAGATCTACTTCTTCCAAGGAACATGCTCCTTAATAATCTTAAAAAGAAGTAAAAATAAAAAATAAAATAAAAAAAATAAAAAAATAAAAATAAAAATAAAAATCAATAGTGAAAATCCTTCCAAGGAAGGACACTATTGACAATGCATGACTAGAAAACTAGCTTGTTGGTTGGCTATGCATTGCAATAAAAAAGGGTATTTGGCTAGAAAACTAGTAATGGCTAGCCAAAGGGCGAAAACAAGATAAGAAAATCTCATCATGACACTATGATTGGTCATCTCCATGCAATAAACTAATCCATACAAACCTATTTGTGCAAAACACGTGGCTAGCAAAGGACAGCATATAAGGCTAAAGTAAGTAAGACATATTTTATTTATCTATGTTTAAGTTAACTAATTATCTTCAATTTGATTAAGACCCTATTCACTGGAGATGACCTAAATTTGGATCTTCCAAAATAGAATGACACATGCCATAATGAAAGAGCATGCAACTGAGCCACCAAAGGTGTATAGATAAGTGTGTAGCTTTGATATCATCAATTGAGTCACAATGATAGGATGTCATAAAGAGGGGTTTTAAATGAAGTAATGAATCACTATCACCATTAAAGTGATGCGTCATCATTTTACATAACTTGTAGTAATGAGACAAAATGGTTTGCACACTATATATAAACATGCAGTGCCTAACTATATCAAATCATCATACCACACTATGGACTCATGCAGTTGTATCATTTCAAATGAACCATTTCCTTTCTATGGAATTCAATAGAAGCTAGTCTACCAATCCTTAGTACCTATTGCCTACTGACTTTAACAAAATAATGGTCTACACTTTAATTGGAGTTAAAATAATCGAGTTGACTGTGACTCCACATAGAAATGGGATAGAAGACAAGATTAAAACTGAAGGATCCAACAAAGTTTCATAAAGACAAAGCTTCTATAATAGTGTTCAGAGATAATGGCCAGCTACCTTTCATTGAAAATCTCCAGGGTTTCGATGAAATAATGGTAAGTGAATTTGTTGCCAATCTCACCCTTGAATTTTCAATTGTAAAAGGCATTGTTATTCCTATTACAACTCAAATCATAAGCCAAATTATACAAGTTATAGAAGAAGGAATGAGATCTATAGGTAGAGTTTCATTTAGTGATTTAATTAGCCAATTTAATGGTAATAAGTAAACTAAAACTTGATGTCTATTAGATTCTAAGGGAAAATCAAAAAGGATTAAAATAAATTCACTTCTTTAACCTTGGAAATCTGTAGCCAAATGGGTACTTAAATATATCATTTGTGAAGGAAAACATGGTCTTTTAGGGGGAGACACCATGAAAATGTTAATACATCTTAAGCATGGGAGACAAAACCCTCAGTATAAAATTAACCTCCCATATTTCTTATACGGTGCTCTGTAAGTTATGTCTACAACCCCTATTATTGCTCTTAGGCATCATGGCCTTATTTAGCTTATTATCTAGCATCATTTCCTTTAGTAAGGTCAAGCGGTTTGGGAGGAATTTTAGAATAGTATAGCATAACAAATTCTATATTTACCTGCACAAGAAACCCCAAATGTACCACAGGAACACTCATCTCCACCTACCACATCAGCTGAGAAAAAAACACCAAGAAAATAATCTCAGACTGTAATCTCCATAGAAATCCCTTCTTATTCAAGAAGAATCACAAGGTCTCAAAACCCTAAAATTTTAAGGTCTCCACAAGAACCTCATGATTCTATAGTACAACTAGTTCCTTTGATAGGAAGAAGAAAATTGAGATGGAGGGTTGCTATAGAACTTGGGATGACTAAGGGTTTGGTGGCTGAGAGGGAAAATCAACCAAGTGTAGCTCAAAGAGTAACTAAAATAAGGAGAAGGCTCATTTTAATAGAAAAAGATGAACAAGAAGTTGCAGATATTTTAGATAGTCTTAAAATGGTGTCTCATTCCCCCATACATTAGAATATTCCTACACCTATAGATATTGAAGAAACTCCTTTTGAAAGAAACTCTCCAATCATAATGGAGGAGCCAAATCTAGAGGAAGAGCCACACATGGCAGAGGAATTAAATATGGTAGAACAACCACCTATTCTAGTTGAAACTATAATGGATAAAGGGAAAATTATATGTACTGATGAGAAAGGCAAATCATAATATCTAAATGATCCTATTATGTAGACAAATTTTTAGCTTTCTCAAGCTCAAGCTCTTGAACAACAATTAGCAACTGGCATCGCTAACTTGATTAGTCAATTGCAAAACAAGGATCATCTCAACTCATATTTGGTGCAAAAATTAGAAACAATATATGCTGATCATGCAGTAGAAATTCATAGATTAGAGGAAATAATAAAATAATATAAAGATGAACAAATTGATCGTTGGATACATGTAGAAAGTCTAAAAAAGGAAAACATAAGATTGTAAAATTTGGTAAACTCTTTCAAAACATGTGCTATTGCACTTCCTCCTCCTAAAGTATTTGTTGACCATGGTTGTCTAACAAGTGATCTAGGTATTCCTCCCTTGCAAATTCTACATCAAATTGAAGAAGAATACTCTATACTTAAATAGAAAAAAAAAGATGTAACTTCTTCAAACAAACTCTTAGAAAATGAAAAGAAAGAATTAGAGGCTAAAGTCTAAGAGTTAGAAGAAAATTTGTAGGATGCATGCAAATTAGGAGAAACTCTTTTGGCATGTAGGAATCCTTCTCCCACATATAGTTTGTTTTTATTTGAATAATTTTATAGATGGCAGCTTCTACAGATCTTGTGTCATCTTCCTTACAAAATTTTGTAGCCAACAACATTTTTGGAAATTTTCTATAGTACTGAACCTGATCAACAGGATTTGCTTTATGAATTTTATTTGCATGACTTGATTCTAGGAGATCATGAGCACAATAAGTTTTTGATAAATCTTCATGTAGGAGAATTTCGACTGAGAGCATTATATTCTACATTCAAAAATCAAATAACATGGAAAGGTAGATTTGAGGACTATACAAATCATGCTAAGACTACATGATTATGTGTCAGACCAGCCTTTCCTATTCCAAGATTGATCAAAAAAAAAAAACTATGCTTTGTTAAATGATGAGGTTAAAACACATTATTTACAGGCTCTATATGATTGTACTATTTCTTTTGATTTGTTTTCAAGATAGAATTTTGATTCAGTAGTGAATGCAAGTGTAAATAGATGGGACCAACTTTCAGTGCCTCTTAAAAGGTGAGAGGTCATGTCCCCAAATAACTTAAGATGGAGTATGAGGAGAGCATCCTCAATTCTAGAAATTTTAATACAGGTAATCAACTCTGGGGGAGAGTAAAAATGGATTGGCATGAGATTTAGACCTCCTCTATTGATCATACCTATTCCAAGATGGCAGATTTGGGCTCCAAAATCATAAGAACAATTTAGTATATGGAAAAAAATGCTTCAAACACATCAAGGATTCACTAGCAATTTAATCAGACACATAACAGATGAATTTGATGAATATGATTTGAGTTAGAGTGTAGAAAGTAAAAGCTAGAGCTATGAATGCCACTAAATGTTTACAATGGGACTTGTAAAAGGTAAATATTGGGGGAGATGATGAGCTCAAAATATGGCTCATTATTAACATGTTATTTCCTTCAAATCATATCTCAAAGGATATTATCTTATACAAATGTGAGATTCTTAGATAGCTATTACATGGAAAATAGATATTTGTCTTGTTTATATTAAACCAAAGACTGAACCTTTACTTTGTCATTAATGTCTAATACATATCATGTTTTAGTTATATTTTTTGTGAATAATGCTCAAGAATAAGACACATTCGATGTATAGTGAACATTCTATTTTGATCTCCATCCAGCAGAACTATGGACTCTGCAGGCTTATTTCTATGAACTCTGTAGGCTTGTTTCTATGGACTCCATAGGATTATTTCTATGGAATCCGTAGGCTCATTTCTATGGAATCTATAGGGTCAAATCTAAGAATTTTTTAAGGACAACGGGAAGCTAGAGACCACATAGGATAAGAAAGAACCATTCCAGCTGGAATCAATTAAGCAAAATAACTGCCTACTGTTTTGAAGGATTTGCTTTTGATAAATTTATATGTAATAAAATTTTAGAACTATTATAGGATATAATATTTATTTCATCTAAATAATTGGATCTCTTAGAAATCCAATCTCTTATGTTTGGATAAAGGGATCGACTAGGAGTCCTATTCCTTTGCATCCTATTTTGAGTTTATTGTATCAGTATAAAGCATAAAAATTTTGACTATGAAAAGGGGGAGAGAAATAGAATATATAGAAGAAATAGAGAATCAAGAATTAGATATTTTAAAATCATACAAGTTTCAATCAGATTGTAATTATTTCATTTCTATGAATTAATACTTCAAGTTTCTAGCACTGATTAATCTTTATTCCTGACTCTGAGAGGAGCAAGGGCCCACTCTCCTTGGAACCAGAAACTATGTACAGTATTTATGTTTTATTTTATTAGTTAAAATCTTGTTACTATTTGCATTTATTTATAAAAACATCAAAACAAATTTATAGTTTAAAAAGAGCATTTTCTTATTTCATTTATTTTCTATGCAAAGTATGTTTTCCTGTATAGTAAAAGTGTGAAGCAAATTTCTTTTTTTGTAAGTAGAAGTGTGAATTTACTTTCTCTACAAATGTAAAATAGGAGTATGATATTTTATTTATAGCAAAAGAGTGGATTGATTTGATTTCTTTCTTTTTCAACAAAAGAGTAAATCAATTAGTTTAGTCAAAGTTAGAATAGGATCAGCAAGCACCCCCATAAGCAGACTTCTAGATCTACCATCCCATACCTTACTATAGATAACTTTGGACACTAGCCCTAGTTGATAAGACACCAATTGAATACTAGTTAAATGAGGAGTTAGATGACACTTGTCATAGTACCTCAAAAAGAAGAAAGAAAAATAATGAGATTAACCCATGGTTGAGATTAATCTAATAGATAAAATTATTGCATGCATTTATTAAATAAAGGTATTGATTTGCCCAAAGGTAGTTATAATTAGTAACAAATGTTGAGACACCAACTTTCCCAAAGGTGATTATAATAAGCGGTATAGGCATATGCCCTAGTTAGGGTTGATGAGTCAAAATAATTATTTGTCCACAGGAAATTAAAATCATGAATATGACCAAGATTGAATAAATATGTTTGATTATGCCCTAGTAGGAAAGATTGGTAAACATACCTCAAATATATAACCTATTACATAGATTAAATATGGGTAATCACAAGCATAGATGTGATGGTCTAATGATTAAAGAATCCATAAATAACTAGGCACACTAAGATGTACAAATTGATGAAAAAGATGAATAGAAGAATAATAATTTATCAATGGAAATGATTTAGTTACACCTTCCAATGTAGAGATGCTCATCCTTATTATTATTTATAAAAATAGAATGGTCAATGGGTTGATTTGATCAAAAAGGGTGGGAAGATTTTCTAAGGTTACCAAGGATAAACCTATATAGATCCATTAATTTTGAGACTTCCTGAGTTGTTTTTTATTGTATCACATAATGGTAGGCATCATGATATAAACATCATGATAAATTGGTCAAAATATGCATAAAGACTAACTCCTAATATTATAAATAATTGAAAATAATGTACCAATGATAAAAAACCATGATGACAGTGTTTACATATAAATATAGATGGAATCAAGAATAATGTGCAAGGAATCACCCAATAAACACATATGGACTAAGTTGAGGCATAGTACTAAAAAAATAAAAAAAAGAGAATTAATAAACACACAACATAGAAAATAAACAAATGAGAAAGAAAACAAACAAACAAACAAACATAAAATAAACACACAAAAAACCATAAAGTTAAAGCAATAGAAAACATTCTAATAATGGATTTTCCCCAGTAGGGTGGATCAAGGATGACTAACTAGGATTGGATAGGACAAATGTTTTTAGATTTTAAAATTTTATGAATGTTTTTGGAATTTTCTAAATATCTCGACCTAATTGGGTATTATGAGATACTAAATGGTTCAAATCATAAAATGGTGACAAAATGGCTTAGGTTACTCACAAAATGTCAAGAGTGTATGTAAAAGGGGAAATGAGTTGACCTCAATGTGAATCAAACATAAGATATATACAGTCCCAAAATGGCCTCATTTCATAGTAATTCTATCCACATAAAAGGTAGGAAGAAACCTGATTAGGGAATAACAAGTTCTCAAATCTAGCAAATGGCTAGACAAATGATAATAGTAATGGAAAGGTGATGTGATAATGCATGGTGAAGGTGTTGTTCCTAATCTACCCATAGGTGTTTATAATTAGGAAACAAAGGTAGAGGTTTATGCTAGTAATTTCCCATAGGTAGTTATAATTAGTAACACAAGGTGGGATATTGATTTACCCATAGGTGGTTATAATAAATGGCACCGATCAAACATAAAATGAAAGATAAATTTCTAGATCCACTATCACACTACTTTCATAGACTATCATTTAAACATGGAATTGTAAAATTATTGAAATTGGATCAAATCCCCTCATGCAAGGTACAGGAAGAACCAAAGGAACCAAGATAAAAAGGGTTGGGTAGGATGGCTAAAAATAGGTTTTGGTCTAGTATAAATGGCATGGTAGGATGGAATATGGTATTATTTAGGGTGAATATGGTATGCAGACTGGGTAAAATGGTAAGAGGATTACCCCCAACTGGTAAGGTAAAGTAATTGGTAGGTTATGGATTAATGGAAAGGGAATGGAAAAATGAAAATGATAAGGTAAATGTAAATGAAAATGGTATATGGTATGGTTTTTGGCAAGGTACGGTTTTTAGTTTTATGACTTTGGCCAAGGTGAATGATTATATTGTTCTTTCTAATATGGAGATACATGACCTGATTATCATGTGATACAAATAGAATAGTCAATCATGTAAATTGTTACCCCACACCTCTTATGAATATCTACTTAATCAAGTACCTATTACATATTTAGTTGTAAATGATGTTGTTGTGATCTTCATTGGTCAATGATTATGTTTCTTTCAAATTCTGAGACAAGGTATCTTTGTAACTTTTGTAAAGGAAATATGTCTAGGAATGGTAAATATGGATAAACAATGGATGATAGGTTTGATTTGGAAATGTATAGGTGGATGATAATGGAATGTATAATGATTAGGAAACAAATAAAGATTAGGGTTTTCAATCACACACAATGTTGTTGATTATAGATTCAACATAACTTTGGTTGTGGTGGGGCAGAAGACTTCTAAATATGTTCTTAATAAGACGACTAAAGTTTTCTATTATTTGGGCCTAAGAGTATCTTCTATCTAATTATGTTATAGATTAGAAGCTATACTAATTTGATCTTTGGTAATATCTTCATCAAGTAGTGGACTATTGTGCTCAGTTATGAGCATGTCAAAGATGTTTTCACTAATGAATTTGTTTTGATTTTCACATAGTACCTTTAATAAGGTTTCATTAAGGAACATTGACTTTTAAATTTGATTATATTCTAGTGCCTTCAAAAACATTTCACTAAAAGATGTTGAGTTTGAACTTTGATTATCCCCTAGCACCTCTAAAAAGATTTCCCTAGGAGATTTTCCTTCTTCTACACGAATTTGGTCTTGCCATCCTTGATGTTCTTTAATTAATATGTCACCATGGATGCAATTTAACAAGGTATGATTCTATCATTCCCATTTGATGTTTGTGGGAGGTGGAATGTCAATATAATGGCTAAGTTGGTTGGTGGAAATGGTAATGGAATGGGGAAAGGCTTCAAAATCCTCATAAAAGGTACAAGAACTTATGTCGATGATGAAGTAATCATCCTCTAAAACCATAGAGGGATACAAGTGTATTTAGACTAATCTGTAAGGCATGCATAACCAATATTATAAAAACCATGAACGTATTATGATTCTGAAGCTACGTCTGAGTCAAAGGAATTTGAATCTATTGTTAAGACTGACATTGATTATGCTTCTCATGTTAAATAGTATGTTGGTTTAATAATAAAACCCAAATCTAATTATGATTCTTCATTTGGTGTGGATGTTTCCATAATAATGTCTTTTTGAATGCTTGGTATTAGACAAGTAATGACCTATGATGTCATGTTGGGATCCATAGAGATTGGTTTGTCAAATTGAGACTCCTCAATAATGGGAAAAAGGTCAAAATACAACTCCTTAGAGATTGGCTTATCAAAGGGAGGCTCTTAAAAAATAGGCATATGGTTGAGGTAATGGTTTACCCATAGGTAGTTACAATCATTAAGAAGTGAGCCAATAAAGACTAGCTCATAAAAATGAGACTGCTCAACAATAGGGATATTAACAAGAGTTAATTTATCATAGTTTGACTCATCATAACTATTTGGTTAAATAAAAACATCATGGCTTAGTTGGTTCTCTTGGCCTTGGTTTACATGTAGTTTTAAAATACCAGTTTTGAATATATCTTGGTCTTTGAATGATTGACTCAGTTAGAGAGGTATGGTTTGGGTCAATTTTGGTTGGATAATTAGCAAGGTTTATTCCATAAATTCACTTGACATATCCATACTAGTGATGAACATTCCATAAATTCCTAGAGTTATTCAAACTCTAAAAAATAACACCCAAAAGATAAATGGTTCAAACTTGGTCTAACTTGGTCTAGGGGAGTTGTATCTCCAAAATGGTTTGTGCTAAAACTTGGTATAAAAAAATATAATGTCATATGTCTAACATTAAATGTCTCACATATAAAATTTCAAGCATCTAAAAAAAATGGCATGTGAAACTCTAGGTCCAAAGGTGTTCTAAATAGGTCTAATCTAGGAAAAATAAAAGTTACTAGGTCTTTTCTCCAAATGTGGCATCAAAATCTAGGCTCAAACAAGGCATGTTCTAAAACTCTTGGCCAAATGCAACATCAAAATCTAGACTTAAAACAAAGGAATATTTTATTCTAACAAACTTGAAACATTTTATCATAGATTAGGTATACAAAAATCAAACATGAACTTGGTCAATTGGCATAGAGCACAAGGTAAAAGGCATGTGGAGAGATAGGCTAGTTTCTACCAAATAAAAGGCATAAATAATAATGAAAACTAGGCTCCTTTAAATAAATAATCTAGATAAAATTTAATGGAATAAAAACATTAAGAAAAGACACAAGTAATATTTTTTAATGTTGGGTAATTAATTAACCCATGCTACAAAACCCAAAAGAGAAAGATTAGTGTTTAAGACCCAATTATGCAATGCAAAAACAAAAATCAATCAATATTTGAATTTGAACTTTAAAAACTTAATTAAAAACTCAACTTAGGAAACTAGGCATATTTAAACAAGTAACAAGTTAAACAAAATAGGATGGCATAACGGCACAAGATAAATATTTAAAAGACATATACAGCATTAGTTCTTAAAAATGGCATTTGGCATAAGGAAAACAAATATATGAAACAAATTTGAGAATCATGAAAACATTATTTTTCTCTAAAGAATGAATAATGGTATGTTTCAAGACTTAAGGCATAAAAACTTGACATGACTTGGGTAGCGTAACGTTACCCATTTCACTTCAAGATACACACACAAACAAGTTTACCAAAATTTAAGACAAAAAGTGTGTGAAAAAATGGCCAAAATAACACCTCCTCAAACAAAGGAGTGGCATATAATAATAACTCCATATGACATGTCATAATAAATAAATGGTTTTAGACTCAAAAGATCAAGCAATAAAAGGATGAAATGACATAACATCTAAATTTAACATCCTAGATCCTATAACTGACAAGGTTTGGTCAAATGGAGTTGACTAAAACTATAGTTTTTAAATGTATAGATTGCCCCCAAGTGTGGCTAATGCTAGAGATGCTTCATGTAAATTGAGTTCATTATAGTTAACTTATTATGCAAGGGTATATTCCTTTGCATAGATATTCCATCCATAGACTACTTAGTGGAATCCCCCAATTAACTAGACCTAACTCGAGCCTTCATTATGAAAGGAGAGGTTAGTCACTTGACTCCTTGGCTCTTGTAGTATGCATACCCTAATTTGTATACCATGTTATGGAGTGGGGTTGAAATAATACTGGGAGATGAAACTCTGGATCAATGCTTCCCTAAAAAACTCATGAATAAGCTATGAAACCCCCTTAATAAGACAAGCTAGATAAAAATAAAACAAAGTGGAATGAATTTAGGGTTGTATTTAGATCACCCAAACCATGCAAGTTTTGGGAAGAGTCTAGATATCATTCTTTCCATGCCTTACACTAGGCACAAATTACAAGTGAAAAAGCACTTTTGGTAACTTTAATTTCATATAGGGGGTGGGGGAGAGCATAAGTGTACTCTTCATTTTTCACAAAAAACACACAAGTAATAAACACATTCAAAAAAATTCAATCTAATTCAATGTCAATTTGATGCACCAAATGAAGTGTTTGATTAAGTTCTTTGACCCCATTTCTTAATTTTAAAATATTGAAAGAAATTTCACAAAACAAATTAATTAAAAACACTTATCTTCATTTTTAGAACTAAAAATTAAATGTTCAAGACTTAAAAAATTTATTTTAGGTACCCAAATGAAGTGTTTAAGACTTAGCAATTATTTTAGGCACCAAAATGAAGTGTTCTAGACTTAGTAATTGCATGTTTTTTTTAAAGTACTAAAATCAAATGTTCAAGACTTTACCATTCTTTCTAAAACCAAAATAAAGTGTTCAAGAGTTAGCTAAATTCATTTTAAAGACCAAAAATGAAATGTTCATAAGTCTAAACTTAAAAATTTAGGTCTTATTCTCGCCTTTGTCCTATAAGGGTTAGAGAGTTTACTCCTATTTTGAATCACAATCAAGGATGATAAAAAAAGATTTAGGAATATAACTCTTGGGTTTCCTATTTTTAAAACACAGAGACCAATATCAGTCACCTATGACCAATGCCAGTTACCACAGAATTGATGTCAATTGGTAATAACCAATACTGATCAACAAGGACCAAGATCAATTACCTATGAACCAAAAGGAAAAAAAATATATAATTCCAAAAATGTTATTTTGTAAAAGTTAGCATGAAAACTTAACAAAAACCTCCAATAGGATGATTAGACAAAGAAAACACAATTCAATGAAACCAAGAAATAAAAATTAAAAACTTTAAAAAGTTTTAAAATCCTAATTCAATATTTTGTGAAACATTTATGAAATTTGAAGGTAAACTGATAGCATATTCTAAAAATTTAGGATGAAAAATGTGGTTTAAAAAAATCATCAAAAATGGAGTACGAATGACCCAAAACGAAGCTCTAAAATATGATCCATTAGCTTGCTATTTTTCATAGTGATCAAGGTCAATTATGGGGATGCACATAATGATAAATGTTAGTTATACAAGAATGATTTTAGTAAGGACTAATATCGATTAGGGAAAACTGATGTCAGTCTCTTGGAAATCTAAGTGCACAGAAAAAATAAGAATAAGAGAAAAACAAAGCTAAAATTCCAATTTTTAAGATTTTCAAGAATTCATTTGAAAAAGTTTATATTTGAATCATGGTATCCTTGGTATGTGGGATGATTTAGGACCCACTAGATTTACCATTTATGATCAAGGAATTTGGTAAAGAGAGGAGGTTAGATTTAGTGTTAGTTACATAAACAATGAAATAAACACACTAACAAGCTTAACATCTTTAGGCATATATCATATGGGGAGTATATTAATAAAACCAATGGAAAATTATATAAAAATGCAAATAATACCAAATTCCTTACCTTCCTTGAATTATTCAAAATATTTATTTTGTGGCTTGTTTGGATTGTGCTCAAAGAGTCTTTAGTAATGGAGCTTGGCTATCTCCTTCTCTCCTTGGCACCATGGCTTGTGACTTGATGTTGGTTTTGGATTGTGATTTTGGAATTACAACACTATATATTTTAATCATGTACCAAAACTTGCATTAGAACTTTACTATGTTCAAGCTCTCATAAATTGAATAGGCAATGGCTTGTATTTATAGGTTTAAGAACTAACCCCAATTCAAGGTGAATTAAGGTATAGTTTAAACATGGAATGGGTTTAAACATAACCTAAATAATTTAATTGACCCTATTAGAGTTAAAAGGTACTAAAATATCATGATTTTAAATGAATAGATATGGGTGCGATATTTGGAAAGGCTTGACAACTCATAAAAGGTGATCATGAAAACCTAGGATATCCTTGATTTTTGAATTTGTTTTTTTAGAATTTCATTAATTTTTCATGGATAATTAAACTAGGAATTTAATTCGGTTTAAAATTTTAATTAATTATGATTAAGATTTTATAATTTTTAATATTATATTTAATTTCATCTATGCACTTGCTCCACTGAATAGGCTCCTAAGCCAAATTGCAAGTTGTGATGCCACATGATGAATAGAGATGAATCCATGAGAAGTTATTATTGTTTATGGTAGGATAAACCAATTAGGTATGTCTCAATGAGATTATGATATTTTATGAGTGATGCATACACAAATTTGGGATGTTCATTCATTTTATGGCTTAATTTGGAATGGTTAGTAAGAATCAATTTAAAGTCTGGTATGAAGACATTTGTGAAGTGTGGAGGCCAAAGAATCAAATGAGTAAATTAAAGTGGTAGGGACACTCAGGGGTGGTAAGGTAGGGAAGATTAAGGGGGATGAAAATGGAGTATTACTTATCCTAGGAATTGGGATGGCTAGTAGAACTAAAGTCAAAATGACTAAGTCCATGAATATATACTACTGAGTAGTGTTAGAAATCAATGGGGATGGAATGGAAGGTATTGTAAATGAAACATAATTAATTTTAGAATGAGGGAGTGAAATTATGGGAATGGAAAGTGGAATGGAAACCTGAGTATCCATTAAAGGGGGACCTTGAGTATCCATTTCACTTATTTTCATTGGTTGTAAAGGACTTATTATTATGGGTAAAGTGGTAGGAATAGAGGATGGAGTCACTTGGAGTGGAGGAGTGGAGATAGAAGGAGGAGATTTTGGAGCTATAAAAACAATATAAATAGGTGTGGGGTGAACTAAAGTGATAGGAGTTGTGACTATTATTGAGATAGGGTTTGAAGATATTGATGGTTCAACTACAATTGTGTCCTTAGACAAAATGATTATTGGTTGATATACTTATACTCTATTTTTTCTTGACTTACCCTTCTTTTCCTTATATTTACTCTTCTTCTTATGAGAGATCACTAGCTTCTTTGATTATTCTCCTATTGTACCATTGGGACCCTCTACTTATGGAGGAACTCCTTATTCCTTAAGCTTAAATAGTTCCTTTGTGATACTCATTGTATCCTTGGTCACTTGAACCCATTTACTCGTAATATAGTTTAGTGTTTTAATGATTACTTGGGAAACTATATCTATAAGATTAAAAAAATTAGGGATAGACCACCTAACTACTAAAAGTGGTTGAGTAATAATCTATTTATAGTAGTTATTATCCATTGGGGACTCATCATCCACCAAGTACTCAAGGATTATTTCTAAATAAAAATCTTTGACTTGATCCAAGATCATTCTGGAATGGTCCTTCAATCTGACCTCCTCTTCATCATCCAAATCTTCCCAAAAAGCTTCAAAGTAAGGAACATGGGAATATGTAGAGATTCCTAGTGTGCTAGTGATGTTACTATTTTAGCATAGAATTTTAGCCTTGTAAGAGAGTTTTCTATGCTTTCTCACTCCCTATTACAAAATGGGAACACCTCCAAGCTATGGGTATCCTATGATGGAGGTGGACCTCTAGGTTATAGTCCAACTCCCTAGGTGTATCAATTAGGCTCTTAGTAAACTATTGATTGCTAATGAAAAGGGTTAAGAAGCATTTTAAGAAGGATAAAAAGGTGATGCAAAAAATTAAGTGAGAAATCACATAAGCATGAAACATAAACTAAAGAAGCATAATATAATACTCTCTCACACAATCTCAAAATCTAGCTAATTGCATAAGTGTTTCATATACTAGGTTTAGGAAGCAATGAAAGAAGCTAGGAGGAGTTATAAGACTCATACTAATCTTGAATTAATGATATAAATAACACAAATGTAGACCTGAAATCAACTAGAAAACACCCTTAACAGTCAAGAAAGAAGGACAATGACATAGAATATTCTCCTTTATAATTCCATCATGCACAAGCTTATTGAATACAGTTCAAAAGCAAGAGACAAGTAAGGGAAGTCTTTATTAGCTTAAATAGGTATTTCACATAAGTTTTGATAGGTTCTATCCTTATCAAATGAGATTTTCTTCTCTTACCTAATTAAGAGAGAATTTGTATCAAAAGTGAGAGTGTGTCTTATTCTAGATTCTGAGTGAGCCCCTACCAAATGGGAAAGAATTAGAGATATAGGAGAAAGGGAATGGAAAGAGTGAGCACACCATCCTGAGTCTTTAAATGAGCTCACACCTTTTGATGAATGCCCCCACCATATTTTTATCAAATCATAACTAATACATCATAGGCAAGATAGTCTTCATTTATCCCCATAGCCTCTAAATCATTTCATTAATTGAGCAACACAATAGAGGACAAGAGTTTTTCTAAGGTGGTGATTCATGATCCAATTTATGAAGAGAAACCCTTAGGTACCCTAAAAATCCATTAAATGCTATAACTTCTTTCTCTAATCCCCAAATCCTTTTTCTCTAATCTTCTACACCATCTCCACTTGCTTCACTATGAGGGCAAGGTCCTTATATCCTGAGACTTGAGAGAGCCATACCTAAGTCTACTTAAGTAGCTGTAAGTAAATGTTTTTCAAAAATATGACCATGTCAATAGATAAGACACCCCTTCACATCTTCCCCTACTCTAAACCTAAGCATAGGTTTACTATAGATTGAAAATCAATCCATTTTATTGGTTTTCCTATAGTAAAAATGTTAATGTAGATACTCAAGTAGTGTAATATTGATTTTAAACTATATTAGTTCTAAATAGACTTATTATACCTTTGAACCCTATGAAATCCAAGGACTTATAATATGTGACATTAAAAAGATGAGAAATCCAAGTCTACATACTCTGGGTCCTCCAATAGAGGTCTCAACTGAACTCTAATGGCACCTTTTAAAAAATTTCCTTTGTTTGACCTCAATCAAATTCAACCTCTATTAAAGTCCTTAGACTTTAATTTTTAATATTGACCATCTATCATCTTGTTATACACCATTAGATTTTCTTACTTAGCTTGCATACACATCATTGATCTTTCTTTGTATGAATGAACATGAGCCATAGGTCTTCTATCAGTTGAACATAGTTGAGACACTTATCAACTGTACATTTGTCATTGAGATCCACTGACCTTTTGATGCATTTCTTACCATTAGATCTACCTTTTTAGGTTTCATGTGTACTATTGTCTCCCAAAAATAACAGTCATTTTTGGAACAACATTTGAATTATTTTGGTTCTACAAAACAAAATAATATCTTCCATTTTCAAAATTTGTCTTAGATATTCAGATTTCTCATTTTCAGAACTTCTCAGAAAATCTACGGACTCTGCAGGCTTGAATCTACGAACTCTGTAGGCTTGAATCTACAAACTCTGTAGGCTTAAGTCTACAAACTCAATAGGAAAAAGAAAATCTACAAACTCTTGCAGGCAGTTTTCAGTCAAAAGAATTGATTTTCAACATTTGTTTATTTTTTGGGAAAGGTTCAAAGTTCAGTCGCTTCAATAGTTTCAATGGGTTCAAAGGTTCAACAGTTAGTTCAACCAAAGGAACAGTTTAATGTCCAATTCAACCAAGTAATTCAATGCTTTATTTCACTCAGATGGTTCCTTTCCTTTGATTTTTCAGTTAGTTCAAAGCTTTTTGGTTCAATGGTTCAACAACAAGTTCATTGCTTTTTGGTTCAAAGGCACTTGGCACACTTCATTAAACCTCTGAATTGGTTCAATCAAATGGTTCAACGTCCAAGTTCAACGAGATTCACAACTTCTATAGGAATTTTCTTCAGTAAACAATCAATAGCAGGTTCAACATTTAGTTCAACCTTTTGTTCAACTTCAAACAGTTCAAAGGCGGGTTCAATCAAGTGGTTCAACACTTTCATCGGCTTTGCTTCAAAGGCTTGGCGTGCTTCATTGAACCTTTGAACTGGTTCAACAAAGGTTCATCAACTAGGTTCAAAGGGATGGTTCAATGCTAGGAGGAATTTTCTAAAGGACAAGTGTCCCTGCGAAGGACACTTAGACTTGTTCAAAAATACTTGTTCAAAAAGATTTGGCAAAATTTCACCCAGACTTTTTGCCCAGGGAATTTCACCTAGACTTTTTACCTAGGGAATTTCACCCAGAATTTTTGCCCAAGGAATTTCACCCAAAATTTTTGCTCACGAGAATTTTCCCCAGGGAAAATGACCATGGGAATGTTTAAAGCAAATGGCCTGAAGAAAAGCCCAGGCGAAATTTGCAAAGGGCCAACAAACGAAGCCGAAGGATCATTTAAGCTTGGGGAAAATTTGTGAAGGGCCAAAAGACTCTGAAGGATCATTTTTCAAGGCCCAAAAGGGCAAAGTCCAAAATGGAAAAGTGCCAAGTGGGAAAGATAAAAGAAGACCAAGGGATGACATGCATGAACATGTCAAATTCAACATAGTCAACTAGCCATTGGAAACACAGTGATGGGCATGTAAACGTCAATTTTAGAGATAGTAAAATAGCCGTTGATCCTTTGATCCACAAAATATAATACATTCACAATTTTCATGGCCAAGACCAATAGAAAGTAGGGAAGAAATAAAATAGAAAATTAAATCTAGGACCTGATTCAATTAGCCAAACAAAGAGGAATGATGAAGATAAGATTAGATTGCCAGGTAGAACATTGGAAGTTACAAACTTTCAATAAGCGTGACTTATTTCCTTGCATTGATAAAATCAAATGGGTAAAGTGCCCCTAAGTTCTAGCGTGTCTCCTTAATATATTTCAATGCAAATTGATGTAAGGATTATTCCCAAGTCATTTTTAAAGAGGCTTTGTAAGGGACTTCTTCTATTGTAATAAGGATCTTCTTTTTGATAATGGGAATGAAACTCTGCCAAAATTGAGAGACATCATTGAGACTTTGTGCTCAGTCTATTTATCATATTTTGTTAATGAAAACAAGGGACTTTTTCAGATTTTGTATTGTGATATCTTGTTTGTTTCATTGGTTTAATAAGCAAAATTAGTAAATTTGTCAAGAAGGTGTCCGAGAGAATCAACTGTGGAAAGACTTTGAGCCCCATAGCTGCCTTCAATGTGTTTGTATTTTCATTACTGTGTAAAACCTTTGGAAAGATTTTGAGCTTTCATTGTTCTTCATGTATCACTCTTGAGTATTTATTACACAGACTTTGTGTTGTGTCTTGATTTGCTGGTTACCATACTTCAATCATATTCTGCTTTTATTTCCAGGAGTATTCTCATGACTAGTTAAACAGGTCTTTTAAAAGAAGAGGAGTGTTGTCTGTCATTCTCTTGAGTTCTTCCTTTGTTTTGTATACATCATCTCTAAAGTAAGAGAGATGGATGTTTGGTCCTACCCTTGAGTACTATTTTTTGTTCATATATATACATAGCATATCCATAGGGAACCTCCCCTTGATGAGAGGAGAGAGAAGTCTCCTTCTGATGTGATAAACTTACACATTAGGATGACTAATATTCTTGCTTTGGCTGATAAGACCTATTTTGTTTACCAGTACACTGATAGACAAAATAATCAACCAATAGTTTTTGGTGACTCCACTGGGGAATTACCCATTATCCATTTATAGTCTATCCATTCCATTCACCTCCACACCATAGGAAAATAATGCACAGTTTAAAGCCTCAAGCTTTAATTGAAGCAAAGTCAATTCTTTTCAAATTTTGTTTTACCAATCTGGTAGATTGAAGATATACATGAAGTCAAAGGGCTAAAGGTGTCATTGATCATGTGTTTGAGCAAGTACAACAAAGTGATTTTGATCTATTTTCTTCACCATCTTGTCTGTAATGAACCAAGAGCTTCTCTCCTACTAAAACTAGATCTCCATTACCAGGCAAAATATCAACTTCTACTATTGATAAAGCTTCACCTATAATTACACCATTAAGATTTGGTATCCCTCTTTTTCAGCACCTTATAATGGCAGTTCAAGGTCCCTGGGGTAATACTTTTGGCCCTCTCAATCTTACTCTTCCTCTACATGAAATTCCACGTAGTTCTAGTAAGAATTTCCCAAAATTCCATGGTGATGGGAAAGTTCATCCTGATGAACATATTACAACATTCAGTATAGCTTGTGGAGTAATTGGGGTAGAGTTTGAAGATGTAGCAGTCAGGCTTTTTGTTGAAACACTACAAGGTCCTACTGCATATTGGTTTTACCATTTACAGGCTCGATCTATGACTGATTGGAATACTTTGAAAGATAAGTTTGAAGCCAGATTCAAACCTGTAGAAGATGCACATACATTTCTGGCTCAAATTACACAAATGAAAAAAGAGCCACATGAGCCTATGAGAGACTTCATAGCTAAATTTGACAAGTTGAGAAATAGAATTCCTATGATTGCCAAACCTATAGCTAAGAATCTTAAATGCTTTTTCATTAATTCTCAGCTACCTAAAGTTAGTTTCCTCTTGAGACATGCTGGCCAAATAGATCTTGAGGCAGCTCAACTTTTGGCCACTGAAGTAGAAGATGATCTCATATTAGTAGGGAAAATAAGAAGAGATCCCAATAGAAATAGAACTTCATCATCATCTGAATTTGCATCTATAAGCACCACAGATCCAATGGTGCAGAAATTAGTGAATGAGTTCCTTGCCCTCATAAAGCAAATGGCTCAAGGAATGTCTTCTGCTCCTACATACAGAAGAACATTCCCAAATCAATCATATCAGGGCAATGTTGCTAGAAACCAAGGAAAACAAAATCATCTTCCTCCTCCATAAGGAAAACTTGCCTTGGAAGCTCCTCCAACAAATTCAGCAATGGGATATCTTGAGACAAAATCAAATTTTTCTTATCAGCCTAAATTATATCAAGAAAATGATGCTGATATCATTGAAGACAGTTAAGAAGAATCAGTTGGTGACTCCCACATTGGTTTCTTAAATTATCAGGATGAACCTTGAAGTAAAGGAGAAGCTTCAGATGGATCATATGAAGTGTTTACTAGATCTAAGAATCAATTAGTCCAGTAGGCTGATAAAGGAAAAATAGAAGAGCAATCATAGCCAACATTCACAATTGCCAAGCGTGGAACAGTTCTACCCTTTCAACTAAAAGATCTAGTAATCACTCAAAAGGTAAATACATCTATTGCTCCTTCCCCTTCTACTTCTAATTCGCAAACCAGTATACCTCTCATCTCTTCTAAAACTCAAAAAGCTGAAGTACCTTTCTCTGCACCTAGTTTGATTCAGACATTTGACATAATTGATCATGTCAAAAAGACAAAAATACAAATGTCTAAATTTGAGTACTTGCAGTCCAATCTAGATCAACTGAATAAGTTGGTCTAATATGTTAAAAATCAGACTATCCCTGTAGTGCAAAAGGCCAAAAAAGTGACTTTTGATTCCCCAATAAATACACCTAGTCTAAATAATCTGATTATTACTCCTCTAGTTGCTTTTAGAAAAATATAACCCTTCTATGTTTCCTTGTTAATCAATGGCCACAAGCTGAGTAATTGTATAATAGATTCAGGTGCATCTGACAATGTCGTGCCTACCAAAGTCATTGAATCTCTTGGTCTCACATTAACCAAGACATTTGGTAAATGTTTCTCCATGGAGAAAAAACAAGTGCCATTGTTGGGGCAGATCAAAGATGCTCAATTTGCATTTGCAGCCTTTCCAAACAAGAGGATTAAAATGACTATATTAGTGGCTGAAGTTCCAACATCTTATGGTATTTTACTTGGATGGAATTTTTGTAAGGACATGGGAGGAGAGTTGAACATGGATCTATCTGAGGTAAGGATCCCTGTACAAGGCGTGATGAAAAGATTACTTCTTGAAAAAGAAGCAAAGTATATAGTCACCAAGACGTCAGCTCCTAAAGCTCAAATCCTTTTTGAATCCACAGGTATGGGTAATTACTTTTTATATATAGATCATGAAGAAAGACCCTCCATCTTTGATGAGAGAAAGTTTGAAGTAAAGCTAGTGTCTGATGAGATTAGGACTCTAGAATTTGACGATAGTTCTTCTTCTTCTAGTTTTGGAGCCAAAATTATTTTGATATCTCCTCAAGGAGATATGTTCCCTTCATCATATAAGTTACAGTTTAGTAACATAAATAATATAGCTGTATATGAATTGCTATTACTGGGCATGAAAGCTACTCATGAAAGAGGTATCAAGTGTCTTCATGCTAAAGGGGACGCCGAATTAGTGGTCTGCCAAGTGAGAAATTTATATCAGACTAAGAATGAAAGGTTGCACCATTACTGTAATCTTGTTTGAGATCAAATTGAAAGCTTTGATGCTTTCAAAATTTCTTCCATTCTAAGAGAATACAATGATAGAGTTGATGCACTTGCTATTTTATGAACTCTTTTAGTTCCACATTCTGATTTTAAAGAAGCTAAATATACCATTGAGTTGATCTATAGGCCAAGTGTTCCTAATAATGCTGATCATTGGCAAATTTTCAATGATGATAATCAGATCATTGCCTTTTTGGAAAGAAAAGGCAATTTTGAACAGCTATATTTTAAAGGCAATGAATCTCAGAAGTCTAAATTAATTTTTGAATCTAGTTCAGACGTAAATGAAGAGTTTATACAGCTAAAAGGAAATAAAATTCCTAAAGGCCTGGTTTCTCTCAAAAAGTTGTTTGACAAGCATGATAGATTCGTCAAGTAACAACAGACAGATTCAAATTTCTCTCATTGATTTGACCAAGTGAATCTGACCAATGAAGAAAATCCAAAAATGGTCAACATTGGTAAGTGCTGTACACCTAAAGAAAAATTCAAATTTACTTCTTTGCTTTGTTAATACATTGATGTCTTGGCATATTCATACAAAGATCTGAAGTCTCTCAGTCCTAATAAAATCTATCATCATATTCCTCTCAAGGCTGATTCAACACCTTACAAGCAGAAATCTAGACAATACAATCCAAAGATTTTAGGTACAATTATGTCTGAGATTCAGAAAATATTAAATGTTGGAATTATTTTTCAAATCCATCATTCTACATGGATTACAAATATAGTTCCTGTAAAAAAAATGGTGAAATCAACATTTGTGTTGATTTTTGAAATCTAAATCAATCTTCTTTGAAAGACAATTACCCTTTGCCAATCATGGACCAAGTGCTCCAAACAGTAACAAGATCAGAAATGTTATCAATGTTGGATGGATTCTCAGGCTATAACCAAGTTGAAATTGCTGAACCTGATCAATATGAGACTACATTCACCATGCCTTGGGGTAATTTTTCATATAAAAGAATGCCTTTTGGATTAATAAATGCTGGCACTACATTTCAGAGAGCTATGGATATGGCTTTTAAAGATAAAATTGGCAAATTCATAGTTGTATATCTTGATGATTTAATTGTCTTTTCAAAGCACCGATCTGATCATATGTGCCACTTGCAACAAGTGCTAGAGCGCTACCAGGAAAATGGTATTTCTTTGAATCCTAAAAAGTCTATTTTTGGAGTGACAGAAGGAAAACTCTTTGGACAAATTGTGTCTAAACAAGGCATAAAGATTGACTCAGACAGAGTCAAGTCTATTCAGGAGCTGAATTTGCCTACAAGTAAGAAAGCTGTCCACTCTTTCTTTGGAAAAGTGAATTTCTTATAGAGATTCATCCCCAAATTTGCTGAGAAGACAAGACACATTGTAAATATGATGAAAGGAAAGATTACCTTTAGCTGGACCAAAGAAGGCAAAGTAGCATTTCAAGATATCAAAGTCGCTATTGCTCACGCCCCCACCTTGGTCTATCTAGATTATCACAGAGATTTCACTATATACAACTATGTATTTGAGCATACTCTTTCAGCTATTCTTGTCCAACAGGACAAAGAAGACATGAAATCTCCCATCTCTTTCATGATTTGCCCTCTGAAAACTCATGAATTGAAGTATTTGAATATAGAGAAGCATGCCGATGCCTTGGTAAAAGCATTCAAACACTTTCACTTCTATATTCTGAATTCACATACTACTACCTTACTTCCTGATAGTACAGTCAAGTCTATTTTAACTCAAAAGGAGTTTGGCACAAAGAGAGGTAATTGGATTACAAAGATCCAAGAATTTGATCTAGATATCAAGCTAATAAAGCTGGTCAGAGGTAAAGGTCTTTGTCAATTAATATCTGATAATAAGCCAGAAGATACACAACTTGAAGAAGATGAAGTAGACAATATGCCTACAGTCCTTTTTGTTTCTACTACTAATGAATGGTATTCAGATATTGCCTATTTTCTAACTTATAGAGAATGTTCTGCTCATTTGTCTTACAAAGAGAGGAGATCCATCAGATTGAAAGCTACAAATTTTGTCCTTTGGGACAATGGCTTGTATAAAAGAAACATAGATGGAGTTTTTCTTTGCTATGTAGATAAAGAACGGTAGACCCAAGTCTTGAAATCTTTTCATAATCTAGCTTGTGGAGGACATTTTTCTACTCCAGTGACTACTCATAAAATTTTGAGAGCTAGATATTATTGGCTGACTCTTTTCCAAGATGCACATAAATGGGTAAGGAAATGTGAACTTTGCTAGCAATTTGTTGGAAGACCCAAGTTGGTTGCTCTGCCTCTTAAGCCAGTAATCATAGAAGAACCTTTCCAGTAGTAGGGACTCAATTTTATTGGGACAATAAATCCATCATCAAGCGCTAGACATGATTATGTCCTTACAGCAACTGATTATTTCACTAAGTGGGTAGAAGCAATCCTGACAAAGCATGCTACCTCAGAAGTTGTATGCAATTTCTTGAAAGAGAACACCATTTTCAGATTTGGAGTCCCACTCAAAATTGTTACTGATAATGCAGCTTGTTTCACCTCTCAAGAAATCATGCAATTTTGGTTTTATTATGGAATTACGCTTTCTCATTCTTCTAATTATTTTCTGCAAGGGAATGGACAAGCTGAGTCCAACAATAAAAATTTGGTAACTATTATCAAGAAACTTGCAGATGATAATCAAAGGACATGACACAAAGCATTGGTAGACACTCTATGGGCTAACAAGATCATGCCAAAAAGGGCAATTGGTATGTCTCCTTTTCAACTTCTCTATGGTATTAATGCTAAGATACCAATCACTTTAGAGTTACCAGCCTTGAAATTGGCGAAGGCTATTGAAGATCAGACATATGAGAGTTCTCTTAACAAAAGAATCATGTACCTGACTCAGCTAGAAGAACAAAGAACCATGGTCATGGATAGAATTGTTGTTCATCAAAATTTGATAAAGGAACTTTTTGATCAGAAAGACAGAAATCGTGATTTTTAGATTGGAGATAAAGTCCTATTGTGGGACAAAAGAAGAGAGCCAAAAGGGATGCATGGAAAGTTTGACTCCCTTTGGAGAGGCCCATTCACAATTCATCAGCACATGGGTGAAAATAGCTTTTTGTTGAAATACCAAGATGGCATGCTCTTTTCTCTACCCCATAATGGGCAACATTTGAAACACTTCAATTCTTGAAGTGTCAGATCATTACCTCTGTATATATGTATACTTGTATAATTTTAATTTCTATTTGGTTTTTTTTTTTTTTTTTTTCCTTATTGCCTTTCATTTATAGAAAGCATGAATTTGAAGCCCAATGGTACACTTGAAGACACTAGAGATTCTGGATTCTACTCCTTCCAATTCATTTTACAATTGATAGAAGTTCCCCAACTGGAGCCAATTATTGTCTCCCAAAAATAACCGTAATTTATGGAACAACATTTGAATTATTTTGGTTCTACAAACCAAAATAATATCTTCCATTCTAAAAATTTGTCTTAGATATTCAGATTTCTCATTTTCAGATCTTCTCAAAAAATCTATGGACTATGCAGGCTTGAATCTACGGACTCTGCAGGCTTGAATCTATGAACTTTGTAGGCTTAAATCTACTAATTCAATAGGAAAAGGAAAATATATAGACTCTTACAGGTGGTTTTCACTCAAAATAATTGATTTTAAACATTTGTTCATTTTTTGGGAAAGGTTCAAAGTTCAATCGCTTCAACAGGTTTAACGGGTTCAAAGGTTCAACAGTCGGTTCAACCAAAGGAATAGTTCAACGTCCAAGTTCAACCAAGTAGTTTAATGCTTTATTTCACTCAGATGGTTCCTTTCCTTTGTTTCAGCATCTTTTAGTTCAATCATTTGATTTATTAGTTGGTTCAAGGCTTTCTAGTTCAACGGTTCAACAACAAGTTTATCGCTTTTTGGTTCAAAGGCGCTTAGCGTGCTTCATTGAACCTCTGAATTGGTTCAATCAAATGGTTCAACGTCTAAGTTTAATGAGCTTCACAACTTCTATAGGAATTTTCATCAGCAAACAATTAGTAGCAGGTTCAACATTTAGTTCATCCTTTGGTTCAACTTCAAATAGTTCAAAGGCAGGTTCAATCTAGCGGTTCAACGCTTTCATCAGCTTTGCTTCAAAGGCTTGGCGCGCTTCATTGAACCTTTGAACCAGTTCAAAAATGGTTCATTGACTAGGTTCAAAGGGATGGTTCAATGCTAGGAGGACTTTTTCAAAGGACAAGTGTCCTTGTGGAGGACACTTAGACTTGTTTAAAAAGACTTGGTGGAATTTGTCAGGGAATTTCACCCGAACTTTTTTCCTGAGGAATTTCACCCAGAATTTTTGCCCAGGGAATTTCACCTAGACTTTTCGCTCACAGGAATTTTCCCTGGGGAAAATGTCCATGGGAATGTTCAAAGTGAATGGCCTGAAGAAAAGCCTGGGGGAAATTTGCGAAGGGCCAACAAACGAAGTCGAAGGATCATTTAAGCCCAGGGGAAATTTGTGAAGGGCCAAAAGACTTTGAAGGATCATTTTTCAAGGCTTGAAAGGGCAAAGTCCAAAAGGGAAAAGTGCCAAGTGGGAAAGATAAAAGAAGACCAAGGGATGACGCGCTCAAACACGTCAAATTTAACACAGTCAACTAGTCATTGGAAACACAGTGACGGGCATGTAAACATCAATTTTAGAGATATTAAAATAGCCATTGATCCTTTGATCCATAGAATAGAATACATTCACAATTTTCAAGGCCAAGACCAATAGAAATCAGAGAAGAAATAGAACAACAAATTAAATCCAGGACCTGATTCAATTATCTAGATAAGGAGGAATAATGAAGATAAGATCAGATTGCCAGGTGGAACATTGGAAGTTACAAACTTTCAATAAGTGCGACTTATTTCCTTACATTGATAAAATCAAATGGGTAAAGTGTCCCTAAGTTCCAGCATGTCTCATTAATAGATTTCAATGCAAATTGATGTAAGGATTATTCCCAAGTCCTTTTTAAAGAGGCTATATAAGGGACTTTCTTCTATTGTAATAAGGATCTTCTTTTTGATAATGGGAATGAAACTTTGCCAAAATTGAGAGGCATCATTGAGACTTTGTGCGCAGTCTGTTTATCATATTTTGTTAATGAAAACAAGGGACTTTTTTAGACTTTGTGCTGTGATATCTTATTTGTTTCATTGATTTAATAAGTAGAATTAGTAAATTTGTCAATAAGGTGTCATGGAGAATCAACTGTGGAGAGACTTTGCACCCCCATAGCTGCCTTTAGTGTGTTTGTATTTTTATTATTGTGTAAAGAACTTTGGAAAGACTTTGAGCTTTCATTGTTCTTCGTATATCATTCTTAAGTATTTCTTGTGTAGACTTTGTGCTATGTCTAGATTTGCTGGTTACCATATTTCAGTCATATTCTACTTTTATTTCTAGGAGTATTCTCGTGACTAGTTGAACAGTTCTTCTGAAAGAAGAGGAGTGATATCTATCATTCTCTTGAGTTTTTCCTTTGCTTTATATACATCATCTCTAAAGAAAAAGAGATGGATGTCTGGTCCTAACCTTGAGTACTATTTTCTATTCATATGTATACATATCATATCCACAGGGAACCTCCCCTTGATGAGAGGAGAGAGAAGTCTCCTTCTGATGTGATAAACTTACACATTAGGATGACTAATCTTCTTGCTTTGGCTAATAAGACCTATTTTTTTACCAGTACGTTGATAGACAAAATAATCAACCAACATGTACCATTGATGTATTTGGGCCCACTAACACTATTAGTCACCATGCACCATTAGATCTTTGCTCAAATACCCAATATCTTGCCACTTTTTTACTTGATGCTTATGTTGACCTTTTGATTTGATGCTCACCATTGATCTTAGGTTAATGATAAAATACACTCCATTAGATATTTCAGACCCACTGATAGTATTAGGTTAACATTTGTCATTAGATATTTGCTACGATTAAACACTGATAATTGATCTTTGATTATTTGAATTCAAATGACTATTTTATGAGGCTCAAATTTTATGTTTACATGCATGTTTGATGACTTTAAAATGAAATGTTTAGTTATCATAAATTTAAATTGACATTCCCACACATGTTTTATTCTTCAAGTCTAGCTTTGAAGCTTTATATCTTGAGATAACAAGCTCATCAAGACACTAATTTTTTAGAGAATGATCTTATCATGAAGAATTTCATGCCCATTTGGTATTTTAGCTTGAGAGGCTTTTCCAAGTGTATTTATTAAATGAAAAATCAAGTTGATCTATCCATTTATATATGATGTGATTGTGATGATCTGGTTCTCTTAGACTTCACAAGAAAATGTTTTCTCTTTAGAAGGCTCCAATGAACTTCTAAGGTTATTTACAACCTAATTCATTCCCCTAAAGGTCATGATCACCATGAGAACCTACTAATCCTTTTCACATTACAATCCTATACATTCTTCCAATATATTTGATCACTTACTCAATCATGAACTTTACTTAGATGATCATTCCATAATAAGACCTCTAGAAATTTATCCATCTAGGAAAATTTCATATGTAGGCCAAAATTGGCCAACATTTCTAGTTACATCTTGGGGTTGCATGACTGCTATGCAAGAGACTAGTGTCCTTAAACTAATCCATTGGGCATTTGGAGTCTTATTCTTTTCTCTCCAATCTAATAGAAATTGATACAAGTCTACCCATTTCTAGAAAACCTCCTTTCTAAGAAAAAAGGGATAAAATAGTAAAATGAATAATAAAGTACCCAAGGTACTTATTGTAAGGGAAACACATAATTGAAAGAAATGTGCACCAATCACTTAGAGGAAAGCATGAAAAACTACTATAATATGTTATAAAATCATATAATAACTATTTTTTTTTCTAATAGCGAGGATTTAAATGAATGCCATTAACTAGGATGGGTAATACCTCTCCATCCAATTAGGCAAGCTAAAAATCATTATGATATTTTCATCCATGGATCAAATAAGGACAACTCCACAAGCTATAAAACTTGGTATGGTTTCCTAGCTTGTCCTTATTTGAGTCTTTTTTGAGGACTACATCACCTTTATTAAATTCCATTTCTATAGCTCTCTTATCAAAGGATTTTTTGAATTGATCTTGATGTGACTCTAATGTATTCATTACAAGGTCCCTAGTTTCTTCAAGTTCCATGAGCTCTATCATCCTCATGCTCATAGGCTCATTTTCCATCAACTCAAGTTGATGGACCAACTTCAATATAAGTAGCTCAAGAGAAATGGAAATTTTTGATTCACTTATATATACAAGGACATATATAAAATTGCCAATGGTATCTTTGAGAGTCACTCTATTAGCCCATAAGGTTGTCCTTAGCCTTTGATACCATGTTCTCTAATTTTATTCCATAGTTCTCCTAATAATAATTAACAAGTTCTTATTTGTGGATTGTACAAGTCCATTGCCTTGGGGGTAGTAATTAGAGGATGTGTTAAGGTAAATGCCCATCTTGAGTGCCCATTCACTTATCTTCATGCCCAAAGATGCTAAGGCATTATTTAAAATTATAGTAGATGGAACACACAACCTGGTTAGTATGTTGTCATAGAAGTCCAATAATACTATTTCATTAGATTTTTTCAAGGCAATTTCTTCCACCCACCTGGTGAAGTAGTCAATTACAATGAGCACACATTTATCTCCTAAAATTTAAGTTCAATTTATCATCCCTATGAAGTCCAATCCCTATTGCATGAAGGGTTGCTCCACCTAGATTGGGTTGAGTGGAAAAGCTGATAATCTCCAATTTCTTAAAAATAGAGAAACCTTTTGGCATTTCTTAACCCATGCATAGGCATCCTTGAAAATGTTGGGATAGTAATAACCAACCCTTATTCCCTTTACTATTGTTGTACTTAGAGAAAAATGGACTCCTACAGGTCCATCATGAAACTACTCCAAGAGCTTTGCCACCTGCTTATCATCAATGCACCTAAGAATTACGCCATTAAGGTCTCTTTTGAAAATAACACCATAAACTAATGCATAAGTTATGGACTAAATCTTCAATCAACTTCTTTTTTCTCTGACTAAACCTTAGGTGCATTTTCCTATCATTAAGAAATTTGTGATGTCTTAGATCCAACTATTGTGGGGTGGAGATGCATCTATTTGTGAGTTGTCTCATGTCACCAAAACAATTTTTTTTGTCTTTTTTAATATCATATACCATATGATCACACAATCCTTTTACTCTTACTAGCTTGGTGACTTTGATCTCCACATCATAAGCCATTACTTAGGTAATCCAACTGACTCTTTTCTCATTCAATTCTTTATTGAGGAGGAAGTCTATAACTCTAGGATGGGAAACCATAAGATGAATCTTACTATTTAAGAGTATTGGATTGAAATTTTTGAGGCTCATAAAGGCTGAAATAACCTTAATTTCTATGAAATTATACCTCACTTCATATTCTTCTATCCCTTGACTAAAAAGACAATTAGTTTCTCAAGTCCCTCACTATTCTTATGCATTAGCATAATTGATATATTGTGAACATTGGTAAAGGTGTAAAATATGAAATCCTTTGAGAAATGAAGATTCAAGAGTGAGGGTTCTTAGGCAATGAGTTGCTTGATGTACTCAAATGCTACTTTACCTTCATTTGAACAAACAAACACTTAGCTCTTCTTCATCATGATGGTGATGGGTTTAACCAGGTATAAAACTTCTTACAAAGTTTATTTTCCCAAGGACGATATGGATTCCCTTGTGATTGAGTAAAGAGAGTGTGAAGATAGAACTTAATCTATCAAGGTCAATGGATAACCCTTAATTTGAGACAATGTGACCCAAAATTTTGCCTTCATGAATAATAAACACATTTCTTGGGATTTAAAGAGATCCTATACTCTCTACATCTTTCAAAGATCAACCTTAGATGGTCCATGTGCTCATTAGCTCTCTTAGAAAAATATATGATGTCATCCATGTAAACTAAAACCATTTTATTTAACAACCCTTGTAAATCCATGTCCATGACTCTTTGGAAAGTGGCCCCAACATTTGAAAATTCAAAAGGCATCTTTTGGTATGCATATGTTCCCCACTTGGTGGTGAAGATGTTATTATATTGATCTTCTTCTCTCACCGGCACCTAGTTGTATCCTTCATATCCATCTAAAAGGGAGAGTCATACTGAACTAACAACTATCTGAAGTAATTTCTCCATGAATGGCAAGGTGTAGTTATATTTCAAAGAAACTCTATTTAGATCCTTCAAGCCAACACATAATCTGATTTCCCCACTCTTCTTCCTCATAGGTACACAATTGGATACCCATCAGTAGTTCTTAATGGTAAATATGATCTTGGATTTAATTATCCTGGTCAATTATTTACTCATAAGCTCTTCAATTTTAGGGTTTATAGGCCTCTACTTCTACATGACAAGCTTTACATTATCTTTTAATTTTATAGTGTGTTGGGTTAGCTTGGGATCAAAACCTCTTAGGTCACTATATTCCCAAGAAAAGATGTCTACATATTCTTTAAAAATTTATATGACAACATGCCTTTGAGATTTAGTGCTTACATTTCCAAGATTAAGGAGCTTTTCCTTTAAGATAAATACTCTTTCATACTTCTATTCACTTGTTAACATCATTACCTTGTATTTTATCACATGATCTCCTTCATGAAAAAGACCTTCAAAGGTGAGAAGCCCTTAAAGAAGCTTATCAGATCTCAATTGAACTATTTACTCTTCATATTGAGGTTGAAGCTTTTCTTGGTTCATTGAAGAGAATTATGCTTCTTACTAAAATAAATAAGTAATTTGTTTGTCATTTTCAAAGACCTACCAATGAGCTTCATTGTTTGGCACTGATGGTCTTACCACCACTTTGACATGTGGCTACATTTTGGTCATTTTTAACTCATTTGGGATGTTAAATTGAAATCCTATAGCTAATAACCTATAAGTGTGTCTATTTTGGTTCCTTGGTATTGCTTGGATGTTAAAGTCCTAAAAATCCTAAATAAGGTCCTGCACTCTATGTTTTTAAGACTTCATCAAAGGGTTCTTGGTGATATTCTAGCCTCTAACCTAGTGCATTATTAACTCACTATCCCTATAAACTTACAACTTCTTGATACCTCTCTTCATAGCCCATTGAAGGCCATGGATAAGGCCCTCATACTCCACTAAATTGTAAGAGCAATTGAATTGGAACCTATAAGAAAATAAATACTTGTTATTTGAGGGGGATACTAGCATTAAACCTACATCCACTCCATGCTTTCTCTTTGAACCATCAAAGAATAATTTCCATAAGTCACTAGGATCTTCTAAAGATATAATGAGAGATGGAATCGACTGATTCTCTTCATGTAAGTAGTAAACACCCATGTCTCTCTCCTTAACTCCTTCCAAGGGATCAACCAAATGTTTGTCATTCCATAGTTCATCCAAGAACATGTTTAGTGTCTCTTCAAGGTGGGTGTTTATTTCTTGACTCACTAGGAATTCATCCTCATCAAGGATGGTTAAATTGAGGTTTATGATGTCTATCCCATAAGGCTCTATGTGTAATTATGCAATGGGATCATTCTTAATAGATTCCTTGGTTCAATATCTTGTTTTGAATATCATGTATGACCAATTTGTTACAAGATAACCTTAATTTTTTGTAATGAATTATCTAGATAAGAATAAGGAAAAATGATGAGGTACCTCTAGGATCAACACATCTTGAACCAATGAGACACTAGGACAAGCATGTAGGGACAAGTTGAGGTCTTTGATGATACTAGATTACTTGGTGTAAGATGCATCTAGATGCAATACTCCGTTAGATTGGGGCTTATATTTTAGACCAGTCTAGTCTACTATATACTTTGGAACTAATGAGGTGTTATGCCCACTATCTACTAGGAAATTATGCACTAAGGAGTCACCAATGATCATTAAAATGTATAAGGGAGGAGGTTTGATCACCTTACTTGGTTTCCCTTCACTAAGTTCTTTGGATGCATTGGTGAGAACCAAATTTTATTTCCTTGGTGGTTTCTCAATAGTATTGATTATGGACAACCCTTCTTGAAGGATGTCTACATAACTAGGTATGGAAAGAATATCCCACTTTGTCACACTCACATTGGAGATTTTCATTTTTTCCACAATGTTGATGGGTGAACCACCAACCTTTGGGAGCCATATATGCACCTAGAATTTGTGAGTTTTGGGAAACAAAGACATTCCCTTGATTTTGATTTTATATATCTATTAGAAGTCTTGGAATAGTATTAGGTCTATCTAGCTTTGATATTGAAGGAGTAATGTTAGGAGGCTCTTTTATTTCTTCTTTGTTACCATCCATGTTCCTTATTTTGAACCTTGTATTAGCTTGCATTAGAATGTATGCCTAGCTAGAACTCACTTTTTGATTAAGTGCATAACACTATTATTGATCATAATTCACTATTTTAACGCCCTAATATCTTGATCTTTGATCAGGCCCTTGAATTTATTGAGGCTTTTCTAGTTTTATCATCAAGGCACCTATATGTTTTGAGCCCTAAGAGCTTGATTATATCCATAGTTGGTAGCCTACTACCATTATTCATTAAAATCTTGGTTGAAGTCAATATTTGGGATAATGGATTTCCCAAAAGATTAATTCTAATGCATAGTACCCTTAACTTCTTGAGAAACATTATTTTGGATAGGGACCAATGTGTTATGAGTACTTGTTTCATTAGGGTTGTAACTGCTTTGCCTATTATAACTAGGAGGCATTATCCCTATCTTTGACCTTGGAAATTTCATTTATATGGTCGCATATTTATGTAATATTATTATTATTGAGTTTGATATGGCCTATTGAAATCTTGTTGACTCTTCACATTCACTAGCTCATTTCCTAAAGACTAGAATATGCTCTTAAGCTCTTGAAAGTTATTATGCTCTTGGGAATCACTATATTGACTAGTGGAATACTTTTATTTCTTTTGTGAGGGTATAACAATAATTATAGGTATAGGAGGATCATGATATCAAGGGGAAGAATAGAAATATGGGGTGGTCTGATCTAAATGAATAAAGGCATTGGTGGCCTAGGTGTAAACCTACCAACCTACACTAGACAATGTTTTGCTTTGATTGCTACTTCATATGCATTTGGTAATGTTCTTCCTCTCATGGACTAGATCATTACTGTGATGTCACTATTAAGGGATTTGAAATAGTATAGGAAAGAAAAGTTAGGGGTAGGACTAACATAGACTGGGATTCTATCCCACATTTTTTGAAACCTTGTATTCAAGTCTTGCATGACTTCATGAAGGGCTCTTTTTATTGTGGTCAACTAATCTACAAGTTAAAAATGATCACTTTTATCCTCAAATATTTTACACAAAGCCCATCCTAATTGGTCCTATATGGTAATGGAATTAGCATCAAGGATTCTATACCAATCTAAGGCTTTATCTTTGAAAGAGATGGCTAATAACCTAATTGCCACATTTTATTCATTCATATCATGAATGTTGTAGAAGTTGGCTATATCCATGAGGTGATTAGAAGGAGTTGTAGCTTAGTTTGTAGTAAATAAGGGGCACTTTTAAGATTTATTACTAGAATAGGATCATATTGAGGGAGGGTGAGAGGACTTTGGCCATCAAAATACATAAAATCTCTAGGGAATACCATGGTAATAAAAAGGTTTAACAAAGATATTCTTTCAGGGGTAGGCCTTGAAATTGATTTAGTAAAAAAATTGCCTTTATATGGGTGTGTATTAGTAAACCTTAACCTTATAACTTAATTTAATCTAAATTTAATAAATTCAAAGGGAATACCTCTTAAAGCTAACCCTATTATCACCTTTAGTATGATATGAAGTCACTATTCTACTACCAAAATGTTGAATGTTCTTTTGGAGTTGCCATATGCTATTGCTTAAAAACTATAACTAATATAAATTGATCAAACCAAAATCAAACTTTGACCAATATTTTTTAAAAAATAGTCTAATTGAGCATGCCATAAACTATTGTAGGACATAATTTCAACCTTATGGGAGAGGTTTTTAGGCTTTCTCATTCCTGGATACAAAATGGCAACACCTCCAAGCTGTGGTTATATTGTGATGGAAGTGAACCTCTAGTTTATGGGCCAACTCCTTAGGTGTATCAATTAGGCTCTTAGTAATTTACTCTAAACTACTAATAGCTAAAGAAAAAGGTTAAAATAGGAGAAAGGTATCCTAATAAGGATAATAAGGTGATGTAACAAATTAAGTGAGAACTCATACAAACATGAAATATACATTGAAGAAGCATAAGACAATACTAGCTCACATAATCTCAAAATCTAGCTAATTGCATAATTGTTTCATATACGAGGTTAAAGAAGTAATTAATGAAGCTATGAGGAGTTATAATAATCACACCAAGATTGAATTAATGGTAGAAGGAATACTAATGCAAACCTGTAATCAACTAGAAAACACCTTAAAATAGTCAAGAAAGGAAACTAATATGGAAGATTCTCCTTCACAATTTCATCATGCAAAATCTTACTAAAAAGAGTTCAAAACTAAAATATAGCTAAAGGAATTATTTATTAAATTTAGGAGGTATTTCATAAATTTTTTATAGTGTCTATCCTTATAAAATAAGAGTCTATACTTTTACAAAATTGAGAGATAATTTATAGCAAAAGTGACAGTGTGTCTTCTTCTGAATTTTGAGAGAACCCTTACCAAATGCGAAAGAATGGGAGATATAGGAGAAAGGGAAGGGAAATATTAAGAATGACATCCTATGTCATTAAATGATTTTCCACCTTTTGATGAGTTCCCCCACCATATTTTTATCAAATTAGATAAAATAAATCCTAGGCAAGATAATCTTCATTTGTCCCAATAGCCTCCGAATCATTTCATTAATTGAGGAACACACTAGAGGATAAGAGTTTTTACAAGGTAGTGAGTAATAATCTTGTTTATAAAGATAAACCCTTAGGTACCCTAAAAATACATTAAATTCTCTAGCTACTTTTTCTAATCCCCAAATCCTTTTATTCTGATCTTCTACACCATGTCCACTTGCTTCATTATGAGCACAAAATCCTTATATATTGGAACTTGACAAAGCCATACCCAATTCTAATTAAACAACTTTGAGTATGTGTTTTTCAAAAATATGACCATCTCAATAGATAAGACACCACTTCACATCTAGCCCTACTCCAAACCTGAGCATAGGTTTACTCTAGATAGAAAACTAATCCATTTTATTGATTTTCTTATATCCAATATGTTAATGCAGATATATAAGCTACATAATCTTGATTTTGAACTATATTAGGTATAAATATACCTATTCTACCTATGAACCCTATGCAAGCCAAGAATTTATTGTATGCAACATTAAAAATATAATAAATGTAAGCCTACATGCTATGGATCCTCCAATAAAGGTCTCGACTAAGCTCCATTGACATCCTTTAAAAAAATTTCCTTTGTTCAACCTAAGTTGAATTTGACCTCCATTACAGTCCCTAGCCTTTGATTTTTAATATTTATCATCGATCATCTTGTTATACACTATTAGAATTATTTACTTAGATTATATGTACACCATTAATCTTACTTTGTATGAATGAATATGAACCATAAATCTTCTGTCAATCAAACATGGTTAATACATGTATCACCCACACATTTTTCATCAAGATCTACTAACATTTTTACTCATTTCTCATTGTTAAATTTACCTTGGCAAATTTCATGTGCATCGGTGATCTATTTAGGGCCATTAAAATTATTAGTCATTATGCATGATTGGATATTTGATAAGAGACTCAAAATATTTCCACTTATCCATTTCACACTTATTTTGATGTTTTGACTTGATTCTCACCATTGATCTTGGGTGCATGATCAAATATGATCTATTAGATCTTTATGACCCACTAAAATTGTCAAGTTGTTGCTCATTGTTGGATCTTTGGTATAATTGAGCACTGACGATTGATCTTCAATCAATCAAATTTAAATGGATATTTTATGAGGCTTGAATTTGAAATTTATGTGCATGTTTGAGGATATTAAAACAAAATTATTAATTTTTGTATCTTTAACTTTATGTTCTTGTGCATGTTTCATTCTATAAGTCTAATTTTGAAGCTTTATATCTTGAGATAACAAGCTCATCAAGACACCCATTTTTGTAGATAATGATATTGGAATGAAGAAATTCATGTTAATGTGGTATTTTGGCTTGAGAGTCTTTCCTAAGTGCATTTATTAAATTCATAATCAAGTTGATCTCTCTATTTTTATGTGATGTGATTTTGATGGTATGGTTTTCCTAGAGTTGTACAAGAAATTATTGTCTCTTTAAAAGGCTCTAATGAACTTTTAAGGTTATGTACAACCTGATTCATGCCCATAAAGGTCATTATCACCATGATAACCTACTAATCCTTTTCACCATACAATCCTAGACCTACTTCTAAGCCATTTAATCACTTACTCAATTAAGAAGTCTACTTAGCTAATCATTTCATAACAAGACCTCTAGAAACTGATCCATCTAGGTAAATTTCATATGGAGGACAAAATTGGCCAATATTTACCATGAAAATCATAGTATGTCCTCTTCTTCAAATTCCTAAGGGTCATCTATGTCATTTTTACATCAACACACTTGGCTTTGAGTAAGGAGGAGCATGTGTATCTACCTATACTAGTTGGTAAGTGAATTCCCAACTTATATTTATTGGATAGTAGCTTGTGAGTCTCAACAAGTTTTTTCACTAATTCCATAAATACCCTCTTATTACTCACATATATTGGGGGTGTGCAAGGGCAACCACTAAATATGCATACCTTGATGTAGGGGTAGGTGGGGAACTAAAAGAAATATGAACCCCATTAGGTGATTTATATAGTAGGTGCATCAGAGAGTCTCTTCCTCTCAAGTTATTTATATAACACTATTATGATGCAATAAATTAATTCATTGTTGACCCTCCTAAATTTTTATCTACTAATGCCCAAAGTGAGTTTAGGCTAATAGTTATACACTTTATTTTCTTCATGTAAATATCTCCCTTTAGCTAATAAGTATACTAAGTAAGAGGTCATGTAAAACTTTCATATGGTCTGCACCTCCATCAACTACTTAAGTATGTAGTCACTAATGAGTTGGGACCATTGGATATATTGTTTATTATCGTGGATGACCCATATGTACTGATACATCCACTCTTAGAAACTCTTTGCTTCAAGACTACTAGTAATCTTCTGCAGCAATATAATTATGTCTCTAACCTCATCCTTGAAATCAATTCTTTCCAGTGTCTTTATAAATATAGCGGAGGAAAGCTTAGGGTTATTAATCCATTATTTATTTATCACTCTCTAGCATCCCAAGTTATTGTCTTGAAATAGTTTTTAGGATGTTTCTAGAGTTATATCTAGATAACTCTTGAATTATGGTATTGCAAATACTGAATAAATGAAATCTGGGTCTGGATTTAGAATCATATACCCTTTATCCTTGAGGACATCTCTCTTATTTATAATATAATGTTGTGATAGTATCATTACTAGTTAAAGGATTTTCAACATCAAGGGAAAATATATTACTTGCAGTAATCTAGAGTCATAGATACTCTAGATCTAGTCATTCTTAAACTCTATTTTTATCCTCATCTAGAAGTCACCTAGGTTAATGTGGCATAGGTTTATATCTATCAACTTATTGGTGTTTTATTATATATTTATATTCACCTCAAGTCCTTTAGGCTTTAACTTCATCTCTTTCCCAAACATAAATTCTAGATAAAATACTTAGCAAAAACCAACTAGAAAATGCTGACATGATTTGTAGGTGCTAGAAGAAGTTAGAATATATAATGAATATTAAAGGTGCTATGAGTAGGTAAAAATTCCATGGGAAAGTGTTATTTCGAAAAAAAAATGTTTAGTGGAGATTATAGGTGAAAATGTAGGTCTAAAGTATGATGGAACTAGGAGGTGTTCTAAGTAAGTGAAAACTCTATAGAACTTGGAGTTGTTTGAAGAAGTATGGATGTTCATAGTTTAAGAGTTATTAAAGATAGGTTGAAATATCATGGGGATGGGAGGTTTAATTCACATTTTGGAATCCCATGGAGATGTGAGGTGCATTTAACAATTCAAAATTCTGTAAGGACTTGGAGGGATATTTCAAGGGATTATGATTTAGTTATGTGAATATATGATGGTATATTTTCCTAATTATGTAAAAATTTGGAGAAACCTTAGATTTTATTTAAACTTTGGGAAAATACTAAGTATAAATAAAAAACTTGGAGAAAACATCTTTTGAGAAAATAGAACACACAAAGAGATTTTATGATGCTACGACAAAACCCTAAAGATGCCTCAATAAAGAAGACCCTAGGAAATTTTAATAAAACTTTGTAAGAATGAAACAAACTTAACAAGTTTTTATTATAGGAAATGATGTCATAAAAAATGTAGAGGATTCAAAAGAATATTGTGTAGGGTGATAATTGGTTACGACATGAGGTTTGAGGCATGGCTTGCAGTCATTGAAGTCATTGCTCATACGGTTGAGGTGATGGCACAAAGTTGTTATCAGAGATCTAAATCTCAAATCAATAATTAAATAATTAATTAAAAAAATCCACAAATTCCATTTTTCTATATACCCCCTATTAAATCTTCAAAGTTAGACTTATAGAATGAAACGTGCACAAGAACCATAGCTTAATTAATTAACAAAATCCACAAATTCCATGGTCATATGCTTTTAGGTCTGTATGAGGCTATGGAAGATTATTTTCATTAGAAAGAGAATTTTTAAGTGATATTATTATGTTTTCATGCCTTATATCTTCTTGGTTGATGTTTTTTTGAGGTCATGACATGGAAGGCACAAGTCAAAACATCAAGGTGTCTTGTGAAGCCTAGTTTAAACCTTGTGACAAGGTATATGTAGGTAGCACAATGAGAAGTTATTTGTAATTATATAATCATGTGTGTTAGGTGTATATCCCTTTAAAAGTGTTGTAAAGTGGGTATTTAAGGGTAATGCATTCTATCATGGTTTGTACTTGGATACTATCTAGCCTAATGGGGTATCAGGATCAATTTGCAAAGCAAGTGTGAGTAGGTGAGAACTGATAAAGGTGATTCAAGTTGTTTTAGGCATTTAAATTAAGTTTTAGGTTCTATTTTTAAGTAAAATTAATTAAAAGTTGTTTGTATGTCTATCAAGTGCTTAGAATGAAGGGTTCTCAATCCAAGAAGGATTTTCTTGTGCTCAATAGCTCGTTAAACCTTTACATGGGAACCTAGTATATTCATGAGAGATGGGAAAGGATCCTAGGTGAAATTTATAGGAATATTTTTTTTAACTAAGGTACTATGATTTATGAATTATTTTTAATATTTAAAACAAGTTTAAACCCTCTTAAAACCTTAATAAGAACCCAATGTTGAAGATATTGATCAAAAGTGCCTAAAATGGATTAGTATTCCTAGGTAAGTGTTTGGATCTTGCATTTGACTCTCCCAAGTAATTTTTTTCACCAAATATTTCACCCTAGATGAGATTTTTTAATCCTAATGTAAGATTTAGGTAGCATTGGAATACTTCTGAGCCTATGGATTGCCTATTATAGAGGTAGACCTCTAGGTTTAAGGGTTAGATCCATAGATTGATCCTTAAATGCTTGTCACCTACACTAACTAATTGATTGGATGAAAAGGGATAGAATTAGACATGAAATTAATCTAATTTAATGGGGTAATACACCATTAATATCTTCCACAAGACTAACATACACGTGCACTAAGAGACATGACTTACAACACTGGTCTTAGAATCCTAAATTTCTCTAACATTAGTATTTCAAACATGGGTGTGATATACATTATAATACTCAAGAAAAATGAATAAAATATCATTTTTAGACACTAATTCTAGTTATACACATGGAACCAATCCCATACACCTGACAACACTTCATGTGACCTATTCAAGTAGAAATAACTTGCATCAAACATGGAAGGATTGAGATAAATTAAAGATAGTTGTTAATAACTTGAATTTTCCCTATAAATCACTTCAAATAATTAGACAAGAAAGTTTTTGAACTCAAAAAAATTTCATATCTTATTTCAACGGCAAATAATAAATCAAACTATTAGGGTTTCACCATATGAGGTGTGGAATTAGAATACAAGAGCTAAAATGGCTTGCATTTATAGAATGTGTGAGAAGAGAGAGATAGAAGATAATCTCAATGGTCATAATACCACATGTCAAGTAATAAAAAAAAAATTACATTATATAAGGATGAAGTGAAGAATAGAGGTATGAAAGGTTTTCTTGGATAAAAGTTCATCTAAAGTATGAAACTCTCCAAAATTGGCATAAGAGTCTTTAACTATCTTCTTGAAAATAGTCTTTAAGCATATTTGGAGCACTTAAAACATTATTAGGGAGAGTTGACACATATAGACTATTAAATAGGGGTTAAAAACATGCCATAATAGTCATCAAATGTGTCCCCAACTCATATCCTTTTTTTAGACACTCGTTCTTACCATCTACAATCACTCATTAGTCTTCTAACCCTCCTTCCTCACATCTATCATCAATATGGCCTTATATTTTCCAAAAAAAATATAATTAAGAGGTATTAGGACATCTATATAGGAACCTTATACCTTATACTCAATTAATTATACCTTGAAATGGTCCAAAATCCAACTTATCATCTTCTCACATGGTAGTCATTCTTCATTTTCACTAGCTACCATAGACTACCTAGAGTGAATGAGTTATAATAAGACCTTTTATGTGAAAATATGGCAATAAATTGATATATGGAGTTAGGAAAAGTCTCACTTGACCTTCCAAAAATTATTATCCTTCTTTAAAATTACTCTATACTTATAAAACAAATAAATATTTAAAAGAAACCATGTTTCAAGACTATTCATACAAGAAGGGTTCAGACAAATCATGTGTCATGGAGCCTAAAAGAGTTATCCAAAATTCTAAAACCATTTCCAAGCTAAAATATCCATATTTAATGCATCTTCACTCATTTATTTACAATTGGGTCTCAAGCAAGGGTTTAAGAGGGTTTTAGAGGGTTTGGACTCTTAAGGATTATTCATGAAATCTTGACATCCAACTACCAAAAAAACTCGACAAAAAAATTTAGTGACTTCCTTCAACCATTATTAGTTCCTTGGGTCACCATGCTTAGTGTCCATATAGGTGTGAGTGTCTTAATTTAACCTATCAAGCTTTTCCTTTACATTATATGCACCCTAGAGTGAGTTTGAGACAAAAATGACCCCCTTGTGGTTATCATTTGTAGACCAATGGATCCAAATAGTCTCATACCTTACCCTAAATGTATTCAAATGCATTAGAAGGTTCATTTTGCCTTAAAAGTGAAGTCAGACCCCTATATGGCTTAGGCCTTGCCATATGCCTAATGGGCCTTACTGTGCTTGAATTGCTTATGACCACTATTCTTGGCTAAATCTATTTCAACTCATTACCTCATTATATGGTCATCCAAGACTTCTAATGTCACCTTTACAACATTTACCCACTATAGTTTTAGTCTTAGGCTATCTTGGAGTGCCCTCTATCTGAGATAGAACAAATAAAATCTCCCCTATTTATCCTATCGACTTGAAGTATGGAGGGATATAACAGGTAATAAAGACCTTATGTACTTAATTTCAAAGTTATATCACCTCCTTATAATCCTCAACTTCACAAATCTCAAGACAAACTTATGGTGTTGATGATTGTGTGCAAGAATGTAAAATTAAATTTAATAACAAGTGACTATAGTTTGATGTTATTACTATATTTGATTACTATGAGCATCTCATGAGTTGAATATCATAATTTTTAATCTAATCTCAAACATATTCATCACACCATACTTCTTCCAACTTCTCAAATATTCTCTCTACCTAGCTAGGTTAAGTCTATAGACTTTAGTAGACTGTAGGTGTTCATTTCAAGAAAATGAGACCCCTATAGATACTCATTAGGGCCTAGTTATTTATTTTTATCCTTTAGTTCCATCTTGATGGGAAATTATTCATCTCATGGTTTTTTTTAATTCATCTCTTGCTTGAATACTATGCCAATCATCAAAACTACCTCTCTCTTAACACTTAACATGAGTTAGCATGATTGTTGGTGACTATAAGTGTGAATTAGATAGGAATTGAAAACTTCTATAGGTGATCATCCATACATAAATCATGTTTTATTAGTCTATCATCTACTTATATTATCTCTTATCATATTTGGAAACCATAGTCTCAATCAATATCATAAGTCACTATAAGATTAGTTGTTTTAGCCCATCTTACCATAATATTCACTAAGTTGTTAAAATAAAAAATATCTAAGTTGGAAGACACCCAAACATCATATTTTATTGATCAGTCATTCATCTTATCATGCCAATAACTTACCTCTATTATTGGGATAAAATATTTAAATCACTATAGTAGTCCAGACCTCCAATTTCTCATCATAATATGGCATTGAAAATAGACAAAAACACTAATTCAGAGAGATTAAGGTAATTTGTCACTCTATCAAATTTCTTAACCTATGAGATGGTTTTAAGTTTATATTCATATGACAATCTCACCATGATTTTTATCTATCCTCCTACACCTTTTTTAATGTCTTAAATGGTTTCAAACATCTTCATATAATACCCTCAAATGTTTATTGGAGTTACAATCAAATCACTGTTGGAAAGCTATAGGTGGAGATACAATACAAGATTGTATGTATTAAAGTATTGGTTATCAAAACCAATGTTAAAATTTTTTGAATATATCAAAATTAATATTCATACCTTGAGTATGTATTCAACACCTTTAAATATTTTCATCCTATCACCACGACTATTCAAATCTCTTTTTCACCTAACTGTAAGCGATTGTTGTAGGCAACATGACTATGTATGTATGCTTCTTGAATATGTCCTTCATATGAAACATTTTTGATACTAATATTTGAAAGAAGAGTTAATCATCATGAAAAATTATAAGTGGATAACATTATATCCCCCTTTGTCCTGAAGGTACTTGCATGAGAATGACCTTGCAATAATTGAAATGTTGGTCTATAACATTAATGGTGTATCTCACTAGAAATATGGGATGCTTTGGATATGTATTTATCTCAAAATATGAAAACTAAATTATTAATCACATGGGAAAGGTGACATGATCCCTTGGATCATGTCTAGTAATTGGTTTGTATCGACCAATCCAAATAGAAAGGAAACCTGAAGGGTATGGGAAAGTACAGGCCAAAAATAGTGGCATACCCTCTTAGCAATGGTTCATAGAGCTTAGGAAATCAAACCTATAAATATTAACATGAACATGGCATGGAAATATAGTAATATCATCCTTTAGAATAATTTTACCTAACTCAATTGCTCTTAGACATACCATGCAAATATCAATTGACTATTCTTTCATGTAAATGAAAGTGATGGAAAAGTAGAATGGTTTAATGCAATTTTTGAGATTATCAAAGCTAATAATCATGGAAATGAGTTGAGGGGACCTGAAGTTTCAATATGAATCCTTACACATGTGCCAAATATGTTGCATAGGCCATATAGTAACTAAAAACTACCTTTTCTTAACTATTTTCTTGATTTCAATGTATCAATTACAAATTTTATTTATGAAATAGTCTATCTAAAATATAGTAACACATGGGATGCTTAAGAACACATTGATACACTTTTCATCTATGGTTAACTGTAAAAGTCTATTAAATGGTCCAAATATGACCCCTAGAGGATATAAGATAAACTAAGAACTAACAATGAATATTACCAAGTATATAAACATAATGAATGACCCTATAAGACCATGCTAAACATTACAAGACCTAGTGTACCAGTATATAAAGTTTTCAACTATAGAGGGTTGATTTATTTTGACTTGTGGTCAAAATAATCAAGATTCTTGTTAATTTGCTAGGGGTGGAAAGCTAGCTATGCCAAAGACCAGTAGCCTACTCCTTTCCATTGGGATATGAAGTCACTTATGTATATATTAGACACTCAATTGAATTTGAAACCACACCAAATAATATAAAATAACCATCAAGTAAAACACTATAGAAAACACAAATGTTCTTAAGAACACTTAGGGAAAAGATACACAAGATAAGCAAAGACACACACACCTATCCTAGTATATACAAGACCTATCTTGAGGTGAATAAAAATTTATCATGCTTTAAATAGGGTCAAATATGGTACCACTTACATAATTTCTACTCTAAAGAAGTAATCTATCATGTGAAGCATTCTTGTCAACAAATACTTGTTAATATGGATGATCAAAAATCTTACAATCCTTATATCTTCTTCTATTTTCAAGTGTGCTACTTGTAACCTTTAAATAAAATCCTTTTTACCCTATAAGAATCTTCTTAGAGATTACAACTTGATGGATTTTTGTCATGTTCAAATAAAAATTCTCAAACTACGTGTTAAGAGCCATCAAAGTTACCTCAACATTACTCTCTTCACTATCATGGTGAATTTGATGTATAAGACCATCAAGTTTGTATTCATTATGATTTAACACTTATGAAAAAGGTTCAACCTCTAGTTGACGTGTTGACTAATCCTGAAACATAGAATGTTCTACCTCATGTTCACTAGACTCCATGATTATAAACCTTTTATCACCAATTTGATGCTAATATTCATTCTTGATAAGACACTCAACACCCTAATTTTTAGGTTCATAAAAAAACCTACCATTAGATATATAGTTCTTAGGAGGAGAAGTAGGTTTGGTCAACTTCTTAAATTCTTGACTTATGACATGGAACATTTTTCATAGTTCATCTTCTTCTTCATGACTCTCATGTTCAAGTACTCCTTCATCAATTGTAGTAAAAAAGTAATTTTTCTTTTCAACATGTTGATCTATCATGATATGAAAATTATCATCATCATCATACATGTAAATTAGGTAATTTTTTTTAATATCTTGTGAAAAAGAATGTTTAATTCTTACCTCAGATTGCTCATATACTCCCTCATGGATGATGTATGTTTCAAGATCAACTTTCTCAAAGTAAATGTATGAATCATGTCCATCAGTGTCTAGACCATAATCATATAGAAATAGATTAAGTATGCCTAAAATTTTAGAATATTTTTCATCATCCACAATAGAATCCTTTTGATCATTGATGACACAATTATGTTTGGAGGTTACTTCTACATATGGATCAACATGAAACTTATCTAGTCGTTGAGCTCTAATGGTTACCTTTGATCCATACCTTATCCTAAATTCCAAGAAGGATAAATCAAATAAGAGGTATCCACCCATCTTGGCTATGAAATCTCTTGAGAGATAGATAGAAAAGTAAGAAGGCAAGTCAACAAACACAATGTCTTAAAGTATGGAGAAGCCAGTATAATCATGAAGGAAAAATTTCAAAATATTTATTAGTCTTACTGACTTAGTAGGTTTCCCATCAAGTCTAAGCACCTCTTTATTATATGTTTCATATTTTGGGCCTAATTTTTTAGCGACAACCTTGTGCATTACTGAAGTACTAGCCACACTATCCACTATGTAGTTGTGAACAAGTTTGTCCCCCATAATGAGAGTAAGGTATAAGGGTGGAGGATTTTCATATTTGGAAGAGGGCTCAAAAATGTTATAGTGGAATTGGTGAGAAAAACATCACCTTGAATTGATGGTTGAGGGCTAACATGAATTTGAGATAACTTATTTTGTAAAATTTCTTTTTATCTAGGAAAATGAAGCATCTCTCAAAGAGAAAAAGAAGTATTAACACTCTTCAAAGAGTAAAAAATGTTTATAATAGTATCACTCACATTTAATTTAGTATTTTAATGAAATGAGGTATTTAGATATTGAGACATTAAAGCATTTGGATTAACCCTTCCAGTAGTTTGACTTGAAGAAGGTGTAGGGGTTTTAGGGACTGTCATACTTGTAGTCACACCTTACTAGCTTGTAGGAGGACTACTTGAGCTTCCATTAACACCATGGGAATATCCCAAATCCTTCCTCTTTTCTTTAGTATTATATATATTTAAAAAATTCTAATTGAGTAAATATGTGTCTCCTACTAAAAAAATTGTAAAGTTCACTCCTCAAGTATACAATCCTTTACTTGCTTACATAATAACTTCATATTCTATTGATATTTAAGGAGTAACTCCTCCTTAATCAACCAAATATTTTTCCCCACATTAATTGGCATCCATTAATTGACTTTGTTTACATTCTTTTCAATGGACTAGATTACTATGCACCAATACCATTTCTCTTATGTTAGATGTAAAAGTTGAATTTTATACATTGGTAGGCCTATTGAAGTTAGACTACTTTTCACCTCTAGCCTGACCATATTTCTAAGGTTGGAACCTATTTCCTTGTTAATTATAAGGATAGGGGTTTTTATTCATATGATACTGTAGATTATGCTACCTAGTTTGAGCCTTTAAGGCCCCATATCTTGATTTACAATTAATTGTCTCTTCTTCCTTCTTAGGTGTAGTTCTAGACTTAGCATTTGCATTGATAATTTGGGTAACACTTGGATTATTAGTAGACATATTTTACTATAGAGTCATAAAAACTTTTGGAGGCAACTTCCCAATTTGTATTAGGCTATTTTTATATCTAATGACAAGGCCATATGCTTCAAATAAGGTATAATCACTTATGGATTGTAGCATGATAGCTATGTTAGTAATAATAACCCTTATATATGTATGAAACACAAATCTTGCAAGTGGTCTCATGGGAGGAGGCAACCTATGCCAAGTCTTTTGCAATCTCTCATTAAAATTATGCATTATCTCCTTAGGGGCTATTTGAGTCACATTGAGTTGATGAATGAGTGATGTGTGATCACTCTTATCTTCAAACATTGATGTTACAGTCTCTCTAAAATAATCCAAAGTTGTGACACACCCTTTGGTAAATGTCCTATAGTAGTCATGTGATTTACCTCTAAGGTACATGGCAAGGAGTCTAATGAAAATGTTGACCTTAATGACATTATGAAAACTACAAAAGTTTGAGATATTCCTAATATGCTCACTAGGAGTGACATGACCTTCACCATTGAATTTAGGAACAATTTTGGTATCATTAAGGGGTATATCATCATATGCATTGAGATAAATTGGATTTCTAGTATTGAAGGCTGTAAAGGAATGCTACCTTGCCATGTTCTCCTAAAAATATTCTTCACTCTCTTGATCTTCTTGGATTGAAAAGTCCTCTTTTTCTTCAAAGGTCAAAATAGGTTGAGGATGTTGAACTTCAATAGGAATTTAGGCTGAGTGGGTAAGTTTATGGGATTGAAAACTCTAATAAAAGATATCCTTATAAGGACCATAAAGTATGAACACTAAAACTAATAAATAATGGTCTATAAATAGATATTACCTTGAATGTAGTTGTCAAATGTTCAGTAGAACACCATATGCATTTGTGATGTTGTTAAGACTTGCATTCACCTTGACAAGATGTCTTTAGAACAATTATCCCACTAGGTATGCCATAACTATTGTTGCCAAATTTTTTACATTAGAGGATGTTTTTCAAGCCTATTCTAATATTTGGGTAATATTAGAATACATGTAGGCCTATAGGTTCCCACAATAGAGGTAGACCTCAAGGTTTAAGGGCTAGATCCCTAGATTTATCCTTAAGTTCTTATAACCTACACTAATTGATTGCTTGGATGAAAAGGAATAAAAGTAGACATGAATGTAAGATAGATTAAGGGGGAGATACACTAGAAATATATTCCATAAGCCTAACATATAAGTGCACTAAGAGAAATTATTTATAAAACTAGTTTTAGAATCCTAAATTTCTCTAACATTAGTATTTCAAACATGGAGGTGATATGCATGAAAATAATCAAGGTAAATAAACTAGAAATAATTCTTAGAAACTAAGGATACTTTTATACTTAGAAATATATCCATACAATTTAAAACACTTCATGTCACCTATTAAAGTGGAAATAACTTGCATCAAACATGGAAGGATTGAGAGAAAACAAGGATAGATGTCAATCAATTAAATTTTCCCTATACATGACTTCAAATACTTATACAAGATAGATGGTGAACTCAAAACAAGATTTCATATCTTATTTCAAAGGCAAAGTACAATATAAAACTAACAAAGATTCACCATACTAGTTGTGGAATTAGAATACAAGAGCCAAAATGGCTTGCATTTATAGAATATATGAGAAGAGAGAGAGAAGAAAATCTCAAGGGTTAAAATTCCACATGTCAAGGCCTAAAAACTAGTTACATTATAGAAGGATGATGTGAATAATAGAGGTGTAGAAGGTTTTCTTAGATAAATGTCCATATCAATTATGAAACTCTCCAAAACTAGCATATGGGTCTTCAATAGTCTTCTTGGAAACTATCTTCATGATTAGGCATATTTTGAGTACTTGAAATAGGACTAGGGATAGTTGACAATTATGTAATATCAAGGAGGGTTTAGAAACATGTCATAACTATTGTAGAAAACTAGGGTGGTAATTCATCAAATCAAGCATTCATTTAGCTATCCAAGTTAGGTTTAGGATCATTACAACTAGGCACAATATAGTATATTTTTGTATCACTCAAAAAATTTCACTCAACTGCACTGGCATAAATTCACATAAGGCACAATCTTTATATGATCACTCAAAGCCAATAAAGAAAGAACTAGGGACCACATTGGGCTAGTTATGCCATGTCACAAGAGTTCACTTATAGAACTTGGTCATTTCAATATAGGTTTTTCATAGATTCATTAGTTCAAGCATTTTTATCATAGGACTGATGGTCTATAAGCACAAGCGTATTTTGGGTGACTAGTTATGGTCATAGGGGTGCAAGCTTATATCACAGTGGTTCTATAGTCTCAAGGGCACATGCATTTATTTCACTACGATTAGCATAATTCAAGTGCTTTAAAATGTTATGGGTTTGTTCTCACTTCAATTATTCATACTTAGGCTAGGAATTCTTAGATAGGGAACACTTGGTTCATGACTTTTCCACAATTTGGTTATTCCTACAAGATATGTTGAAATCATCAGTTAACATAAAGATGTCATTAATGATATAGACCATGAGCTTATAAATAACATTATTAACATTACTATACTAATATTATCACATTATAACTAGTAAATTAATTATGAAGTTCAATAACAAAGTGAAAGGTATTCAAATTACAAGCACCATGTTTAAAATAACCATTCTTCTTCATTAATCAATGTTCAAAGAAATAGAGTATATTGTTCATGGTAACAAGAATAGAGTAAAGTCTATATTATGATACTTAACGACCCATATGCTCATAAGTAATCTTTGGAATATACAATTATAACCTTAATGGAATCCATTATAATATTAATTCAAATGGTGGCAATCATAGATGAATGTAAAACCATTTTTCTAGAGCTTCACTACACCAATTCTGCATCTTCACTTTACTAATTCAAGCTTCCTTTTATAGCTTACAAGAACATCTTATTCTAGGTTAAAGCTACACATGTTGGGTACTGAGCTAGATCACAAGAAATAATTCCACCAAATCCATCCACTTGATTCATTAATGTTATAGTCATCATGTGTTACCACTCCTTGAAGATTCCCTAAAGATTCAAGTATCAATTAACTGACTACCAATTCATGCAAGATATGCAATAATTCCTCAAAATATCACCAAGATACAAAAATTAAAATCGTGCTAATTGATTGCCTCACATTGAGGTGTCTATTGTGATGGAATAGATCCCATACTTAATGAAATAGGGACCCCAAATTACCCCATGCAAAATTGCCAGTCTATCCTTAGACTAGAGTACCAAATCCTTTGGCACACAAAATTTAGGCACACTCTCTTTAAGCTTGGTACTGAAGTATTCAAATCCATTATTAGATATCTTGATGTCTTCATTGGCACTATCTATTTCTATGGAGCTGATACTAAGTATGAGCAAATCATTCTTCTCTAGTTCATTTTTGAAGGCCTCTAGACTTGTCTTAGCCTTTGTCACTCCTTCATTTAGGATTAATCCTTATTCATAGGCCTTAATATGTAAGGCATAAATTGGTTTTTTCAAGTTCCATTCCTAGTCCTTGATTTGGGTGTTTAGTGCATTGACCTTCCCCATTATCTATGTGCACTTTGGTATGCTCATAGAGTACACCTACATCATCAACTCCTTTTTGCATTTTTTCCTACTTGAGGCATGCATTTATGATTGATGTTTGGCTAAAAAATCTATATAAGATGGCATTTAGTACATATTCACCCTCTTAAATTTTAATGAATAGGTCCTCTACCTCTTCAAGCCTAGTAGCTAGCTATTTTATAGCATGATGCATGTATCTTTTTTTTTCTTACATTGGCTCTAGTTTAATCCTTGGGAACATTTGCTCCACTAACACACAAATTTTATCAACCTTAGAGAGGTTAGATGTATCAATTCCAACTAGGAGGGATGGTTTGGCCATCTCTATGTTTTTGCATAGATGCTACATTTGAATTTCATGGCTTTCACTTCATCTTTAACATCCTTACAAAGTTTCTTCCATTTCTTTGCTCTATCATAATTTATGATATTATTTCCATAAATTCTATGGCCATTTAGATAAGTGCATTCATAGATTATATTAGTTATATTATGCAAGGGTTTATGATGAGGGATTCATACCCCTCCTTGAGTTTAGTTGCACCTAAAATTTCCTTCCAATGTGACTATAAGTGAGGCTCATCCATGTAACTATCAAACTTAAAATCAAGTTGTTTTTTCATCCTAGCTATCATAGATTTAGGGGGCATGAAGTAAAAATATATAATTCCTCATCTGTCCACCCCTTTTGCACTTTTTCCTTGAGGATCAACTATGTTCCTTCTTCCTCAGTGATGATCGGCTCCATTTTCTCTTCTTCCTCCTCACTGGTGCCACCACTTTCTTCATCTCTTTCCTCTGAGGACTCATCTTCTTCTTTTGTAAGGGGTTATTCTTTGGAAATTTCCCCTTTTTTCACTTCCTCTTCCTTGGGGTTTCTTAGTGCTAACCTTTAGGTGTATTCCTTTGGTTTTAGCTTCAAATTTTTCTTGTTTTTGTTCTTGATGGGCTTCTTAAACACTATCCATTTATTATTTTTCCAAGGCACCAATATCACCTTCCTTTTCTTCATGCACACCTTCACTACTTGGGCATGCATGCTATATAGCTTCATTTGTTATCATGGTGTGGGTGATAGGAAAATACTTAGATTTCTTAACGGTTGGTCCCATGCTTGTGATAACCTTCTTAATCTTCTTCTTTCTCTTGGCCTTCTCTTCCTTTGACTTCTCTTCCTTGGCCTCATACTTTTCAATATTTGCTTGATTCATGCCCATTTCCTTCATAGCCTTCCTCATCCTTTGTAGTGCTAATTCCATCTCAATTTATTCCTAACTTAAGACCATATTATTCCATATCCTTTTCTTCTCCTTATATATTCATGGAAGCTGTGTGGAGGGTTTTCTGGATAAGGCACTACTTGGTTTCTCAACTTTTTCAAACATAGTGATAGTGTTGCTTTGGAGGGATTTATGTGTATATATGACATTGGAATCCTCTTATTATTCAACCTACATAATTTATGTCCTTATTCCTTATTATTCTACCTTTTTCGCCATCTCTTCCTTCATTTTATGCATGTAGGCCTCTTATACATCCATTTCTACTAGAGTTATTGTAAAGAGTGCAATGGGTCCCTTAGACTTTTTCTTTTTCTACTTCTTGTTGGAGGAAGTAGTCTCTAGCATGAATTTTATGCACTTTTTATTTATATATTTAGGTGTTTATTATTCATCAGAGGAGACCCTCAACCTAATGCACTTTTATATTTCCTCAAGTGTCTCTTCCCACTTTTTTTGGGGAGACTTCTATTGCATTATTAGCACTGGATACCCTTTATTGATGATCTGGAGGGGATAATCATCATATTTTTAGGGTCTATGACCTTATATGGATTCATATAAAAATAAAAAATGAATATGCACCAATTTATAACTTCCCTCTAAACGGGATGGATGTCTGTATAGTCAGAGTCATCCTCTTTATACTTCATGTCTTTCTTTATTTAGCACACATACTGGTGCATCAACCTAATTTTTTATAAGTCCATGGCATTCACTAATATATCCATCTAATATGCATTAGGAATCCTCTTTATTGTCTCCTTGAAATATTTTGCAAAAAATACATAAGGTAGTTTGAGCTGGTCAGATAGGTTATCGTCTTGAGCACTAGGCACACAACACAAAAATGTTGCATGATGATGAAGGTCATTATTAAAAACATATACTATGGGATATCCTATAGGATTCATTATTTTATCCTAAATACATCAATGTATTGAGTGCACCATTGTAGCACCCATGTATTATATTTTTAGGAGAAGGTTGGTTAGGTTAAGTCTTGGTACTTCAGCATAAGGGAGTCCTTGTGCATTGGGAAGACCCAAAGATTATCTTTGTCACTATTAGGCACATTGATATCTTCCATCACTATAAATATTAGCATTGACCCCCACCTAAAGGTTTCTCATGCCTTGTGACACTCTAACACATTCTTCACCATCTCTTCAGTAACAAATTTAGAAATGTTGAACTGACCCCTTGTACCATGTGGTGGGTAATACACAAGTAGGTCTTGAGGATATCCACCCACCATCTATTGAGGCATAGTTTAGAGCTCATGAGTCATGCCACAACCCTTGTTATATGGTACTTTATGTCATTTATTAGTAATTTGAAACCTAACTTGTAATAACCAAGGAGTTTCATAACCCTTTCCACCTCAATGTCATCCTTCATCATTAGATAAATGTTAATGGTTGACCTTAAGAGTCTATTGATTCTAATGATGAAGCATGTTGATATCTAGATGCACCTCCCTACAAAGTATAAGTGATCCTTGTGGATGCATGAGAGGAGGAATTACACTAATTACTCTATATCACCAAAACTTGTCAACTCATATAGCTTGATTATGTTGGTGGTCGTAAGCCTATATTGAATGGAGATTTCAAATAGTACCATACCTACCTCCATATTTATTCTCATTTCAACCACTTTATTCTTGGTTGATCTCTTTAACATTGTTTAGTGTGTGATGTTTGTATTGTTTCAACCTATGGGTGTTTGTAAAATATACCCAAGTTTCCCCCATTATGACCTCAGGGGGAGCTAATTTTTTTTATATGATATCTTGAAAATTTACTCAAGGTTAATCTCAATGACACTAACTCCTTGAGACATATACACCTTATTATTCATATTAGATATATATTATACCATTCATGCCTTCTTGGTATCCATTTACACCTATGGTAGATGAAAACTCAATCATTTCTTACCCATTTAGAACTAGCTACTATTGAAGCATGGTTTATTGATTTTCTCCAAGCTCTTAATCTTGCCTCATGCTTATTCAAAGTTATAGGGTCTGTGATTGTAACTTTGAATCTTGAGCATCATTCACCATTAATTGTGGCCTTAACATCACTTTAATCTTTACTACCTAGTTTTCTCACAATTATCTCTCCACATGCCTTCTTTCCAATCTCACACAAAACATAATTTATTTCTCTTTACAATCATTCTTGTTTGGTGGCTTTGGGTGCTCAGGTTTTCACTTGGTAGCATTTTCTCATTTCATCTCTGGTTTAGCTCTAATTTTTCTCTACATTTGGTTTCAAATTCTCTTAATATTTGTAACCTATTTTAGTGTACAGTTTACCTCTTTATACCTTAATTTTAGATAACTTCTTAATTGCAGGTGAGTAATGGTATTACGGTATATAGATTTACTGAAATATGTTAAACCTAAAAAACCCACAAAAATTTATCACCATGTTCACATTTATTATGGATCTTTGTACCTCCATCATCATAGTCATTAAATTCTCTTAATGATTTATTTGGTGAGGTGATAGGTGATTCAAATGGTCACTTCCCACCAATTATTAGGTGGGTACTAATTGTCTTGATGATCTTCCTCCTATGGTTCATTCACCTTGGTGTGACCTTCACCCTTCTTATGGCAACCTGGGTGTAATACTTCACATGCACACAACTCAACCTCCTTTATTCCATTTATTATTCTAGATGTGCTTCCTCTCAATCACACTTCTATTTCTTTGTCAATTTCTCTATGATTTTCATCTCTTGCCTTGGCCTGCCCTACACCATACAAATTCCTACATTGTCCCTCTAGCACTTCAATCTCCAAGTTTTTCTTAATTTCTTATACATGAGTATCTTGTACACTATCATATTGTGTTCCTCCCTTTATCACATAGTACTCATATTTTTTAAAGTTTAGAAACCTCCACTCACCTAGAACTTAGGTGTCTAGCCTCAGGCACTTATAAAGCACTAGTGATTGACTTACCTAACATGATTTATGCATGTAAGTGCAAAAATATTTCTCCCAAGGTCTTGAAGTGACTTGATTATTCACTTAACATGAACCGAAACAAAACACATAAGGAAATGTTTGGATTTCACCAACCTTTATTTTGGTTAGCATAACACAACTAAATTATGACCAAGAATTCAATGTCTGATGGTACAAACACCATTTTATTGTCTATAAGGCTTCAATTAATTACCATTGAAATTCCTAGGGAACATTTCACCCATAAAACTATCTCTAGTATGCTTAGGATGATATATGGTCCCATCTACCTAATTTATAACTTACTAGGGTACTTAAGATACTTAGATTCATAGAGAAAAACCAATGCTCCTTCATTAAGTACCGTATGCTTAATATGCTTATCATGCCACAAATTTTGGTGCACCTTCTTTATTTGCTAATTCCATCTTGCTTGGGCATGTATCTCACCTAATTGATCTAGGTATTTCAACCATGTGATCAAATATTCTTATTCATGCAAATGACTAATACATATAATACAAAATGAGGGCACTATGAAATCCATTGGTAAAATTGCCTCTATTCCAAATACCAATTAGAATGGTGTAGCATTATTTAGGCACTATATGTATTACAATAGGCCCACAACATTGGTAATACATGATCATCCTAATCCTTGTGACCAATGTCACATATATTTTTGAGGTATGTTCCCAATATCTTATTTAGTTCCTTAGCTATTCAATTTTCTTGGGGATGATAAGGTGTTATCTTATAGTGCACCACCATGTATTCAATCAATAAGATATACATTATTTTATTGATGAAGTGCATGCCTATATCTTTAGTTAAACTAAGTGGGTACCCATAGTGACTGATGATGTTCTCCCATATAAACCTTATGGCTATGGTGGTTATGTAATCTTTGGTTGGAACTACCTTGGTCCCACTTTTTGAAATAGTTTGTGGCCACTAGAATGTATCACGTGCCTATGCACCTCACAACAAGAGTGATTGGCTAAAAAAGTCAATGTCCCATTTTGTGAATGACACCTAGGCAAGAATGGGAATGAGAGGCATATCTTACCAATAGTTAAGCTTTCTTGTGCACTATCATATGTCATATGCCTTGGTACAATATTTTGAATATTGTAATAGACTTGGCCATCACAAGCTTGATTGTAGCACCTTATGTACCATTGTGTCTCAAAAATAATGGCATCCTACTATCCCCTCATGTGCCTCTTGAAAAATTGAGTCCCTTTCATGTTCTAAGACACATCATTATAGGACTTCATCTCAGCTCAATTTATATAGTTACCCACTAATGAGTTTAAATGGGGTAACACAAACTATGAGGTAATTCTTCTCTTTAGTTGGCATAGGTTGGGATGCAGACCTAAACATTAGAAAAGTGATGATATCCACCAAATATTTGGGTATGCACTAGATTATATAGAGTTTTGTATTTGGAATATCATATTCAATAAGCACTACCACATCACTAGCATTGATCCAAGATAAATGGCTTAGGCCTAAGTTCTATTTTCCATACTTTGCTATAATCAAGAACTAGAGTTATTGAAATAAAACTATCCATCTACAAATGTGCTCAAAGAGAGAAAGCTTATTCAAAAGGTACTTAAGCACCTCATGATAATGAAAAAGATGAAGTGGGTCTCCAAAAAAGATTGTCTAAACTTATACAAGATGTAAACCATGGTAAGCACCTCATGCTCAGCTGTTGTATAGTTTTTCTATACTTGGGTTAGTTTCCTACTTGTAAAAGAAATATGATGATCCATTTTTCCTTTACCTGATTATCCTAGAATGAAACCAATTATAGATCCAAATGCATCACCATGGACATAGAATGGATTCATATAGTTGGTAAATTGTAATATTGGCATGCTAGATAGTTTGATCTTCAAAGTTTCAAAGGCATCTTCTTGCACTTTTCCCTAATAGAATGGGCCATCCTTATGCTAGATCTCCTCTAATGGTTATATGATCTTTACATAGTTCTTGATGAACTTTTTATAGTTACCATAATGTCCAAGAAAGGTAAAAATGTATTTCTAAGTCGATAGGGTTTGGAACTGAATGTTGATGGATATCTTCATGGGATTGACAAGCAAACCATCTTTACAAATAATGTGCTCGAGGAAGGTGCCAAATACTGTTGTAAATATTTAATTTTTGAGGTTTAAAGATATCTTAAACTATCAACACCTCTCAAACATGATGTTTAATTTATCATAATGGTCCTTCACTAGTCCATACACAAAATAATCATTTAAATACTCTTGGAGGAACTTGTGAATGAAGTCCTTAAATGTGGCAATCACCACTCAAGAGAATATAGTTAACACATTATTTATTTAAGAGGGCATCACATTGTATTCAAAATAAACCCAATCTATCATAAAGGTTATTTTAGGCTTATCCTCCTCCTCAATCTGGACTTTATGGTATCTTAAGAATCCATTAGTGAACGTATATATTTTGTAGCCTACAACACTATCCAAGAATTTATCAATGAATGGAGTTAGGAAGGGGTCAATGATGTAGGTGATGTTCAAAAATATATTATTGATGTAAATATGGATGTACTTATCCTTAATTATGATAATAACCATGGGGTTTACCCATTAAAATTCTTTCATAGGGTAGATGATGCATACGGCTAACATACCATCAATCTCCATTTTGACCTTGGCATAAAGATTGGGGTTCATTGTATAAGGGTTTTTATTGATAGGTATTATGTTTTTGAATATATTTATACTCATTTTCTAAAGGTATGGGTGGTTTATTTTCACATTAATTTTGAGTGAACAAGTCTTGGAACTTCTTTAAGAGATCCATAATTTTCACCAGCTCCATGTCTAACCAATATACGCTTAAAGTAGCCATCTTTAGTTCCCCTTCTAAGAAAATGTTTACCTTGGTAGTTTTTAGAGGCATGTAGTATGGTTTATTATTTTCCTAATGTGAATCCTCAACTTGACTACTTCATTCAGTTGATTCTATGTAAAGGTGGGTAGGGTCCTCTTCTTCTAGAGTGATATTGTCATGTCCTCTTTTTCATGGACATTGACAGTCTTGATGATTAGCCTATTATGCAACCTTCGTAGGCTAATAGGATGGATAGAGGGTCATATTGGAGCTTGGCTTGACTTTGATTCGCAAAATTTCTACATTTGGTTTTCATTCAAGTTATTTCAGACATTGGGCATGAGCTCCTACTTTTTAGGGATATTTGATATGCAGCGGAGCACCTTTATTTTGATATGGTTATGTGCGGAATCACTCCCTGATTCACTAGCTTCGATCGGTTCGAGGATCCGACATGTATTGAGGGAGATATTAATATTTGATTGATTTAATCAAATATTAATTATTTAGCCTATTTTTAATTAGAAACCCTAATTCAATTTTAAGAAAACCCTAATTAGGGCAAGCATATCTTTTTGAGGGTATAAGGGTTTCTCATGGAGGCCATTATGAATTATGCATAGATTATTGCTTATTGAAAATTGAAGAAATTCTTCTGTGAAGACTAAGCCAAGGGTTCCAGGATTCCATTGTAGTGAAGAACGTTCCCTCTTCATTGTGTGTGATTTAGAGGCTGTGAGATATCAGCTGATTTATTGCCAAATTGAGAGATAGCTTCATCCAGAAGTTATCACAGAGATACAAATCTGAGAGATAGCTTCATCCAAAAGTTATCACAGAATTCCAGGGTTGAGAGATAACTTCACTCAAAAGTTATCACAGTATTATAGGTATTTTGTTATTTAGTTTTTGATCCAATAAGTTATACAAAGATAGATTTTGGTGTTAGAATCTATATTCATGAGATCATTAGGTTCAGCTATCAGGGGTTAAGAACAGACAGGTTGGCGGCTGTACCAAGTCTGTACAGGGCCGTATAGATCCACATCAGGAACCGACATCAGCAGAGAAAGCTTCTGGTGACTGACATCGGTTGACTAAAGACCAACGTTGGCAGAAAGCCGATCGATAGAGACTGACGTCGGTGAGATATCGACCGACGACGGCGTCTGTGTGTCGACACAGAAAGGCCGAGACCCTTCAGATTCAGATTTCACTCCCAGATTTGCAAAGCCAGGGTTTTCAATACTGTATTTCATGTTTTATATGCATAAGAGATGACTATAATTGTAATAGTTTAGAAGGACATCTTTTGTAATCATCTGAATGAATGATAAGATCTGTGAATTGTTTATGCATACTTGAATCTATTCAGTAATTTGTATCTGTGATCAGAGCTTTATAAGTTTATATATTCCCTATTTGAAGGTGATATTATAGTTGTTCAGAGCTTTTATTGCTATATATCAGAGCATGTGTAGATAAAAAAGGAGGCACTAAGTAAGGGACATCACAGTGGTATCAGAGCTAATGTCTTGCCATCTTGTTGCGTAGTTTGGGTATCAGCATGGCACTAACAGGTGTCAAAGATTTGGAGGAAAGAGTGCACAATGCAAAGAAGAAGTTAGAAAATCCATTACAGCAAGCAGATGACCTTCTACAAACTCTGGAGGAGTTAGAAATTTATTTAAGCAAGGTTGAGCAGTCAAATTCTTAATAGATACAAACAGTGTTATCTCCAGCGTTTGATTCTTTGGTGAAGCACCGATTATTGAGACATCATGATGAGGTGGTAAGACTTGCAAATCTCTCTTGTATTAGTGAAATCATGAGAATAATAGCTGGCTTTAATTTTTATGATGATCGGATTATGAGAGAGGTACTTCATGCCATGGTGAAAAGCTTTGAAAAGTTGGATGACATTAGAGACTCTCATTTCTCAAAGAGGGTGAGATTACTTGACACTTTTGCAAGGTATGGATTTGAAAACATTATGATGTTAGTAGGATGTATTGGTGGCATTCGCACTATGTTTAAAATATTTTGGAATATTTTAGATGAGTTTCATTCCAGTGATGTATTAGCATCCATGCACTCTATCATGTTCACAATCTTGTTTGAGGAGGAGGATAAAATCTCTAAACTTTTGGCAGAAGGTTTATGGTATGTCTAGACAAAAGGGAAAAAATGTCTCACCTAGAGCTTGTTTATGGTTAAAGAGTTTAATTAATAGGCCTAAGGATCGTAGTGCTTTCCCTATGACATGCAGCCACTTGCATGATGAATTTGACAGTTATGTTGATCCAGTACAGGGAGATATTAACACATCTTCAGGTAATGATTTCTCTGCATTATCTTCATAGGTAGGGGTAGTTGAGGATGTTGTGGATGAGCTTTGTCTTTAGGTGAGTTCAGCTCAGGTGGTAGTCAGTGAGGATGAGCCTGATGTTTGCATTCAGCGTATGGAGGTATACTCAGAGGTTAGTATATTGAGTATTGCTGATGAGTATGTTTTTGTAGCTGCTGATGAGGACCATGTGGTTAAGGCTCACACACATATTCAGGACTTGAGAGTACCTGATTTTGAGGAGTTTGGGATACCAGTGGAGTTGAATCTCCATATTGATTATTATCATACAGATGATAGTGTGGTACAGTTGGTTGTGCCGCCTTTACAGAGAGATCAGTTATGGGATGGATTGGCACCATCTCTTGCAAATGGAATTAGTAGTTGGAATTGTCCATTCTACTTGGATTATGATGTTTTGAGAATTTGTTTCTCATGTGCTCTTAACTATGGTATTTGTAATCTTGGAGGTTGGAGTTTCATGCGCCAGTTTGTTTATGAGTCTTTCTTTATTCTACTTCTGTTGATATTGTAGGTACTTGCATTGATTCACGGCAGTGCAGAGCATAACTACATTTGGGATCCAGGTGGATCGAGTAGTTCATGGTTCCGAGATTGCTTGGGGACAAGCAATTTCCAGAGGGGTGGATTGTCATGTCCCCTTTTTCATGGACATTGACAGTCTTGATGATTAGCCTATTATGCGACCTTCGTAGGCTAATAAGATGGATAGAGGGTCATATTGGAGCTTGGCTTGACTTTGATTCACAGAATTTCTACATTTGGTTTTCATTCAAGTTATTTCAGACATTGGGCATGAGCTCCTACTTTTTAGGGATATTTGATATGCAGCAGAGTGCCTTTATTTTGATATGGTTATGTGTGGAATCACTCCCTGATTCACTAGCTTTGATCGGTTCGAGGATCTGACATGTATTGAGGGAGATATTAATATATGATTGATTTAATCAAATATTAATTATTTAGCCTATTTTTAATTAGAACCCCTAATTCTAATTTGAGAAAACCCTAATTAGGGCAAGCATATCTTTTTGAGGGTATAAGGGTTTCTCATGGAGGCCATTATGAATTATGCATAGATTATTGATTATTGATTATTGAAAATTGAAGAAATTTTTTTGTGAAGACTGAGCCAAGGGTTCCAGGATTCCATTGCAGTGAAGAACATTCCCTCTTCATTGTGTGTGATTTAGAGGCTGTGAGATATCAGCTGATTTATTGCCAAATTGAGAGATAGCTTCATCTAGAAGTTATCACAGAGATACAAATCTGAGAGATAGCTTCATCTAGAAGTTATCACAGAATTTCAGGGTTGAGAGATAACTTCACTCAAAAGTTATCACAGTATTACAGGTATTTTTTTATTTAGTTTTTGATCCAATAAGTTATACAGAGATAGATTTTGGTGTTAGAATCTATATTCATGAGATCATTAGGTTTAGCTATCAGGGGTTAAGAACAGATAGGTTGGTGGCCGTACCAAGTATGTACAGGTCCGTACAGATCCACATCAGGAACTGACATCGGCAGAGAAAGCTTCTGGTGACCGACATTGGTCGACTGAAGACCGACGTCGATAGAAAGCCGATCGACAGAGACCGACGTCAGCGAGATATCTACCGATGATGGCGTCTGTGTGTCAACATAGAAAGGCCGAGACCCTTCAGATTTAGATTTCACTCCCAGATTTGCAAAGCCAGGGTTTTCAATACTATATTTCATGTTTTATATGCATAAGAGATGACTATAATTGTAATAGTTTAGAAGGACATCTTTTGTAATCATCTGAATGAATGATAAGATCTGTGAATTGTTTATGCATACTTGAATCTATTCGGCAGCTTGTATCTGTGATCAAAGCTTTATGAGTTTATATATTCCCTATTTGAAGGGGATATTATAGTTGTTCAGAGCTTTTATTGCTATATATCAGAGCATGTGTAGAGAAAAAAGGAGGCCCTAAGTAAGGGACATCACAGATATCCTCCACTTAGCGTACAAGTTTCCTTTTGCCTATCAAGTTTATCTAGTTCAATGCCTTTCATGTTTCATCATAATCATCACTTGAGTCACTATTGATCACTATATCTTCAAATAAATTCAAGAGTGCCAACCCTTCTTCCCTGAACATGTCTTTTAGGAGCTACTCTAGTATTTAACTATCCTTAAACATTGCCCTTAAAACTACCTACAATGGTTTGATCAATTATAAGTTTTATGATGAAAAATATAAGGTTTTCACTAACTTTTCCATAAGTTCATCCCAATTATATATTTATCAACATGCCTCATTGACAATGTATCATGCTCACACCCATGTCTTCAAGGTCCTATAGAAGGTGTGCACCATAGGTTCTTTGGGGCATCCTCACCCTAGATAATCAATGTTTATTCACACAAGTGCATATGTGTTATAGGGTTAGAGTTGCTAGATTGGCCATATGTGTCTAGTTACTCGTTAATTTTATTGAATCTAGTGTAGATGATAATGAAACTAAAATGTTGTAGAAATGTAGGGTGGAAATTCATTAAGTTAGGTGCTCATTGTCTAAGTAAGGTCTAGGCTCATTACAACTAGGTGAAATATAGTATATTCCCATAGTGCTCAACATTTATCACTCAACTATGATGGCATGAATTCACATAAGGCACAGTCTTATGCACTCATCCAAAGCACAATAGAGAAAGAATGGGGCCCATGTTGGGCTAGTTATGTGATGGCACAATAGTTCACTTATAGGATTTGATAATTTATACATAGTTTTTTGGTAGATTCATTAGCACAATCCTTTTTTAGGCTAAAACTTATAATCTATAAGTGCAAGCCTATGTTTAGTGACTAGTTATAGTCATAGGGGTGCAATCCTATATCAGGGTGGTTCTATAGTCTCAAGGGCACAAGCCTTTGTTTCACTAAGATTAGTATCATTTAGGTTATTTGAAGGGTTAGGGGTCTATTCTCACTTCAATTATGCATACTTAGGCTAGCACTTCTTACCTAGGGAACACTTGGCACATGAACCTTTCCACACTTTGGCTATTACTAAAAGATATGTTGACATAATTAATTAACATAAAGATGTAATTAATGATATAAACCAGAATCTTAAAAATAACATTCTTATATTGATATTACCACATTATAACTAACACATTCATTATGTAATTAAATACCAAAGATTAAGGTATTTAAATTATAATCACCATGTTTATAACAACCATTATTATTTATTAATAAAAGCTCAAATAAATAAAGTATATAGTTCATATTGAAAATAATATATTAAATCTTATCTTATACTACTTAACATCCTAGAGGCTCATAGGTGACCTTGGGAATATATAATTAGAGACTTGATGGTATCCATTCTAATATTTATTCTAATAGAGGCCATTATAGATGAATGTAAAATCATTTATCTAGAGCTTCATTGCATCAACTCCATGTCTCTATTTTACTAGTTTGAGCTCCATTTTATAGCCTACAAGAATATCTTTTACCAGGTTAGAGCTACACACATTGAGTGATGATCTAGATCCCAAGTAATCTTTACATCAACTCCATCCCCTTACACCCTTCACACTATAGTCACCAAATATTACCACTCCTTAAATTTTCCATAAAAATATGGGTGCTAGTTAACCACCTAACAAATGGTGCAAGATGTGCATTGATTCCTCTATCTAGTACTAATATACCTAAATATCAATAATTCTAAGTGATTGCCTCATACTAAAGTGTTTGACACACTAGCATGGATCTCATAATTAATGAAATAGACACCCAACAATAATAATTATCAGATGTGTCCCTAACTTATATCCTTCTTATGGATAATTGTTCTCACCATCTGTAGTCACTCATTGGTCTTTTAGGCCTCCTTATTCACATTTATCATCAAGATGGCCTTTAATTTCCAAACCAAATATAAGGAATAGGTGTTAGGTCACCTATCTAAGACCCTTATACTTTACACTCCATGAATTAGACCTTTGAAAGGTATAAAAAACAACTTATCATCCTCTCACTTGGTAATCATTTTTCATTTTCACTATCTACCATAGACAGCCTGAAGTGAATGAGCTAGTAGAAGACATTTTATGCACAATTGTGTATAGAAATGGATATATGGAGTTATGAAAAGTATCACTTGACATCCCTAAATGATTCTCCTTCTTTAAAACTACTCTAAACCTATAAAACACACAAATCTTTGCAAGAAGCCCTATTTTAGACTTATCCATACAAGTAGGGTTTAGACCAATATTGTGCCATAGATATAAAGAGAGTTTTACACAAGTCAAAATCCATTTCTAAGATTAAATATCCCTCCTAAATGCATATTCACTAATTTATTTCTAATCAGGGCTTAATCAAGGGTTTAAGAGGGGTTTTAGAGGGTTTGGACTCTTAAGGAATGTTCATGAAATCCTAACATAATTTCCAAAAAAAATTCACAAAAAAAAATTAAGGACCTATTTCAACCATGCTTAACTCCTTGGGTGACCATGCTTAGTGTTCATATAGGTGTGAGTGTCTTAAGTTGGCCTATTAAGCTTCTCCTTTCCATTCTATTCACCTTGGAGTGAGTTTGAGCCAAAAATGACCACCTTATGGTTTTTATCTATATACTAATGGCTAAAAATAGTCTCATAACTTCCCATAAATGTTTTCAAATTAATTGGAAGGTTCATCTTGCCTTGGAAATGAACTCGAACCCTTATAGGGCTTAGGCCTATCCATAGGCTTAATGGCCCTCACTATGATTGAGTTTCCAATGACCTCCCTCTTTGATTTCCAGTACCTATATGGGGTTATTCATGATTATATACATATATTTAAACTCATTACCTCATTCTATGGTGCTCTAATACTGCTCATGTCACCTTTACAACATCTACACACTATACCTACAATCTTAGGTTGTCTAGGAGTGCCCTCTATTTGAGATAAAATAAAGGGAATATCCCCTATTTTTCCTATAAACATGAAGGTATGGAGGGATATAATAGGTCATAAGTACCTTTTATACTAAATTTCAAGGTTATTTTACTTCCTTAGAATCCTCAACTTCACAAATCTCAAGATAGACTTATGGTATTGATGACTATGTATAGGAATGCAAAATTGGGTTTGACTATAGGTGACTATAAGTTGATATTCCTACTCAGTTTCATTGATTTGAGCATAAAATTAGGTGAATGTCATGACATAATTATTACAACTTATCAAATCTCCTTTCTACTTGGTTAGGCCTAGCCTGTGGACTTTAGTAGACTATAGGTTTTCATTTTAATAAAATGAGACCCCTATTGTTAATCATCAGGGCCTAGTTAATGATTTTTTTTCTTTTGTTTCATATTGATGGGAATTTGTTCATATCATGGTACAAGGTTGAGAGAAAGGAGAATGTGAATGCCAAAGTGCCAAGAGGATTCTGTTCGCGGGGGGTGCAGAATGGTTGCAAAAAACTATTTTGAAGGTCACCGACGGTGGCAGAACTGCCGACATTAGCCGAATAATGACTGACGTCGGTGAGGGTAGAATGGGCACAGAGGCTAAAATTAGCCTTTGTCTATTCTTTCACACTGCCGGGTCAAGGGGCCATGGTAAAACAGTTGAGGAGGACATAAATGGATGTGGGAGGAAGGATAAAGGGAAGATTTGGGTAATAAAAGCTAGGAGAGAGGTGGGGGGATCCAAGGTGGCAAGGGTGAGGTGAAAAGGGACCAAATATTTAATTATTTTAATTTGATAAATGGAGGGGGCTAGGACAAGGGGGGAAAATGAAAGATGACCAAGGTGCAGACACATTTTCAGTGTCTACATTTGCCCCTTTTTATCTTGTTGGTTGTTCTTGATGAACTGTAAGACAAAAATAGGAGTTGGTTGCCCCAAGAATGGGATGAGGTGTTCCCCCCTCAAAGCGAGAGTCAGGAGAAGGGAACTGGAGATCGAGTGTCAATTTGACAGAGAGATGGATAGAGAGAGGGTGAGTGTGAATGTTGCAATAGTCGTGATTGTGTGTATACCACTTCACAGGATGGTCAGGTCAAATTGTCGCATGTCGAGGGTCGAGGAGTGCCAAAATTAAAATAACTGAGCCCCAGCATTTAGTCATCTATTGATTGGGTTATTCAATCTAAGCTAAAGTTCCAAATGGTCATCGTGTTCCAGGTATCCCAGGCTCAAGTAGTGCTCCTAGAAACACGAAAATGCCACAAGTAGTAGGGATCAACCAGCTTGTGATCCTATACTTGTGAAGGTCACAAAAATAGTTTGTGAATAATTTGCTAACCAGTCATGGGGTAGCATACATGCAAAAACAACCAAGGCAACATTGTCTTGAAAGTGGTCATGGTCGGAGGGGATAGGCATGATCTCCAATGGTCATTGGTCAAGGTGGATGGATGGATGAAATGATGTGGCTGAGCTAACCTCAGAAGACCTCATGTGATCTGAGTGTTTCCTACATAGCCCTTGTGTAAAGGGTCTCAGGCCAATGTAGTTCTCCCTAAAAGGGAGGAAGGGTCAAAGGGATGGATTGGACTTGGTCAAAGTGGTTGATAGACTAGTCTTGGTTAAGGTCAAAGTCGAGGATTGGTTTTGGATGAGGTCAAGGTCATGGTCAAGAGGAGGAACGGTTTGCCCATCAGGGAGATGAACAAATGAGGGTGGTGTAGCTAACCCCAAAAGACCTCATGTTATCTAAGTGCTGCCTACATAGCCCCGGTCTTAGGGCCTCATACCAATCTAGTTCGAACTAGTTGAGAAGATGAGTCGATGATTGGTTTGGTTATGTATCGAAATGATGAGGATAAGATGATGCTATAGCCTTTTCCAAATGGCATATTTTGTAACATTGGTTGAGGGTATTTCATCCCTAGCAATTGTCTATAGTCGTGATGGATGTATGCTAAAAATGAATTGGGGTCTATTTATGCTTCAACAAGTATTAGTTTATGCTTAACATAAATTTTGTCTGGTTGATAGTTTCCATGTGTATTGGTGTCCATAGAAACTCGTGTGAATAGGTTATGATGATGATGATGTCATGATGCCAAGTTGTTGGTCTGAAAAAAAAGAGATTAGAGTTGAGCTGATTAGATTTGATAAGAGTTGAATGTGACCAAAGTGCAGAAGAAGTGAAAGGCATATTCATCCTTTTATTGACAAGGACCAGAATGACAGCATAGATAGGGGTTGTTAGAACCAAGAGCCCCATTCATGCGTTGTGTCGGTGACCATATGTGTTAGAACGGTAATCGAATCACTTTGACATTAAAGTGAGCTTGAAGTCCCTTGAGCAGGTGTTATGATAGGAAGAGGATGGGGTAACCCATTTTAAGAGTAGGGATAACCTTACCCCTTTTTATAGGAGACCCTGAGATAACTACAAGCCAAGTCCATGACTCATTTTTTTTTTGGTGCAGACTGATCGATGTGGGAAGTCTACATAGAGATGTCATTTTGCTTTGTGGTCTTTTGTGAAGTTGATCGATGTGGGAAGCCTCTAAGAAAGGTGTTGTTTGTAGCAAGATTTAATCATAGCCATCCTTTGAGGGAGTGGTCTATATTTTTGCTTTATATAATGTTTGAATAGCTGTCCTTCAAGGGAGCAGTCTATTAGCTACAACAATGATAGTACAACTATCCTTCAAGGGAATAGTCTGCCTTTTGATTTGATTTTATGACCTTGGATATGTTTTGACATCTTGATTTTTGTTTTTGACAGAATTTGGAGTCATGGACAAGACTATAGAAGTTCAAGGGCTCCCTTTTATTAGGACAAAGCATCCATGCATCATAAAAGGGTTATAGAGGACTTGTTAAGGGAAATAGGTTTGAAAGGAATGAGGATTAGAAGGATGGGGATTGCTCAAGGGACGAGCTCAAGTTAAATGTCAAGTGGACGAGTACTCGACTAATAGAAGAATGGTCACAGATGCAATGCATTGAGAGGCTCAGGTTCTGGCCGTCTATCAAGAGAGGACAGACGATAAGTCCCTGACCCATAGTTGTGCATGATGATGAAAGGTCTGAGCTAATTATGGGTGAATTTGCCTCATTTACTTCGCTCCATATTGGTGACATGCTGGTTGATGCTGGACATAAAGTTGGTTGATACGGTAGCTGATTGGTTGAGACTGGTTGAAAAAAGGTTGGTTGAATGCTTGGGTTGATTTTTTTGGTCGAAGTCATGACTGATGATTGGTTAGTGTCTGGTTGATGGTCTAGTCAATGGTCTGGTCAATGGTCTAGTTAATGTCACTATCAATGTCTGATCATGGTCAATGTCTAGATGAATGTCTGGATTGATGATTGGTCGATATCTGGTTGATATTTGGTCATTGGTCTGGTCAAGGTTATGATAGTCAGTTTAAAGTTGAACTCCCCCCAATCATTTAGTGGTAGGAAGAATGTCTACCACCCAGTGTAGATGATCAATGGGATGGAGAGAAGATGAGAAGGAGAACCTTGGGTACCCCACCTGGTTAATAGATTTAGGGGACCCAAGCGAATGACATTTAGGTAGTGAAAAAGCTAGGAGGGATGGAAACCACCGACTCCATAGGTGAAGAGGGAGGGATGGGTGAGCTTGGAGGAGATTTGGTCAATGGGTGGCTTGGGACAAAGGTCTGAAGGGGCTTGAGTGGGGTCGTGATATCCTAGGACATATCATTTCTTGGCATCATCATCGTTGAGTGGCTCGATGGGCTGATGGGAGCCCTGCTCATAGTGTCTGAAACCAAAACCCTTCCATGCACATCTGTAAAGATAAGTGTGTGCAAAGGCGGGGTTGCCAAGAAATGAGAAGTTTGATGTGAAAGGTTGAGGTGAAGAGAGAAGATTGCCATCGGTAGGAGCTTGATTGAGCCCCCCATAGACAAGATTGGTTCAGAGGTGAGGAGGACCATAAGGCACAACCATCCTGATCTGATGGTCGTAACTAGGGCTGAGATGAAGGTGTCCATACTCTTGTGGAGTTTAGAACATGTCTAGGGTCAGCAAGCGATATTCCCCAAGTGAAAGTCATTGGAAGATATCTTCCATGGGGTCTTTGGTTGTCGCTTGAAGAGGAGGGGTAAGGGTGATCGCCGGTTGCGAACTAGTCGAAGCTTCTGCGGATAGAGGTGGTGCCAGAGTTGATGGCTTGATAGGAATGAGGATGTCATTTGAATGGTAGGTTGTGTTACAAGTTTTGAAGGGTGAAGGGTCAGTGGGAATGGTGTGGACTTGCTCGTCATGCTCAAATTTCACACAACGGTGTAGGGTGGAGGGGACACAGGCCATGGCACGGATCCAGGGTTGGCCCAATAACATGTTGTATTAGAACTCTCCTTTGATGATATAGAAGAGCTCTGGGACTGTGTGTGGACCAATGCAAATGTGAAGGATGACTGTGCCAATGGTCATGGCAGTGGTGTCATTGAAGGAGCACAAGATTGTGTTAGTTTTGGAGACACAATTCTTGGGAAGAGCCAATTGATCAAAGGCATGAGTGGAGATAATGTTGATGCTGGCACCTCCATCGATCATAACATGTTTAATGCATGTTCGATCAACATAGACAGTGATGAAGAGGGCGGTGTCCTGATCTTTAGTGTTGGATGTGGGAATCTCAAAATCATTGAATGTGATGGAGGTAATAAGAGATAAAGAATGGATGAGGGCAGCGAGTGGTTGGGGGTCCTTGGGTTGGACCTCCACTGCCTGCAAGGCTCGGATGAGGGCTTGATGATGCTGAGGTGAGGTTTGGATGAGGTCATAAAGGGACATCTTCATAGGCGTCTGGTGAAGCTGTTTCAATATGGAGTCATGAATCAGCTCAGAAGAGGAAGAAGAAGAAGGCTGAGATGCACTGAGGATAGAAATTTTAGGCTTGGGTGCTAGAGGTGGCTTGACGAAAGGGTAGGTCTAAGGAATGGCAGATTTTTCCTTCGCCTTGTCCTTTTGTGACCTAGTGGTTATATGGATAGCATTGATTTCAAAGATAGGAGGTGAAGAAGGGTTCATGGCCTACTGGTGAGATGTTGATGTGGTTAAAGAGGTTGGATGGGAAGGTGTCAGGGTTTAGTCAAGAGTGTCCTTAAGGAGAAGAGTGTCCTTCTCCATATAGCAGTGAATGATGGCCTTGAGGGCATAACAAGTCTCAGTATCGTGTCCTGGCGTATGATGGTATAAGCAAATATTCGTGTCGTCGAACCAGGAGGGCTTAGACTCGAGAGGTTGGAAAGGCCTGATGGGTGGAAGGGTTATGCTGGAAGTCTACAAAAGTCGGTGCAATATCAATGAGTATGAGGCCACTAAAGGGTCTGTGCTAGTTGATATGTGTGAGGTAGGTGACTTTTGCTTAGGCAGAGTTGGGGGAGGCTTCCGTATGACCTTTTGGTTTGATGGTGCAGTGACAAACAGAGATGGTACTTTCTTCATAAGAGGTACCACCTTTTTAGGAGAGGATAGGTTAGAGGTAGGTAGGGGAAGCAAAGGAGGCAACTAGTTTTGATTAGAGGTCAGAGTGGGAGGGACTCTAGTCAGGGTCAAAGGATGGGGGCCCAAGATGGAAGGCAATGGTGATGGGGGAGGAGGTGTTAGCTTTTGTGGTCTGGCAGCCTTCTTCGACTTGGTTAGAAGACTACTATTGGTCGAGGTCTGGTCTAAGTCCACCTTCACTTGCAGGTGAGTGAGGGTAGAGACAGGGTGAACGCCAAGTGACTTGATAGGTTTAGATGCGGTAGATGTAGGTTTTGGTCTTGATGGGATTGGTTGAGGTTTAGGAGTCTGGTCTTTGTTGAGAGTCTTGGGAGATTCTACCTTGGGAGGATTGGTAACATGAGACGAGAGGGCATGGGCATGTTGAAGAGCTTTAAGACACTCCCACAATACCTGATGCATCACTTTCCTTGAAGAAAGAAGTATGATTTTCTCCACTAATCAAGAAAATGGTTGAGAAGATGATGGATGAGATTTGGGTTCTTAAGAAGGTGTTGACAGTTATGGGGCCAAAGATTTGATGGGTGTAGCAGTCTCGGTCCCATGGCATGATGAAGTCATGATAGATTCGTCCTTGGTTGGAGACGAAGGAGAGGCAGGTTCTTCCCTGGGTGGAAAAGCAACTAGAAAATGAGGCTCCTCAAGCGGGTAAAGGGTAGGGATGATGGTGCCCTCCACTTGTGGTCAAGGAGTAGGAAGGGTCGGGTCCTCCATAGGCAGCAGGAAGGAGGATGGTGAGATTGGTGGTCCCGATAAGGTTGAGGCATCCTCCAAGATGAGAGGGGTTAATAGAGAACTAATCGGGGAAAGAGGTTCATCCACACGTGATGGACTGATAGATGGACTAACCTCTTGAGGTTGGTCGAGGATGAAGGGCGAGACCGTATTGACCGTTTGAATGTTGTGTTCATGAGTGTCATCAATTAAGGTCTGGACATTGTTTTGGGTTGGTGGATGATTGGGGAATGGTTGCTTGAAGATGTCGATGCCCTGATTAGGAGGTGCATTGGGATTGTCTAGGATGAGGTCACCCTTTTCAAGCCTGTCTTAGATTATGTTTTTAATGGTTTTCCAGTTCCCCATGTCATGTCCTTTAACACGGTGGTAGTTGCAGAAGTCATGTTCCCTATACCACGCAGGGATGGCGTGTGAGGGATCAAATTATGGAGGTGGTCAGATCTGGGGGAGATTGAGAACCCCTTGTTTAACAAGTTTTTCTAGCACAGATGCGTATGATTCTCTGAGAGGAGTATACTGTCATTGTACGTATCTCTGCTAGAATTGGCAGGTGGCACTCTGAGATGTGGATGGCTCAGGCTGATTGGTTGAAGGCAAAAAGGATGAAGGTCTAACGACCACAGTGTTAGCTGAGGCTTTAGACTTAGGATTGGATGATGATGGTTTAGAATAAGAGGAGTCATTGGTCTTAGAGTTAGGATTCTTGCTCCATAACTTGACTTTATTCTCCTCGATGGCACGTAATTCAAGCTTGCGGGCCATTGTGAAGGCTTCGTCGAAGGTGCAGAATGTCTGAACCCTCAAGGTGGAAGAAATATGTCTGGCACAGGCTTGGGAGAAAAGTTTAATAAGTTCAGGCTGGGGTAAAGAAAAAGAGAGTTGATTGATGAGGCCTCTCCAACGAGCAATGAAGTCAGTGATGGATTCATCCTCGAATTGATGGATAGAATAGAGGTCTGTAATCGAGGCCTTCTTGGTGATGTTGATGGAGAAATGATCAAGAAAGAGCTGGGCCAGCTGTGTGAATGTGAAGAGGAAATGGCTGGCAAGGGAGCTATACCAGTCAAGTGCAGCACCAAAGAGGGACATAGGAAACATGCGTAAAAGCAATGCATCATCATGGGCAATAAGGTAACAGGCATGTCTGAATGCCCGTAAGTGTTATTGTGGGTCTTCCTTGCTTTGAAAGCAAAAAAACTTCAGAAGTTCCCACTGGCTGGGATATGGCCTGATCGGGATAGAAGGATGAATGGGCTCATTGCAAATTTGCTCGTATGAGAGATCATTGCGTGTGCTAGAAATGGAGGTCTCTAGGCTAGACATCTTGTCCATCAGCTTTTTGATGACATCTATTAACGAATTGATAGGTGGAGCACCCCCTAGGTTGTAGGGTGCTTGGAAGAGGCTAGAGGAGGCATACGACGTAGTTAGTTGTCCATATAAGGGTGCAACGTAGGGATAACTAGTCATAGGGATAGAAGAGGAGACTAAGGGTGGTTGGGTAGAAGGCATAGCTAGGCTCGATGTTGCCATGAGAGGTTGGGTTGTGGTAATAGGGGCCAAGGGATAGGAAGCCACCCTGGTGTTGATAGGAGCAAGGGTAGGCAGAATAGAGACGACCAGGTTCTAAAAAGGAGTGGATAACAGTTGAGTGGGCTGAGGTTAATAGGGGGCTGAAACCCCTATGGAAGTGGGCCCAAAGATGGAGGGAGAGGCCACACCTGGAGGGTTGGTCAAGGTCTAGTCATTGGTCAAGGTGATAGCTTGGGTGTCTAAAGGTTGAACTACAGATGCTGTCGATATAGCCATAGGCGCGATAAGAGAGGTCGGCATTCCATAAATTGGATTGCCCAAGGAGTCTCGCATTTGGCTATGTGCAAGATAGTGTTGCAAGGCTTTGACATTGATGTCCAAGAATCATGCAAAATCTTGGTCCCCTTCTGGGACAATAGGAGTCTGGGGTGGGGTTGGACGAGTAGGAGTTCTTTTAGTCTCTGAGTGGAACTCCATTATAGGACTAGTTATGGACGGGGTAGATGGAAGCGGTTGATGCCTCACGTGGTTGACTAGAGCCTTGGCTTGACTACGAGTCAAAACCATTCAAGGCAAGAAAGGATGTCCTCACAAGCTCAAATAAGTAGATAAGAACAGAAAAGATGAAGAGCACAAGCAAATCCTAAGCATTAAATCCCTAGAAATTTATTAGGATCATGGTGGCTTATGCCTTAGAAATGTGTGTAGGAAGATTTGGCTTTTGAGTTGGGTCCTAGAAGAGGTAGTCTATGGATGGTTTCAGGTTTTGTTTAGGTGCTCAAGAAGTCTGGGTTAGGTTCCGTAGATGGCCTGGTGCTAAGGAGCAAGCTCCCCTCACTTCATGAGTCCAGTGATAAAATGGTCCCGCTTAGCCAAAATATACTTTCCCTATAGTTTAGACTCTACCAGAGAACAGAGTGGGCTTTCCCCTTGGTGATGAAATCCAAGTAAGATCACCGAGATGGGTAAGGTATCTGCTAGGGGATGAAATCCTAGTCGGGCTTTGTCTCAAGTAAGTTTGATGTTTAGATTTAGTGCAAGTGGTTTAGGTTGTGTAACATCAAGTGATCTATGATTAATTCAATATGCGTTTTGTTAATTACTAAGTGTGGACTAAGAAATGCAAGTACAAACAGAAATGGAATGCAAAGTGTTCAAAGCCCCAAATTGAAATGTTAAGTTTGGATGAAAAACAAGTTGAAAAAGGGTTTGAGGAATATGATTTTTGACTAGTCTAGAAATGCAAGAAAAGAAAAGAAAAGAAATGTTCTTTTTATTCCTGCTTATAATTTTATTTAGAAAAGAAAGAAGAGGTGAAAAGGGAGGATCCTAATGCACCCTATATGAAAAGAAGGAAAGAAACCCAAGGGAGACCCTAGGATCCCACCGGGCATGCCAGAATGTTTCTACGCTAAATTGCTTTCTACATTCAAAAGATAGAGAAATGAGAAAATTAAAGAAAAAGGGACAAGGGTTTGTACGTACCCAGATTGTAGACGTTGTGCACTAAAATTCAAATGATAGAAGGTACTCCTCTTTGGCTGTGGAGGAATGACACCTGAAAGAGAAAGACACTAAATACGAAGAATGTTAGAAGACAAAAGGGTGGACTGCCAAGCAAGAGCTTGGTCCTAGAAGCGCAAAGGCTTCTTGGAGGATGTCAGTCCACTGTTAAAATAAAATGTTGATTAGAAATAGAAAATGATAAATGATGGAAAATAGAAAGAAAGAAGTTAAGACAAATGCGTACTTGTTTAGAAGCTATCTAGCTTTGCACAGTCACCGAGGTCGGGGGTGTTGCCGGCGTCGGTCAGGAAGGTCGCTGACGTCGGTTATACTGTCGACGTCGATAGGGGTACTAGCCAAGGTCGGTTGGGGCAGTAGTCAGAGACAGGTCGGGCTAGGTTTCAGGACTGTGGATAGGGTCTATGGATGCACAGGTTGGACTATGGTTTTGTCTGAGGGTCAGGGAGGTTTATTCAGAGGTCTAAATGATTGCTTGGAGGTCTGAGGAATTTGTCTTGGGTCTGAGGGACTGAGAGTATTGTCTGGGACTGGATTAAAAGGGTGACAGGGCAAAGGGAAGATGGATGGGAGACAGGGGTCTGAGAAGGATTTTCAACCTCTCAGGGAAAGGACAGAGCTAGTGGTAGATGGTGGATAGAATGGATAACTAAAATCAAATGAAATAATGAAATAAAATAATGAAATTGCTTACCTTTTTGCTTGCTGACTAAAGAATGGAGGAGCTTGTTGTTGGAGCTGTGGAAGCCCTATTGCAAGAAGAAATGACTGATGTAGAGTGCCTGTACCTACTGCTACTACTGTATGAGGTTGAGAGAAAGGAGAATGCGAATGCCAAAGTGCCAAGAGGATTCTATTCACGGGGGGTGTAGAATGGTTACAAAAAACTATTTTGAAGGTCACCGACGGTGGTAGAACCACCAACGTCAGCTGAATAATGACCGATATCGGCGAGGGAAGAATGGGCACAGAGGCTAAAATTAGCCTCTGTCCATTCTTGCATGCTGCCAGGTCAAGGGGCCATGGGAAAATAGTCGAGGAGGACATAAATGGATGCGGGAGGAAGGATAAAGGGGATATTTGGGTAATAAAAGCTAGGAGAGAGGTGGGGGGATCCAAGGAGGGGATCCAAGGTGGCAAGGGTGAGGTGGAAAGTGGCCAAATATTTAATTATTTTAATTTGATAAATGGAGGGGGCTAGGACAAGGGGGGAGAATGAAAGATGACCAAGGTGCAGACATATTTTTGGTGTCTACACAACCTTCCCTTCATCTTTGACTAAGAGGGGAAATCATCATCCTTTCCAAGATATCCACCCTTATTACATGAATTAATTTCATATTATAGGTTAAATATCTTCCCATTTATTATCAATATATCAAGGGGATGAATTTCCCTCATGTCGATATCATCTTCCTTATCTTTGATGGCCTTGACTCTAGGGTACACAAACTGACACCTCATCCTACTTCTATATTGATCCAAAATCTTAACAGGGATCTCAAGATATTAGAAAATGGGGATTCTCATTATCACCATCATGAAATACTTGGCTAATAATTCATAAGGCAATTAGAGCCACCCTAATAGGTTTCTATCCATGAATGCTAGGTGTACCATGTAGAAGTGTTTCATCATAGGAAAGGTTACCATTCCTACCAGTTATGTGGGAATTTCTTGAGGGATGCACCAATCCATTTGATTTTGTATTTTACCTTTGAAATAATAATTTAAATATGTTTTTGAGTTCATGACTTTATTTTCTAAGTGTGTGAAGTGATGCATAGTGAAGTGTCTAGTGATAAGTATATATTCTTGCCTTTTCTTTATCCTTTCATGTTTGGTGTAAGTAGTTCTCACTCTAAAAAGTCATATGAAGTGTATCTAGTGTGTGTGAGTATATTAAATTTTAAAATTGGCCTTATTTTTTATAATATGACCTCTATTTCACTCACCTTGAGTATTTCAATGCATATCGCCTTCATGTTTGAAATACTAATGTTAGAAGAATTCAAGAATTTGAGACTAGTATTGTAGGTCATGTTTTATAGTAAAATGGTATGGTGGTCTAGTGGATATATTTATGGTGTATCACCTTAGTAGAGTATTTTATTTTCCCTACTATTTTTACCTCTTTTCATCTAACCTAGCAAGTATTTTAGGTGATAATCAAGCAAAGAGCAATCTAGGGAGCTAGCCCTTAAACCTAGAGGTCTACCTCTATCATAGACAACCCACATGCCTAGATGTATTATAATGTTGGCCAAATATTATATTAGGATTTAAAAACCATATTTTGGGTGAAATATTTGGTGATAATAGTTTTAGCACACCTAGTGGGACCACTATCTCAAAGATATCTTGTCAAGGTGAATGTTGTTCTTGATAACATCACAACTGCATATGGTGTTCTACTTAGCCTTTGAAAACTCCATTAAAGGTAATATATGGTTATAAACCATTGTATTATCAGTAATTTGTTCATAATTCATGGTAATTACTAGTTAATGTTTGAAATTTGGTATGTCAATGCCAAATACCACCCCCTATAACTTGAAATTTTTCATGGCACTATTATAAGCCTTTACATGGTGGTCTAATATAGGTATGTTGAATAAAATTTATTTTTTTGATTATTTTAATGATATATTTAAGGAAAAACGATTAAAAATAGCCTCAAAACTGATTTCCTACATTTAGCTTGTTTATTTGCACATCAAGAGAGCCCTTCAGGTTTACAGGTGGTACATCCATGAGAGAGAAAATCAAGGTCTAAAATTTAGGGAAGAGAAAGGGGTATTAGAGAGATTAAATCTATGTAAATTTATTCTCAAACTTTTCCTCTCTCCTTCATGAACCATCCTTCTGAATTTAAATCACTCATTAGGTGTTCTTCAACCAAGTAGGCAATCAATTTTCTGAGATTTCTCCTCATCTGATCATCATGGTATAAAAATCCAAGTTTGTGGATTTTTTCAAGAGCATGATCCACATTTTCATGGAAATATTAAACTTATTTTCACATTTGTGAGGCCATATGGATCTCAATAAGATAATACATAGTTTGTAATCTACAAGCAGTAAAGAGAGGTTGCATGGTTCAAGAGAGAAATCATTTCAAGAATTATTAGATTCTTATTTGTAAGGGATTAATTAATGTAAAATGTTACTCATTCAATATTATAAAATATTCACAAAATATCCACATAGATTTAATCCATAAATGTGTTCTCAAAATCTTCATGGAGTCTCAATTTAACAAATTTTAAGGTTTCTTAGGATTGGTTAAGGTTATTAGCAGACTCCTAAGTTTTGATTTTAGCACCATACACTTGTTCAAAGGCCTCAAAACTATAGAATATTTTTGAGGGTATTATTATGAATATTTAATACCTTTAATATGGTCTTGACATATACTTTTAATGCTCTTTTTCACCTATCATATTAAATCCATCTTCACTATCTTCTCACTACCTTTCACTATTGTAAAGCTCCATCTCCACCCCCATTATTAATTTAATAGTTTCCCATATTCCATTCACATCATACCACCTTTTCACTCACTTAAATTTCAAGTATACACTATAAAATAGGATTCAAGGACTATAAGGAGCATCATTGTCATTCAAAGTTTGTACATATCTTAAAATCTTTCTAAAAATGATCGCCTATAGCCAATAAGAAGAATAATCAAGGGTTTCTCATGGAAGTGTAAATAAATAAGGGGAAAAAAAAAATATTATTGAATGTCTTTGCTTAAACTATCTCTTTATGTTATAGTACATGAAGGAGAAGTTCATTAATACTATTTTTTGACCTTCTCAAGGTCTAATTCAGACACAATATGTACAAGCACATAGTCAATCTTCATCTACAACCATGCTAGAATGAGATGAGATCAAGGATTTAGACAAGAATATAATCTTGGGTGTTTGAGAGAGATTTTAAATTATTGAATAATTTTAAGATACTATGAGAATAAAGTGACCTTGGGAGGTCTATTAGTGTGTTTCAAGGCCGAAGACTTGTACTCAATTTGTACAAGATCCAAATATCTTTACATAGTCAAGACTATTATAAGGAAGCTCTATTTTTAATAAAGTATAATGGTGTGTATGAAGAAGACACTATGATAATGATATTTGTATCAAATGAATACCATAAGTGAGAAGTAAAATCAGTTCAAGATACATTTCCAAGGTAATCCTCACCTATATTAGGGTATATTAAAGTATGAAGTCTTGGATCTTAGTCAAGACTATTATAGAGAAAGGTTTATGTTCAAGAGATAGAGAAATGAGTGTGGAGGTAAAAAGTGTGGTAAGTGATGCACATGAAAAAATATCAAAGATTGAATATAAGTGAGAATAAAACTCAAAAATTTCAAATTTTATAAGAATATCCACCTATAATTGGGTCATTTCAAACCTTGAAGGCTCTTGAAGTATACCTATCTAAAATCAAGATCAAGATTATGAGCAAGTTTGTCATGTATATATGATCAATGGGGTTTATATATAGGTTTTAGAATCATATGGAATGGTGTAAAGAGTTATACCAAAATAGGAACCTCAAACTACATAATGACACAATCATTCACCTTATGAATGTTCACCTACAACCTTCTCAAAAGGACAAACTTATCTCCAAGTTACAAAAATATTGAAACAACATAATTTATGAGGGTTTGTGAAACATATGAAGATTTCATAAATTAATTCAATGAGGAGTGGTTTAGGAAGCATATGGAGAAGATTCCTACAAACAATATATAGTCAATATCAATCATGAAAATGTCCACCTATAGCCATAGGTGGTCAACTGTATTGATACATCCATATAATCTCAAGGTGTAATGAAAGGCAATTTTACTTAAAGAGGGTAATATTGTGATTTTTAAAACTTTTAATACAATGATATATTGATATCATCAAACCTCCATTAAGATCATTATCTCCATGATAAGTACTGTTAACTCAACAAGTACAACATAGGCTTTTGTACAAATTATGACTATGTAAGAGCATTAAAACATCCTTAAAGAGAAAATTAACCAGAGAATGAGGTGAGAGGAAGGTTTAAGATCACTTGTAAGGTATAAAAGTTAAAAATCATGGTGAAATTAAACTTAAACACTTCCACCTTCTCAATCACTACCTATAGTAGTATGACAGAGGTAGTAACTTTGAGGATTCCTTGAAGATACATGGTGTTTGATAGGATATATAAGACTAAATTGAAAAATGAATAAAAATAATTTCAAGAGGTATTTTAATATCCTAATAAAATCCTTATATATAATATTCAAACTAAAATATAAAGGAGATACAAAAACTCAATCCTTTAACTTGAAAATAGAATCATGCTTACACACACAGTCAGTGTTCAAAGAGTGTTTTGGGGAAATTTATGATTTTATGGTATATACATGTCTAATAAAGACTTAATTTTTGGTAAAATGATATTAATTACTTGATAAATCTTATTATTCAATTATTAAGGCCACATAATCATTATAATCACTCACTACTTTTTACACAGACCTCATATAGTCTGCTAGCAGTAATGGAGGAAACTAGATGAGCTATTGAGAAGTTTGAAGTTAATATAGATAAATTATAATTATCAAGAGGTTTTAAATAAATAAATTATGATTATTAAGTATTTATATTCTATGTAAATCATGTGATATTCGGGTTTCAAGATAGAGTTCCTTAAGGGCAAGGCTAAGATGAAAAAGTTAAGATAGGCCTACATGCTCATGTTGTCATCCATGTGATAAGGGTAGTGTTTCAAGGAATAAGATAGATAGAGGAATGGTAGGAGAGGTAGATAATAATTTTTAATGATATTTAAGATAAGGTCGTAAAAAAGAGAGCATCAAAACCAGTGATAGGGGTTACATAAGCTCAATTGCCAATAAACCTTAAGGCAATCTTAAGAGACCATGGAGACCAAGTGAAAATTGAGTAGGAAAAAGAAGTCATAGGGGTTATAAAAAGGTGGAAAATATATATTATGAGAGTATTTAACCCTCATGCCTCATATAGGTGCCTCAAACCATAAAAACTTAGGTTTCACTAATTAATCCTAGAAACCAATTTTAGGCCTAAAAGACCTATATCACCTTAAAGTTCTTGAAAGACTCTATCAAGAAAATATGAATTAATGATAATTTTTAAGGGGATGGTTCATGTCCTTTATGATATATACAAATAATATAAGTGTAATGAAAATTTCAATTCGGTCCTTTAAAATAAATTTGAACTATTGTAGTCAAGACACTCATCTCGACGCACCTATTTAAGTGTTCATATCTTTCACCACAATATGAGTTCAAAAAAATGATCCTAGCATGATTTTAAGAACCCTATGAAATTTAAGTCCATGAATTATTGATAGTTATTGAGGATATTAGGTTTATGAACTATCTATAAGACCATATGTAGGTCCAAAATGCATGAAAAACCCTACAAGTCAACTTTTCTATACATAAATTTGCACACTCTTTGCATGGGAACCCAATATTCTCAAGAAATTTTAGTGGTAAATGGAATTAATATCTATGACAATTAGTTATAGTTTAAGAATACATACTTTAGGAACCACTGTTAAGAAGGTTCACCTCCAAAAACCTCCTAAACTCTCCTACAAACTAGTTTTGAGAAAAGTTAAGTTTATTGCACTGAAAACCCAATGAATCACCTAATACCCACTAAAAACTGATCTAAAATGAGAGTCAATGAATTTTATAAGTCTAAATAGAGGAGAGGTATTTCACTTAACTTGATCTCATTTTAAGAGAATTCATTTAATAAATTATGGCATAACATGCTAGAAGATAAGTTTTAACAAGTAACTATGGCCCACCATCTTGTTTTCAATGCCGAAAGGAGAATGAAAGAACATTAAATAAAAAAGGAAGTCTTGAGGACTATTTAATATTAGTTATAACTAAGTTATACTTGATTTAAGTATTGGATGACCTCTTCTTCTCTCCTCTATGCTATTCTCTTGGATTCTTATCTTCTAATGTTATATATATTCATGCTTTTAGGCCTATTTTTAGGATCCCTCTATTGGGCATGATGAAATTTTACCTAGATTGATATTTTTAAACCTCTTGAGATAATGAAATGACTATTTTATATTCTTTGATACTGGTTTAGTGTGATTATGTTAGTTTCATTTACACATGGTAGTATTTTCTCATTTGGTAGGTCTTAATCTCACCTAATTACTAGTATTTCATCTTATGTAGGTCATATACAGTGTTTGATCTTGATTAAATATGATAACAAAGGAAATACTAATTGGTTAGTCCCTTGAATTAGGCCTTCCATCATTTTCCTCATGCTTTTATCACTTGATGGAACCTTTATGTGAAATATTGTTTCATAGGAGTCCCTTGGAGTTATAAGATTCAATGATTTTCATTGCTTATGAGTGTTAATTAGAGTTAAATTTGAGTGGATGAACCAACAATATAGGTGTATCAACATCATTAGAATAGGATTTCCCTTTTAATAGTATTTCTAACTCTTTTCACCCCAAAATCAAGTAGGTTTCGGTAAACTAAGAAAATTTGATATATTGATAGGATCTAACCACATAATCTATAGGTTTGGTCTAAGTATAAGTATCCTAGACCTATAGACCAATCCAATATTAGTCTAAGTTTGAAGGAGATCTGAGCAATCTTCTTCAATAGGGTGAAACTTGGGTTTCCAATAGGTCATCTACTAATAGAGTTATTGATCCCATAAACCCTTAGCTTCAACCTGAACTTCCTCTTAAAATTCAACATCCTCAACCTATCTTGACCTTTGAAGAAAAAGAGGAATCTTTAAGCTAATAAGATCAAGAGAGTGAAGAGGAACTTGAGAATAACATGGCTATGCAACATGCCTTTATAGCCTTTAACACTAAAAATCCAATTCATCTCAATACATATGGTGATATACCATTTAATGTTACCAAAAGTGTTCCCATATTTAATGGTGAAGGTCATGTCACTTGTAATGAGCATATTAGGGACATCTCAAACTTTTATAGTTTTCATAATGTCACTGAGGTCAACATTGCCATTAGGTTAATTTTCATGTCACTTTGCAAAAAAGCACTTGACTGGGATAAGACATTACCCAGAGGGTGTATCACAACTTGGGATGATTTTAGAAACTTATTAATCTCAAGGTTTGAATATAAAAGTGATCACACATAACTTATCCACTAGCTGGATGTGATTCAAAGAGAACCCAAGGAGACTATGCATGACTTTAATGAAAAATTACAAAGAACTTGGCATATATTTCCTTCTCCCATGAGAAATCTTGTAATATTTGTGTTTCCTAAATATGTAAGGGATATTAAGAATGACATAGCCATCATGTTGTAGTCCAAGGGTGGTTACATCTTACCTAAAGCTTATGACCTTGCCATTAGAGCTGAGAATGGCATATACAAGCTATAAAAGTACATTCAATAGTATCCATGCCTTCTTTACCTAATATTTTTTATACTACCCTAATTTTACTAAAGTCCCAAATACAAATACTAAGTTTATATCTACCCCTAAGAAGGTAGAATATAATATTGATTTAGATGCAAGGATCCAAGCCATAAAAGCTAAGATTAGGAAACCAATCTACACTATGGTGTTAACTAAGACCCATACCCATATATTCAACAAAAAAAATAGTTTATCACCTTAGTAATATGGTCAAGGTAGATGGAAAGGCAACCTAGCTTCATTAGGCCACCCAATGTATACAACCCAACTTCTACCTCCAACAAAAGAGTCATGGTCCTTGTGCATAGTAACTTGGTGCAAGGAGAGGAATAATAGAAAGGACAATTCATGGATGAAAATTAAGGTGGGGAGAAATATTAGTTTCTCAAGGAGGAGTCTCTAATAAGTTTTCAATAGAAGATGGGAACTTTATGCAATCATAATTCAATGAAGGGTTTAGTAGTCAAAGGGTGAGTCTTGAAAACTTCTTAGTAGAAGAAACATTTTTTTCAACCAAGGTAATTTAGTTACAGATAATATGAGAGAAAATAGAAAGGCTTTGGGATATTTTAATGGTGTTCATACAAGTTCAAATATCCCTCCTACAAGGCAGCAAGGTGTGAGTGTAAGTATGTCAATCCCTATAACTTTTTCATCTTCGTCAAATTAGAATGTTGGGAGGGTGAATCAACGTGATCCAATGTCTCAAGCTCAAGGAAATTATTATCCTTCAAGAACACAAGAAAATGTGAGTAATCATAATCTAAATATTGTATATTCTTTTAAGAGTGCTAAGGTATCTATGTCTCTTTAGGAAATGCTTCACTTTCCTAGACAAAAAGAACTTTTAGAAGAGTATATATCTCCAATTCACCTCATCCCTCAACCACCAAATTATAATAATGTTTATCTCACTAATGTTCATGATCAAATTATGAAACCCTCTTCCAAATATGAAAATCCTCAACCTTTAGACACTCAAAAGCTGCATATGACAATTTTTGCTGTCAAACTACTTCTTTAACCCTCGTTCAACCTCTTATTTAGTGGACCACTTAGTCAACTAAACTCACTTACTAAATTTACCCCTAAATTAACACATACATTTAATTAAACTTAATTTAACCTATTTTCCTCTGACCCCTTAACTATTGATGGTTGGCCTAACCATCATCAGTTGGCCTAACCATTGACAGTTTGGTCCCTAAACCTATTTTAAAGTTTTAAAGCAATGATAGCCTTGTGAAAGATTAACATCTCCCTAAATGGTGAATTTATTTTAAAAACTCTTTAAATAGAACTTCATCCTACAAAAGGAGAAGAGGAGAAAGTGAAATGGATACATAAATGAATTTGTGTCCAAGTTATTTTATTGTGAAGGTATCCAACATCCCATTAACAAGCAATCAACAACATTGGAGACCTAAACCCTTATTTGTATCATTTTCAAAGGCCAAAGTACCATCACTCTAGTATAATTTCCTTAGCCCACCACCATCAATTTACATGTATCTTGTGCTTATTTTCATTGATTCATCTTATTTCTAACCTCCCTTACCTAACTAGACCTCTTAACATATTATTCCCCCTCCCATAGACCTATATGAAAAACCTTGCTTGCTTATTCATCATTCTACAAATCCCCTTAAGTATCCTCCCAAAACACAAAATAAAGCATTGATCGTTACCTTAACTATCGCTAGCTACCCAACCATCACCAGTTACACCAAATGTAGATAGTTAACCTAACCATCACTGGTCATTGTGGTAAAAAAATCCATCAAAATATTTTGAGCCCATTACCCTCAACCAAACCCACTTTTCTCTATTTTTTCTTGATAATAATAACCTTTCTAATTTTTTGAACTAGACTCTGACCATTTTAGCATAAGTATTCACCCAATTCTGATGTTTTTTGGTTGTTCTCTATAAACAATAATTTACTTTCTTTTTCTTTCATGTATTTAATTTCATATCACTGAATGCAAGTATCCTTTCTTTTCATTTTTATTAGCTTAATTGTTAAAATAGTAGATTGACAACCTCCTAGTAAGCACTATGCTTCTAGGATCTAGCTCACATTAGGTAGTCCACTCAACCATCTATTTAACAAACACCTTTTTGAGTGGTTTTTCTTATCTACAGGTTATTCCTTCCTAGCCAAAGAGTTCCCACTATAGTCTAGATTCACATGTATGCTTTACCACGTATTTTCCTACACACCTTATTACTAGTTTCATTACTTTACTTCCAAACTAAGAAATGAATAAAAATTAATTGAAACATTTTGGCATGCCTGGTGGGTCCTAGTTTCCTTTTTATTCCTTATTTTCTCTCATTGAATGAAATATAAATATTTATTTTTGGGCATAAAATAAACCTTTTTCATAAACTGATTGCTTGTTTATCTTAGTTCATCTAGTAACTAAGAAGGCAAAGTAATTGATCATAGTTTTCACACTTATTATCATACACTAAGCCAAACCAAAAAATAATTAACACATCAAAACATACCTAAGGAAAATATCAACTATGATTTCATCACTTAGGAACAACCTTACCCCCTCTCAGCTATCCTACTTGGATTTTACCACTAAGGGGAGAACCAAATTAGCTCTCTATTTGAGTATAAACTTTGAGCTAGGTATATTTTAGCTAAGCACCCAACACTCTTACCACTATAGGACCCTAAAGTAAGGGGGTAGGCCCCAAACCAAGCCACGTACCAAAATTTAACATAGATTTATTCCTTCAAGAACCAAAACTAACCTAAAACCAACCATAGATTATTCTTCTATGATTTATAAGCCAAACTTTCCTTTGACACTCTCTAAGGCATATGCCAAAAGTGATCTTAAAAGTATTCTAGGATTTAATGCACTTTTAGTGTATGCATTATTTGTTTTGAATTCTTTTCTTTTGATTTCTCTTTATTTGAGGTGTGAGTTTCAACATATTTCCTATCTTCTAATATGGTCTTTACTAAACAGCAGTTGCGAAACCAAATCAATCAACCACCACCTTCTTCTTATTCCTCCATGGAAAATAACTCTAATGATGAGGGTTTACCTCATTTTTCATCCCTTCTTGCTAGAATCCTGATTATTTTTTAGGGTAATGTAAACTTTACTATCCTGCTTGACAATAACCTAGTGGCCTTGCAACATTATCTTGACAACCTACCTCATTTCACTTCTATTATTTTGGTTCCTACTATGGATCCTTCTTAATATATGCCTCCCCATCTCATGGTGGGTGTTACCTCAACCCAATCTTTGCTAACCCAACCCTCTTCTTCCAATATCCCATCTACTAACACTACCCAAACCTAATCAAATATTCTAACCTCCAACCAAACACTTCCTACCACACCCCTCACTTCACATATACATTCAACTTTACCTCAAGTTACCTATACTCCACCTACCATGGGGTTGTCTTTTTCCCCATTTTTCACTCTTCCTCTTATCTCAACTAACCCATCAACTTCTACCCCATTTTAGAGCTTGGTGTTCTCTATAACTCACATACTTACACCCATTATCACTAGAGTCACCACTCAACCTCAACTGACCCAACCTGAACTCACCACCTCAACCATACCTTTAACTCAACCCACCTCCATTCCTCAACAAGTGCCCATGACAGCCTATTAATATGTCTCTAATTCTCAAGGGTACATAACACCTTCCACCCAACCATTTGTGTCAATTAAACCTAATGTGACACCATCTCAACATTTTGTAACCACTTACCAATATATGGCTTCTTCAACACCTTCTATCACTTATCCAAACATAGTTGCCACCCAACCTCAATAGAATATACACCTTAATTATAGAGCTTCCCAACCCCAACTAGACTTGATCAAGATGTCAATGTACAAAATGACCAACTTGGAGTCATACATCTTTGGGTCTCATAATCTTTTATCCTATGATAAAATTTGTAATTAACCCATTCATCCATCTGTGCCTATCCATGCTTATCCTCCTAAATGGGAATTTCCAAAGCTCTCAAAATTTTAAGGTAAGGAGGACCCCCAATAACATTTGAGATCATTCCATCATTCTTTCTATTTAATCACCTATGATGATAGTCTCCTTCTTCAAACCTTCCCTATGTACTTATTAGGACCAGCCCTTGATTGGTATAGTGTTCTTCCCATGAATTCCATCTATTCTTTCTCTCAATTAGCCCAAATATTTTTAGAACACTTTTTGGTAAACATATCTAATAAAGTTTCTATTACTGACCTCTATTCTACTAAGTACTTTGATGATGATTCAATTTCTATTTTTTTTCTAGATGGAGAGGTCTCATCAACCAACTTTATTTTTTCTTACCCAAACCCAAATTGATTGAACTCTTCTTTCGGGGTTGTGCCAAACATATTTCCCCCACTCTTCAAGTTTAAACCTTCTAAACTTTTAATGAGGCATTCACCATGACATAAAAACTTATAAATTGAGCCATTGATGAGAGGGAATTGAAATTATGGAATAAACATTCTAGTTTTAAATCCAATGACCCTTCTTCTACCAAAACTACTAACCAATCTAATACCAAGGCAAAAACATCTACAAACTTAGTTGTTCTAAAAACTATTCTACCTCTAATATTTAACCAACCACCTCAAACCAATTCTTCAAACCCTCTTGAGCAACAAAATTAAAACCAAAACTGAGCTCCTCCAAGAAAATATACTTCTATTGGAGAATTATATGCATCAATTTTGTATAAATTGCTCAAATCCAACCTCATCCAAATTCCACCAATTAAACCACCCTAAAAATTTGATTCTTCTTGCCCCATACCTGGGTGGTATAATAAAAATTACTGTTCTACCTTCCACCATGTTGTAGGACATGACATTAATAGATTAATACCTTCAAAATTCTTGTCCAAAATTTGATTTATAGTGGAGATCTTGTATTTGATAATCCTAACTCATCTCCTAATCAGTCCCTTGATATTTTCTACAAACCTTTTCCCAATCATGCTCCTTTATCAAACCTCATGATAATAAACTTAAATAATCTCACTTTCATGAGGCACATATAATCAATGTCATTAATAATGAGCCCATTATTGAAGATATCATTACCTCAATCTTCCAGATAGAAATAATGACCTCGCCACTTATTCTTTTAGATACCCAAATGTAAGAATCAATCACCCCTCTCTCTTTATTTAATGACACCTTTCCTTTAACTACCTCTCCTTTGGTGGAAACATCAAAGGAGGCAACCATTGCTTTAACTACCCCTTTTTATTACACTTCACCCATTCAAGTGGTATAACTACCCTCTATCCATTTTGACACCCAAACAAAGAAAGCAACCATTTTGAATGGGTGAAGTGTAATAAAAAGGGGAAGCAACCTCTCTTATTTTATGACCATCCATACTCCTTTTAGAAACCATCCCAAAAATGGAGATCACTTCATCTACCCAACCTCCAATTTTGGAATCTTCACTCAAAGACAAAAATGAAGGAGCCATTTACTCCTCTCCACCTAAGGGCTTAAGTTTTTAAACCAATAACCAAGGAACTAAACCCATCTCCAAGCCCTTTTCTAGACTAGTCTAAAGTCTATAAATCACTTCCCAACCTAATTTTGATAGAGCCACCTTTTGGCATCATCTTAGACTACCTTACGAAGGAAAATATGAATCCTCATCTTCAATTGAATCCACCCTTAAACCCAACATTACCCCTTCACCAAATAATTCTTCTAACACCATAAGTGAACCATCCCAAACACCCCCATCTAAAATTACCAAATCACCTTACCCCTCTTTCACCAAACCAATCAAGAACCTAGGGATTCTCCACACACCTAGTCACACTCATCCCCCTTTGAGGTTAGATTTAACTCCATCTAGTTGACCAAAGAAACCTCTAACTAAACCAACTAAGAAGGGAGACTTACCTAAACCTCTACCTCAAATTAGACCCATACCACCTCCTTCCCATTTAACTTCCATCTTAAGACCCCATCCTTCCACCATTCTAGTTACCTATTCTTCCTCTAATAAGGCATCCCCTTTTTCTCCACCTATAACCATCAAACCCTCTATTTCTCCATCATTTTTAACCAACCTATCTACCTCTACTTTCACACCTATAGATAAAACTTCATCATCCAAGAGCTCCATGTCAAAATATCCAACCCCCAAACCAACCTTAACCAATAAAATTCAATCAAAACCCCCAACTAAAACAATTCCTCTGACTCCAACTTCTGTAATAAGGCCTACTCCCAAGAAGGTTCCCACTCCTAAAACTAAAAACCCACCATCTATAACACATTTTCTTGAATCCTAATAAACCATTTTACAAAGGTTGTTGTAAACCTCTTCCATTAGCTTACCTCCAATAAAACATTTTGATGTTTCACATCATAAACCAACATGGTTTTATGACAATTTAATTTTCCTTTACCATAAGACTCCTAGACATGATACATAGAACTACAAATCCCTCCAAACACTTGTCCATGATATTTTAGAATAAGATGGTATATTGGAGGAAACCTTCTTATCCCCACTACTCATATTACCATCAACCCAACCCACCCAACCTTTACCAACTATCCCACTCCTATCTAAGATGAGAAAGAATAACTAAAACAAGCATCAAACCCAACAAACCCACTTATCCCTATTATTCATGTGGTTACATGATCCCAAGCCCGAGAAAGAGACAAGGAAAAATCCAAAACCTCCATTCCATGGACTTACCCATCAACCACTCAAACCACCAACCAAACCCAATCATCTCTATCATTGCCTTTTAAACCACTTAAACCTAAAGTATCCATTTTGGGAGCTTCTCCCTCCAACCATTATGCATTCAAACAATGTTTAGTATTAAATCAAATTTACCAAACATTGGTGAAAATGAGCCTCTAAAAATTAATCAATACTTCACCCTACCATCACTAGGCACTGATCAAGGATTTGGAATCTATATAGGTTCATCCAGATGGTCCTTAACCTCTTGTACCCTTGGTTGAATCCCTCCAACTTTTGTCCCTCATCACCTTTCAAGATTTGAAAATCCTTCCCACTAATCTTTAGGACTTTGATCCTCCCCTTTTTAACATAGCATACATCAATCAAACCCACATCAATAGGGTTATGATTTATGGGGGATATATAATCAATATTATCTCCCATGCATATGACAAACCTCAGCTACACAAAAACATCATGTTAGAAAGCATAGTGGTCTTTCACTCCATCAATGATACCATGGCCACCACCTTAGGGACCATTATCCTCCACATCTTTTTGGGGCATTCCACTATTCTTAAACTATTTTATGTTATAAAGGGTGATTTATAATAAAATGTGTTACTTGGATGCCTTTGCATCCATTATATGAGTTATTTCCCATCTACTCTACATCGATGTGTCAAATTTGAGCATAAAGGACAAGTTGTTACCATCAAAACTAATCCTAGTCCCTTTGCCTCTTGAAATATGACAAACCAACCTAATGATGTTCTTATTTATCCTTCATCTACCTTGAAACCAACTTCTAATGAAACCACCCCACAAACCAAAACCATCAACACTTCTAATTATATAAATGATGAAGCATCAACTAGCTCAACCATTTCATCATCACAAATTCTAGTCAAGGACCCTTTGCAATCTACATTTCAACATCTCTCAGTGGGGGAATATTGAATTTTAGCATTCGATGATTTCTCAACTTCACAAGAGTATGGGAATCTCAAATGTGACCCTTCCTATGATCCCAACATAAGAACCATTATCCCTTTTGGTCCCCCCAATATTAAAAAAATTCTATGGGGGACTTAATCAGCCACTTATCACTCCCACCACCATACCATTCATCCAACCATTTACCACCAACTTTTCCTACCTAGATAAATTATCCTTTTCTAAAGTTTATATTTATAGGTATGATTGGAAGGGGTTTAGTCTTGGCCTTTATTAATAAATACCTCATGAGTTACCCATAATCAAAACTCAAAAACCTCATGAGTTCTTTTGCCTTGAGTTTGTACCACTAGAAGAAATCATATCACCAAATCCCATCGCCACCATCGATGAAGATCTTTAATCTCATCAAACCCACCTTCCCCAAATTTAAAAGACTCTAGCATCATCCCATATAACTTTTTTTTTAATAATACTATTATTTTAGGCCCCCTAACCTATTAAAAAATGGTCAAACTAAAAGCCTTCCTCTCATCCATCCTGAAATTCTTGAATGTGATTCTCCCACCATCAACATCATCTAACACTGGGATAATAATTCCATTATCACCTACATAGGTGTAGAGGATTATTTTATGCATAAATATCTTCCTCCTAAAAACCAAGACATGCTAAATGAATTAACCATTGATGTTAACTTAGAAACTCAAGATAACCCTCACATCACCAAAATCATTTAGTCTTTAAAATCTATGGAGAAATAATATTACCCTTCTTTCCTTCACAAATTTAGCATAGAACTTTCTTGGTCTTATCAATACATGCTGATAATTTACCCTTATATTACCCTCCATAATGTCATCACCCATCCTAAGGTTAAGATAATTCATTAAAAAAATCATAGGATGTATCCCTACATAGCTCTCCTTGTCAAATAAGAACTTTAATGCCTCTTATCCATCAAATTCATTAAGCCCATTGACTATCCATAATGGGTCTCTAACATTGTCCACATCACCAAACCCATAATGGGCATTTTCCTCTACATTGACTTTCATGACCTCAATCTCACCTACCCTAAAGATGAATTTCCTATACCCAACATCAACCAACTTGTTGATCTCATGGTTGGCCATGAAATGTTATATCTCATGGATGGTTTTTAAAGATATAATAAGATCTTGATTGCCCCTAAAGATCATCATAAAACTTCATTTATCACCCCATGGGGAAAATTTTGCTATAGGGTCATGCCGCTTGGAATAAAAAATGTAAGAATAACCTATTAATGGGTCATGATCTATATCTTTCATGACCTTATCCATAAAGTCATAGAAGATTATGTGGATGATCTCCTTGGGAAATCCAAACACTGTAAGGATCACCTAGCTATTCTCACTATCATATTTGAATGACTAATCCATTATCATGTTAATCTCAATCCTAAGAAATGCATCTTTGGGGTTTTATCTAGAAAACTTATTGACTTTATCATTTATCTTCACAGAATAGAGATAGACCCTACCAAAGTTAGAGAAATATTGGAAATTCTCCTCCTACCAACCTAAAGTAACTTCATAGCCTATAGGGTAAACGTCAATCCATCCATTGCTTCATCTCCCAACTATCAAATTGATTTCAACCTTTTCATCATTTCCTAAAGAAAGATGCTTCATTTATATAGACCAAGGTATGTCAACAAGCCTTTGATTTCATTAAATAATATATTCTCTTTCCACCTATTCTCACACCTCCTAAAGATGACTAAACCTTCTACCTCTACATATCTATCATAAACCATTCTGTAAGGGAAATTATTACTCATCAAGATCAATAAAATAAAGAGAAATACATATACTACATCAATCACACACTAATTGAATATGAAACTAGGTACACCCATCCTAAAAAGCTCTACCTCACTTTAGTCTTCATGGCCTCCAAAATCCATATTTATTTTCTTAATCATAAGAGTTATGTCATCACCAACACTAACCCACTCATCTATATGAACTCTAAGCCATGCTAAAACTAGTGTATGTCTAAGTGTCTCATGCTTCTAGTTGAGTTAGATCTTGAGTTTCTTTCATATAAGTCTATTAAGGGGTAGGTCATTGCTAACCAATTATCCAAAGCTCCTCTACTTGATAATCAGTGAATTTTTCGTGCCTTTCTAGATGATTCTATTATAACCCTTTCCTAAGAGGAACCCACCTACCAAATGACTATATTTTTTATGGTATTAAGTGCCAAAATGGTGGAGGTGATAGAGTTATCCTCATTCCCATCAATGGTGAACCTCTTCCCATTTCATTTAAACTTGACTTTGAATGCACCAACAATGTGGCTAAGTATGAATCCCTAGTTATAGGTCTTCAAACTACTCTAGCGTTGGGGTTCAAAATAATTAGTATCTTTGGTGATTCATAGTTGGTCATCAACTAAGTCAATGGATATTATCAATGCAATCATGATATCCTCTTAAAGTATAAATAACTTATGGATATACTCTTAGTAGCATTTGATCATTACATTATTGAGTCAATTCCTTGATCTACCAAAAAATTTGTGGACATGATGGCCTCCATTTCTTTCCAAATTCCATTTCAACCTATCAAATCTAAACTATTCATCATTATCTACTACTTTATCACACCCTTGTATATTATTTATGATCTCCCTACCATTCATAGTGTGGAGATGTCTCCTTCTGACATTTGGTACCACTAAGATTTTGACTACCTTAACCTTAGCATCATTCCTCCCAACCTTTGAAATAATTACCAAATATCCTGTATTTATAGTACCTCTCATTACACCATACTATGGGGAATCCTTTACAAATGTGGCTTTGATGGCCTCCTTCTTCATTGTCTGTATAGCTAAAAAGTTTTACATCCCTTTAAAGAAACACATGATGGAATCTATGGGGGATAATTTAGAAGCCTAGCTATTGCCAAGAATATCCTTCACCTTGATTACTATTGTCCCACACTCAATAAGGACTATTGTGACTATGTAAGTAAGTGTGTCAAATGTCAACAACATTCTAATCTACATCATGCACCTCCTTATGGCCTTCAAGTTTATACTGATTATTAGCCCTTCTTGAAATGGGGTCTTGACCTTATTAGGGAAATCACCCCCATTATTCACAATGAAATCAATATATAATTACTAATACTAAATATTTCACCAAATGAGTAGAATCCATCCCTCTTTTATCAAATAAAGTTGAAAAGATAATCAACTTTATAAACCACCACATTATCTGTCACTTTGGTGTTCCCCACAAAATCATTAATGAGAATGGAAAATCCTTTAAAAATAAGAAATTCCAAGAACTTTTCATTGATTTTGGCATCAAATTAATATTTTCCTCATCATATCATCCAAAATCCAATGGATAGGTAGAAATCTTCCAACAAAACCCTCATTAAAATTCTCACTATGGTAGTAAGTGCTTCAGGTTGAGATTGACACCTACACATCCCTTTCACTTTATGGGCCTATTGCACTAACATACAAACCTCTATAGGTGCTACCCATTTCTCTCTCCTCTTTGGATCTAAGGTAGTCTTGCCGTTCAAAGTCAAAATTCTATCCCTTCACATATCTTTACATGAAATCCTTTTCAAAAAATACTATCATCAAGAATACCTCATGCATCTTGAACTCCTGAACAAAGATCACCTCACATCCCTCAATAATATTCACGTATATCAAGAATGAATCAAATGTGCATATAATGAACACTTGAAAGAGTGAGAGTTCAATATCAGAGACCTCATATTCAAAGAAAACCAACATGTAAGTAATATGGGGAAAAGTAAAAAGGGCAATTTTTTCTTTAATTCTCTTGGACCCTACATCATAACCCATAAGTATAGACCACAGACTTATCATTTGTCCTCTCTTGAGGGAAAACCAAAAAGTAAGCCTCTTAATGCTTTGCATTTGCATCCTTTATATTGTTGAAATAAGGATTAAACTCATTTTTGTAACTTAAGCTCATCCCTTGGTTTAAAATATTTTTCGTACCTTTCACATCTTTAACTCTTTTAGGAAAAATTGATTACAACATAGAGCCATGTGATTATCCATCATATTTATGGCCTAATCCTAAGCATGGGCACCATGGATCTACCCATGGCATGTTTCTCATGGATACTTTTCATCTTTTTAATCAGATGGAATCCCATGGTCAATTATCTCTCAAACCACTCTCCCTATTTAGCATTAACCTTTTGTTATCAAGCCTTTCCTGTATAAAGGTCAACTTTTAAATCCTAAATATACTTGCTTATGTCTAACAAGAATTCAAAATATCACTTGAATTATAGACTACTCCCTTAAAGGACAACTACCTAATAATTAAAATTTTATTAAAATGGATTGCTCCCTTGAAGGATAGCTATAAAATCCAATTCTAGACCACTCCCTCAAATGATGGCTAAGAAATAATCATTTTAAGCTTCCCACATTGATCAACTTCAAAAAATTATCGAAAGAGAAAACAAAAACAAATAATTTTATGTAAAAATTAAAGAAAGTATGGTTCAATCAACTCTTATAGGTGTCATTTTTAGACTTCCCACATCGATTAGTCTACACATTATCCCATCACACCATAATTAGCTCCTATATATGTCATTGGTAAAATTCTTGCATTGATCAGTCTACATTTCATATTAAGGTATGGACTTGTCTATTATAGTTCTTTAGTCACCTATAGAAGGGGCAAGCTAACCCACACTAGGTTACCATTTCACCCATTTCCCATTTAACTATCTACTTATCACCTAATTTTATTCCAAATTTCTTCTCAAGGGACTATGAGCTTACTTGATACAAAGTGATCAAGACCCCCTCTTTCTCAATCAAACCATGCTCTTGTGAAGCATTTGATAGGTTTATGTTCACTAAGTCAATCCAACAGTGGATCATATTGATACATCCTTTCCAAAAATAAACATCATGCCTTTTTTATTATGATTTATTTATTATTTCATGTGGTCATATGTCTCACATTTATTTTGTTTTCTATACCTACTTTATGTGTTTTCATTCTCATTAACACAATCATGACATTATACACTATGAACAAGGCAAATATAAACCAATAACATATCCTATCTATAAACAAAACATTAGCGACAATAACATTGTAACCATTCCCAAGATGCCATTATAAAATTATTATATCATCATCAATATCATCCCTATAAAAAAATATCATTCTATCAAACACATTATCATGATCCTACCTAACCATATTTTCTTAGTCACTCATGAACAACATCATCAAAACCTATCTATCAAATGTTCAACCTAAACCATATAACAAAAAAAATCTCAATTGACATCAAACACATCATCATATATACAAATAATCATCATTATATCCATCAAAAACATACCTATACTAAGCATGAAACATCATGTGTATCATCCCTAATCATGTCCATCATTACATCATAAACATAATACATCGATATCTCATCCACAAAACATCATGAACAAAACATAATCAACATAATAAAAAACTAATGATCATATACATTAATAAGACAATGCATGTCATAATATATTAATTAGTCACTCTTTCATATATATCTCATGTAATTGACACATAGGATGGTATCTAAATATAAATCATGTGCATATCACGCCTTTCCTCTACCAAGCCCTTGGGGCACCAAATACACTACCACCTATACAATCTGCACCTAGACCTACACTACCATCTAGTGGTGGTCCCCTTGACAACCTTGCTTGTCCCACTATCAAATCCTACTACACTAGAATAGCTATACATGGCCACCTGCTATATTGGCCCTACACTCCCCATATCTCATCTTGAAAGGTAGTTGTGCCATCACTATCAGCTCATAATATCTATTCTCCTCAATAATGGCTAGGTACCATTCCCTTAACACTATGTTAGGTGGTCCTCCTACTGATACTATGACTTTCCCTACTTTATATCTCAATGAGTCTCTCTCTTGAGTCACTAACCCTAGAGATACCCATACCTAACCATGCTCACCTATTAAAGTCACAACTTGTCTTTATAAGGTGACAACATGTGCCTATAATGTGGCCACCTACCCCTCTAACCCTGTAATCTAGGCCTGCTTAGCTACTAGTGCCTATCTATCTAGTCCATCATCCTATGTAGGCACCCTTAAAATATACATATCCATTGACTGCTACTATAACCCATCACCCCATCCAAAATTTGTTATTACATACCTAGATTAGAACCACATTACATAACCATTGACAATCTCTACATCATTTATGGCCACCCTCACTAAAAGATCCTTAAAATCCAAGACAACCTCTTATGGTTATGGCTTTGAGAGTGTAACCTTTGCATACTCTCTCCTATATTGTGAAAAATTAGGGGGGATCCCCTGCACTATTACAAACTATCTTCACACTTAGTCACATGGGATTAGATTAATCTCCCCATCCCATTTACCATATATCTAACACCAACTTTAGAGTGATAATGTGTGGTACCTACACCTAGATCAAATAGGCTATTCTACATATTGCCTCCATAGAACATCACCTACCACCAAACCCTCTAAATCATCCCTAAACTAATCAATGTCTTTGGATCTCTATCAATGCCTATCAATACATCAATATATCTCCATCACATGAAACCCGCTAGAAAGGTTACCTGAGTGAACCCCTACCGTGGTAAACCTAATGGTCTCACAACATGAATGTGCTAAAATACACAGTAGTGCAATATGAAACCAACACTAATATTTTACCATCTATGTGCCCAAAAGTCCCAGATCTACCTATATATTTGGACTAGTAGCATTAGGGCCCATCCAAATACAATCCCCCCAAGTAGCATCTCCACTAGTACCCCTAGTAGCATTTATGGAAGCTATTTATGGCTTAAATTTTACAAATCAAAACATGTCACTAATATCATCATCAAAATGAATCTATCCTCTTGGGCCCTCTAATACATCACCCTGATCCTAAACCCACTTGCATGCCATCAAACATGATCCTAATCAGCTCTGTATATAAGATACATATAATAGTCTCTATCCTCACTCTCAATATGATAAATGGGATCCCCTTAAATGGGTATCCATTTGGTCCTCATCACATCCTCCAGATGGCCATCTCACTAGTTGGTAACATAAAGGTGTTCACTGTTGGGTCGCATCTCTCAATGAGTGTGATGATCATAGCTACATTTCATGATAGGTGTTGATAATATATCATAGTCCCAAGGCCAAATGTCTCCATGTGCTTCCACTCCTCTATTGTCATCCTATCTCAAACCTCAACAAAGATCATAGGGACTCAGTCCCTCCTCTGATTCTGATTGTAGGCTTGCAAAATAATCATATTCATATGAAAATTTAGTTTTCCACATATCAACCTATCTTACATCTAACACTCACCAAAAACCTTCACCTTTACCTGCATAAATTTGAAACACCTAAGTCATTCTATCAACACCTACCTCTACCCTCACACATTATTTTTCACTGATTGATCAATCTTTTCACCTCACTCTCCCTACCATTCCTTTTAAACATCTTATCCTATCAAAACTAGGTTTGACATTTTCTCTCACTAGACCCATCTCTTTTTAATACTTTACAAGCTTTCACCTACCCTTTACAAAATTTTACCACTACATTAACACATTTTGATATTTCACATTCAACCTTTCAAAACTTTTCCAAGCACTTTCATTTCATTCTCTTTTTAACCACATTTACCCCTTAAATAATTTGACCACCAATGGTTCCTTGAACCATCAATGGTCCCTTATGACCCTTTTACCCCTAGATCAACTTGAAATAGTCAGGTCAAACTACCACTGGTCACTATGTGTGATTATTGATAGTGAAACCCTATTGCCTTCTTCCTCCCTAACACCACTAAACTTACCTAATAGAAAAATTAACACACAATATTATTCTATAGTCCATTATCATTACAATACACTCTTTTCCTACCAATCTACCTATCTAAATAAACCAATTTTATACACCCCCAAAAAATAGGGCATCATAGCACATAGACATTTCCACATACCCTACCCCACTACTCTATGCTACATAGATATAATTTTACATTCATGAATTTATCTATATTATCAATTTCAAAATAATACCTACCTCATTCCATGATCATTGACATGGTCAAAGTCTTCATCCCATCACTTGGCCATTCTCTCATCCACCCTCCATTTGGTCAGCACTCTAATCAACTAGAGCAATTACCCACTTATAATTATTCACCTCAACAAACTCCATACCAAATCACCAAAAAGACAAAATCCTCAAAACACAAGCAATTAGGATCCAAAAGTCAAAATGGTACAAATGACTTACCCTTTTCTTTTTACTTCTTGGATTTTTTAAGGTTTTATCTAGCCATCAAAGGTTAGGGGTAACCATCATCAGTCGATATTAAGGGCTACCCTAACTATCACTAGTTGGATCACTTAGTGTTTTACCCCTTCTTATAATTCCCCTAACTTAAAATCCAACCTTTTCAAAAGAACTATATTTGGCCTGAAGTTCTTTTTGGATTCTTGTCCATGGAACTATGTAGGTAGCATCCATTTTCCTAGTGCATCTGAAGTCAACTCAGCCACCCCCTTTCAACCCATACCCATTCAACCTATGTTTTCACCAAATCCACCTTGACATTGGTATATTTTGAACCTAATCATTCACCTATTTTGAAATGACTTTGCATTGGTCCTTTTGACCACACTGATCAACCTTGTCATGTTGCACTTTTAAACTTTTTCACCACCTCATATGCAACCCAACCTATTGTGTTATTTTGTGGGAACACTTTTTACCCTTGATACTTGTGACCAACACTAACCTTGTCTATGTGGCTTGATAGGCCTAACCCAATTAGCTATTACCAACACTATAGACTAGTCACCCCTATCACATGTGTTTCTAGGATTGACCTTATTTTTACCAACATTGTTAACCTTAGTCTTTGTGTAACCTTGACTATCACTCTTCATCACATTTTGTGCACATGGTTACATCTCACATGCCTAACCTTTTCTTGTCACCCATCTCATGATTACCAATTTACCATTTATCAAACCCCAGCCTAATTTTACTTTCACCTCATCAACTCCTAGTTTGAGGGGGAACACCTCCTCCCATACTCAGGGTAACCAGACCTTGACCAACCATCTATTATTGTTCTACATCTTGTAAATCAATGTTACATAATAAAAAGGGGCAAATTTTAGACACTCAAAAATTGCACATGATAGCTTTTGATGTCAAACTACCTCTTTAACCCTCATTTGACCTCATGTTTAGTGAACTACTTAGTCAACTAGACTCATTTACTAACTTGACCCATAACTTAACATGTTTAATATATCTATTTAATTCTACTTGCTTTAACCTATTTTCCTCTAACCCCTCGACTATTGATAGTTGGCCTAACCATCGACAATTAGGACCCTGAACCTATTTTAAAGTTTTAAAGTAATGATAGCCTTGTGTAAGATCAACATCTCCCTAAATGTCAACTTTATTTTATAAATTACTTTTAAAACCTTTTAAATGGACAAATTTTTCCCCCTATCAAATTAACAAATTCATCTTACAAAAGGAGAAGAGGAGGTAGTGAAATGGATCCACGAATGAATTCTTGTCCAAGATATTATATTGTGCAAGTATCCAACATCCATTTAGTAAGCAAGCAGAAGCATTGTAGACCCAGGATCAAGTACCATCACTCTAGCCAAATTACCTCAGCCCTCCACCATTAATTTACAAGTATCTTGTCATTATTTTCATTGATTCATATTTTTTCTAACCTCCCTACCCTAACTAGACCTCTTAACATCTTATTCTCCCTCCCATAAGCCTATATCAAAACACCCACCTACTTATTCATAATTTTACAACTCCCCTTCAATATACTCTCAGAACACATAAGAAACCACTTAGAATTAGCCCAACCACTGATGGTTACCTCAACCATCATCGGTTACCCAACCATTACCAGTTATACCAACCATAACTAGTTAACCTAACTACCATCAGTCACTATGCCATAAAAATCAAACAAACTATTTTGAGCCCCTTACCTTCAACCAAACCCACTTTTTTATCCTTCTATCTGATAATAATAACCTTTTTGATTTTTTAAACTAGAACCCAACCATTTTAGCATAAGTATTGACCCACTTTTACTATTTTTATTTGTTTTATTTAAATAAAAATTTCATTTCATTTCATTGAATGCAAGTATCCTTTCTTTTCATTTTTATCAACTTAATTATTATAAAAATGGATTGACAACCTCTTAGTAAGTATTTTACTTCTTGGATCTAGCTCATGCTAGGCAGTCCACTCAACCATCCATCTAACAAAGCCCTTTTTGAGTGTTTTTATTATCTACATGTTATTCCTTCCTAGCCAAAGAGGAGTTCCCACTATCATCTAGATTCATGTGTGTACTTTACTTGGTATTTTTTTACACACCTTATTACTAGTTTCAAGATTTTACTTCGAAACTAAGAAATGAATGGAAATTAATTGAAACATAACCCTTATACCTCATTCTCATTATTGGAGATAAACTTGTTCATAACTACAGAGTGGATAATGGGGCTAATACTTCAGTGATGCCCAAGGTTATAGCTAATAAGTTAGGCTTTAAATATAAACCATACAATAAGGGAGTGATTTAACATTATGGGACACTAGATAACTCAGTGTGCCTTGTTAAAGGGTTGAAATTTTTCATTCATGATTGTCATAGCTTCTCCATCCTTTAAGATATAGTATTGGTTGAATTGCCTACTCACTTTACTATTTGCCTCTCAAGGGATTTCAAAGACAAGATAGGAGGCTACCTCTTAGTTTATTAGTCCTTCTTGGCCTTCAAGATAAGGTATGTAGAAAAGGTACCCATCAAAATTCAACCATTAGTTAAGTTTCATATTGAGCCCTATGTGGAAGCAAGTTATAACCTCAATTACATAATCAATGATCAAAATGACTATGTTATTGATGATGGAACATATTTTAAGATTGAGGTTATATCTAAAATTTTCCTAAGTATGGTGAAAATACTTATTGACCTGATCTATACACTTTATTTGATCAAACTAATCTTGGCACAAACATCATCCATTAGGTAGGAGAGAGACAATATGAGGTAAGCATTCAAGATTCCTTTCCACAAGATGTTGAAGGTAATTACCTTATTAATATATATGATGATGTTTTTAAAATGATGATAGATAAATATGATGAAGACAATGCCATTTTGCCTACTCAATATGGAGGAGTCCTTCAAGATGACAACTATGAAAGAGAAGATGACCAAAGGTTCTATACCATAATTCAAGAGTTTGATAAGTTTAGTAAGTCTACTTCCCCTCCTAAAAAGTGTGAATTTTATAATGAGTTTTTAAATAAGCCTAACAAGCATGAAGGAGAGTGTCTTTTTTGAGAATAAAAAAGAATGTCTAACAATTTTCAAGAAAGTTGTAGTCATAGAGGAGTTTAATGAACATAGGGCATAAATGTATGTGTTCTAGGAGTAGTCCAAACTTCAACCTAAGGTTGAATCACTATCAAATATGGTACAACATAAGGAGAGAAATCTTGATATCCCTAACCATCAAGTGCATTATTTTTAAGAAGAAGATGGATTTGAGGTAACTTTGATGACTCCTAACACTCAGTTTGAGAAGTACCAATTGGACATGGAAGAGTTCAAGCAAGTCACAAAGATAAAAAATATTTTTGAAGGGAAATATGAATTAATCATGAAGTTTCCAAGTAACACAATTGTATATATAAGAATAAATGAATATGGTAATCAACTGATTACTTACACAAGCAAGTGTTTATTGATAAACATGCTTCTCATGATAGATTACTTTCATTGAGTTCTAATGATGAAATATGTATCATATTTTACCTTAGTTGAAGCATGGTGATTTATTTTTAACCTCAATTTATTTTATTTCTTGTACATACTAGGATAGATGTGTTTTGATTTTGTTGTGTGTGTTTTCAATAAGTGTTCTTGAGAACACAAGTTTGTTTTCTTTAGTTTATTTTCTTGTGTGTTTGTTTTCTATGTTTGGTGTTCTTTTAGAGGAAAATTAGTGTCCATGAAATGTATAGGTGACTCCATATCCTAGTGGATAGGATTAGGCTAATAGTCTTTGGCATAGCTAGCTTATTACCCCTAGGAAATCACTAAAATGTTGACTAATTTGACCACAAGTCAAATCAGGTAAACCCTGTATATATTCAAACTTGATATAAGGATATACTAGGGTGAAAAATGTGTTCCATCATCTTAAAAATTGTCATATAATATTCTTTAGCTTTGTCATAGTTGTATAGTTGATATTATGTCATATAGGGGTCATTTTTGGGTCATTTATTGGACTTGTATGATTTCCTCAAAGGGAAAAAGTGTGTTAAAATGTCATTCAATGTCCATGTGCCATTTATATGTCATATAGACTATTTTGAGCCAAAAAACTATAGGTTTAAACATACTAGAAGAGGTTTAACTAAAAAAAGGAGAGTTTAAGCAGTTGTACAGAATATTAAGATAGTTCTGACATGTGTGGTATACTTCAGAGTGACCCTTCAGGTCCCTTCAGTCCATTCCCATGCTTGGTAAACTTTGATAAGTTCAAAAATGTTATGAAAACATTATACATTTCCATCACTCTCTTAGACAAGTATAAATGGTCAATCAATCCTTGCATGGTATGGATAAGAGGAGGTAGGTTGGATCAAGAACACTTGAGAAATGATAATACCTTTTTTATACTACCAATCCATGGAAATAGCTTGAGGTTTGGTGCACCATTCTCTATGAACAATTGATAAGAAGTTTTGTGACTATTTTCTACTTTCTTATCCCCAACACTTGAAGGTTTCTCCTCTTTTTACATTGTTCTATGCAATTAAAGTTGTATACATGATATTGAAAAGAGTAACATCTCTCCTCACAAGCTTTCTAGTCTTGATTGCACATATTAAGGTGAACTGATGAGCAAGGTTATCTTAGTTTTATATTTGAATATTCCATTATAGGCTACATACTATGTTTCACAATTGTGAAGCTTTCCCTCCTACAATTGGTTTTAGAATATAAGAGATAATTGGTTTCCAATACACATAAACATGGTGATCAGGTGTGGTATAAATAATGTTTTATATGAAACAAAAGAATTAAAACATACATACATAGTTATTTTTCCTATAACATTCACCTATAGTTAGGTGAAAAAAGCCTTGACCAGTATTGTTGAAGAAGTGAAGAGGTTTTCAAGGTGGTGAGAGGATTCTCTAAGTGGAAACAATAAGTTTAAGCTCTTACAAGTGAATAGGAATTAGTTTTGAGAACTAATTTAACACACATAGAATAATATCATGTAGTATCACCTATGTGTTTTTCCAATTAGGGTCTAAGTTCAATCCAAAAAGGTAGAACATTGTTAATATAAAGGTGTCTGAACTCAGGTGAACCCTTCATTCAGGTTTAAGAGTATAGAGAGAATCATGGTGACAATGATGAAGTCATTGTATGAATGAATAATAAACCCAAATCCATGTACAAATTTAAGAAATTTTCAAGAGAGATAGGTTACCTTAACCTCTTTGAATCACATTTTTCTCATATTCTTTATCTTCTCATGGTGGAGTGTCTTGAGGACTGGGCAGTTCTAGTTATTTCCATCATGTAGTCCAAACATAAGGGCAGTATATTTACATAGAAAATTGGTTTTTTATTAAATCTAAGGTAATTTAGATAGGATTATATCTCAATAAAATTCTCACTATATGCTTTTAGTGTAATCTATAGTATTTTTGAAGCCTAAATGGTCTTATGTTACAACATGACACATGAAAATGTAACCTTTAAGACATGTCACTCTATTAATGAAAATAGAAATATGATATCAATAGTAATCAATGGAGTTGGAATAAAATGGTTTGAATCACATCACCACATAAAGGAGTCCCTTTTTCTCTAAAAAGGTTACCTATGATCTGACTATAGAATTGATAGCACATTAGGAGTAGGTAGTTTGGATTTTGGCATGGCCCTAAGGGATGATATGAATTTGTTAAACTATGAGATTAGATTAGAGACTCAAAGAAGAACCTAGGGAATTAAAATTAATGTCCAAAAATGAAATATTACCTATAGGACATCTCAAATCTCACTTGAGATAAGCACTTATAGACTGCTATAGTAGACAAACTAGGCCTAGTCAAATGGAGAGTGCATGATGAGAAGGTTAGAAAGAGAATATGAGGTTAAAATTATTGATTAAAACTATAAAAATTGAATTAATACACCTAATATTATGTTGATATTAATGAATATGGTAAGGTAATTATGAACAAACAAGTCTAAAACTATATACATAATTTTATGCATAGTGATTAGACCTAAAAGTATGTCTATAAGATTTGAGGTGTTGATGACTCTAAAGGAGTAACCCAGTTATTAAAATTTTCAAAAATGGTATTTAAGACCTATTACATCCCTCCATGACTCTAATTTGTAAATTAAAATAGGGGAGATACCCTATATTTTTTTTGAGATAGAGGTAACTCCCAATCAAGGCTACCCTATAGGTTTAGTGAGCGAATGGTAAAGGGATGACATGAAGAGTATTAAAGAATAGTGGTATGAAGTATAAGGTTGGTATAAAGGTAAAGGGGTGATAAAAACAACATGTATCTATTAGGATAATTCATAATTGGTCATGAACCTAGATATATAGTTAGGCCTATTAGGCCTAGATCTATACCTAAGCCATTTAGGGGTATAGCTTCATTTACATGACCATGGAAACTCTCCAATCCATTTTATACCTTCAAGGGAAGGTATAAAATATCCAAGATCAATTGATTTAAAGATAAATTACATAGAGGGGTAATTTTAGGCTCAAACATATTTTAGGATGCTCAAAATGCATACTAAATCTCAATAGGCCAACTTCTATTGTTCACACCTACACAAACACCAATCAGGGTTCCACAAGGAGCTAAGGGTAGTTGATTAGTGTCATAATATTGGTCTCAGTTATATTTTTTGGTAGTTGAATGTTTGGTTTTTATAAATTTTTCCTAAGAACCAAAACATGTTAAATCTGTCCTAAAACCCTATCTTTGACCCAATGGATAAAATATCACTTGAAATACATTTAGGAGGGATAGTAGTGTCTGTAAATGGATTTGATCTTGCTGAAGACTCTCTCAAGATTCATGACATACATTTGGTTTCTAGGTTTTTATGTGTTTTTTAGGTGTAGAAGAGAAATAAATAATGAGAATAATTTGGGGAGGTCAAGTGAGACTTGTTACAACCCCTCATATTCATATATCTTGACATAAAATCATGGAAACACTTTTGATAACTCATTCACCTCAATAAGTCTTAGATAGATAGTCAGAATGAAGAGTGACTATCAAGTGAGAAGAAGATAAGTTTGTTATTAGATCTATTTAATTTCTAAATCATGGAGTAAAAGTCAAAGGGGTCCTAGATAGGTGTCTTAACACCTATTTAATGGATGTTTTTTAGAAATTGAAGGCCACTTAGGTGACAAATGTGAATAATGAGGCCTAAAAGACCAATGAATGACTATAAACGGTGAGTAAAAGTGTCCATAATATGGATAGAAGTTAGAGATGAATCTAATGACTATCATGGTATGTTTCTATCAACTTAAGCTAGTGCACATGTGTTAACTCTCCCTAGTTTAGTTTTTATTTATCAGAAGATGCCTCATCATGAAGGCAGTATCAAGAAGGTAGTTGAAGGGCCTCGATGCCAGTTTTGGAGAGTTTGGTTATTCAAATAGACACTTATCCATGAATACCTTACATAAATTTATTCTCCACTTCATCCTCCTATAATGTAACTATTTTTCATGCTTTGACCCTTGTCTTTATGACCTTTCCACTTCCCTTTCTTCTCTCTCTCCTCACACATTATATAAATGCAAGCCATTTTAAATTTTATAAGGGAATCTACACATATTATAGAGAATTATTGATGGTTTGACATTGTATTTTTAATTTAAAATAACAATTATAATCTGGTTTTGAGTTCATGACTTTCTTGTCTAAGTGTGTGAAGTGATGCATAGTGAAATGTCTAGTGATAAGTATCTATCCTTGCCTTTTCTTTATCCTTTCATGTTTAGTGTAAGTATTTATCACTCTAATAGGTCACATGAAGTGTGGATAGTGTGTTTTAATATATTAAAGTGTAAAAGTGGCCTTGGTGTCTACAATCTAACCTTTGTTTCACTCACCTTGAGTATTCCAAGTCATATCACCTCTATGTTTGAAATACCAATGTTAGAGCAATTCAAGATTCTAAGACTAGTGTTGTAGGTCATGTTTCATAGTGAAATGGTATGGTGGTCTAGTGGATATATTTATAGTGTATCACCTCAATAGAGTAGTTTATTTTCCATGTTATTTATACCTATTTTCATTTAATCAATCAAGTAGTGTAGGTGATAAGCAATCAAATAAAAATCTAGGGAGATAGCCCTTAAACGTAGAGGTGTATGTCTATCATAGATAATCCATATTCCTATAGGTATTATAATTTTGATCAAATATTAGATTAGGATTGAACAACCATCTCTATGGTTAAATATTTGGTGATAACAATTTTTACATGCACAGTGGGACCATTGCCTCAAAGGCATCTTATCAAGGTGAATGTTGGTCTTAACAACATCACAGTTGTATATGGTGTTCTACTTAACATTTGGTGACTCCATTCAAGGTAATATCTGGTTATAGACCATTATTTTATAGGTATTCTATTCACACTTCATTTTATTTATTAGGTTATCTACTAGTAGAGGTATCAATCCCATAAACCCACTCCTTCAACTTGAACTTCATCTTAAAGTTCAACATCCTCAACCTATCTTGAAATTTTTAGAACAATAAGACTTTACAAGCCAAGAAGTTAAAGAAGTGAAGAGGAACTTGAGAAAAACATGGATAAGTAGCATGCCTTCACAACATTTAACATTGAAAATATAATTCATCTCAATGCATATGATGATATAGCCCCTAACGCTACCAAAAGTGTTCCCACATTCAATGGTGAAGGTCATGTCACTCCTAGTGAGCATATTAGGGATATATCAAAATATTTTAGATTCCAAAATGTCATTTAGGTCAACATTACCTTTATATTACTTGCCATGTCTCTTAGAGGAAAAAACTTGACTAGTATAGGACATTACTCAGAGGGTGTATCACAACTTGTGATGATTTTGGAGAGTTGTTAACCTCAAGGTTTTGTTCTATAAAAGATAAAAAAAGTTGTATTTAGTTAATTATAAGTTTATTAAAATGATGTGCAAGAATGGAATATTCCCTTTGTGCTCTAAATGTGAACACTTGGCTACACTAGCATAAATCTACATAAGGCATAGGCCTTATACACTCACCCAAAGTGTAATTGAGAAGGAACTAGGTCCCATGTTGGGATATTTTTTCCATGGTGATAGACTTCAATTAAGTGACTTTATCAATTCAAATAAATCTTTAGGTAGATCCATAGGCACAAGAATGTTTTTGACTAAGCCTAGTGCCATATAGGAACTTAAAGGGTAGGGAGGCTAATTTCACTCAAACTACACATGTTAGACATGTGATCCTATTAAGGATAGAAACACTTGGCATAGAAATTATACTTATTATTTATGTAGAGTTATGATGATGTTACCAGTTATTCTAGGTATTTATTTAATTAATCAAACTAGATAAATTGATTGACTGCTAATTAACATAGTTCTATTAAAATTAAAAGTTTAGCTTTAGGTGCAATCCATTATAAATTCCATTGGATAAATAAATTAGATAGAGTATAATTTAATGTAATATTCTTCATCATTAATAAAAAATCATTATAGAGTATAGATTTTATAGCATTCATAACATAGTATATGCTCATCTCTTACTACTTAATGACCCAAAGGCTCATAGACAAGCTTGGGTACTTATAAATGGAGCCTTCTTAACTTCAATGATATTATTAAGCCTAATGGATGCTGAATAAATGTCTATTATGTATTCATTTATTCAAAGATCTGATAAAATTCCTCCCCCTCAAGCTTTATATTGATCAAGATCTTTAAATATCATTTAAGAGCATCTTTAATAGGGTGGAAGGTACATGTCAAGTATTGAGATAGAGCTTGGTCATCATAAATTTTGGATCCATAACTTTATGAACTACACTACAATTGGCATGTCTTGCCAATCTTAGAAGATGCCCTAAAACTTTAGGAGATAGTTAGCCTCCTACCAGCTAGCATAAGATATGTGCTACATCCTCCAACTAGTGCCAAAATGCCAAAAGGATAACCATTACAAAAGATGATTCTTTCATGCCTAAGTGGATGTCAAGTTGGTATTAATATTTTAGTTAATTAGATAAGGGGCACAATATTACCCCATGCAAAAAATTTAGTTCATCATCAAACTAGGATATCAAGCTCTTGTGAATGCAAAACTCGAGTGCATTCTACTTAAATTTGACACTAAAGTATTCAAAGCCCTTAATAATGAGCTTAATTTATTCGATAGTGTTATCTATCTTAGTGGGTATAGCAGTGAGTGTGATCACATCCATTATCTCTATCTCCTTATAGAAGGCCTAAACATTGGATTTTACCTTTTCCACACTCCCATCTAAGATCACTTCTTGATCATAGGGCTTAGTTTTTATATCATGAAAGAGTGCTTATAGATTATAATCTTGATCTTTGATTTGGTTATTGAGTGCATTGATGATCCTCATGATTTTCACACACTCTGACCTACTTTCCATGTAAACTTATACCATTAATTTATACTTCTCTTTCTTTATTTGCTTTAGTCATGCATCTATAATTGATGATTAATTTGAAAACCTTAAGAATATGGAGTTTGTTACATCCATGCCCTCTTTTAATATAGTTAATAGGTCTTCTACTTCTTCAATCTTATAAACTAGCTCTTTCTTCAATGCAATTCTAGAATCTTCTTCATCTTCTTGCACCAGCTTGGGTTTTAACCTTGGGAACATCTACTACACCAACACATAAATTTTGTAGACCTATAAAGGTCTAAATTATCAATGATAACTAAAAGAGATGGACAATCAATCTCTATGTGATCATAGAGTTGTTGTAGCTTTAATTTGGTGGCCTATGCTTCATCCTTGGATTATTTATGTAGCCTTTTCCATTTCTAAACCTCACCATCATTGATAATGTTTTGACATACAATGTTTATAGCCATATGGATTAGTGAATTCCTAGATTGGAATACATTCATGTCATGAGGGTTAATAATGATGTATTATTTCCCCTCATTAGGATCTTTTAGGATTAAAATTATCAACCATAATCACCTCAAATTGGGGCTCATCCATGTAATGGTCTAGTGAAAATGAATTTTTTTTTCACATCTTGGTCATGATGGCTTGGGTGGGCATAGTGTCATACATGTATAGTTATTCATTTGCCCATCATTCCTATGCCTTCTCCCTTATATTCATATTTTTATCATCCTTATTGATGATGGCCTTTTATATCTATAATTCCTACTCTTCACTAGTGCCACCTCTCTCTTCAATGATCTCCTCATATAACTCACTTATTTGATCCTTAGGGGTTTCTTCCTCAGAATTATCCCCCTCATCTATTTCTTAATCCTAAAGTTTATCAATACTAACCTCTAAGGAAATTCCTTTGGTACCATCTTTGCCTTGTTTCTACTAGGGTTCATTTGTTATTTTTATTTGTTTATCTAAGGTGACAATATTTCCTTCCTTTTCTTTAGGTACCCCTTCAATACTTGGGCATGCATCTTATGAATATTATTTTTCCTTCCTAGTGGGGTTACTTGGAATTTTCCTAACCATTTCAAATACTAGTCCTAAGCTTACAAGAATCTTTAGGTCCCTTTTCTCTACCTTGGCCAATGATTTTTCTTGGGTAAGTCTATGCTTCTCTTCAAAAACTAATGAGTTATTGATGTCCTCCTTACTCAACCCCATTTTATTCTAAACCCTTATTTTCTCTTCTTGTATTTTCAAGGGTGGTGTGAAGGCTTATTCACTAGATGAGGGGCTTTCCAGATCCTATGTTTCCTCAAGCATGGTGGTCATGCTTATTTTTAAGGATTTTTGTACATCCTTGGTACTTGGCTCTTCTTACCCTTCTTATATCTATAAGATATATGTCCCTTCTTTACATTATTTGATCTCCTCCTCTATTATATGTGTGATGGTCACCTCTTTATTCATTTATGAAAAAATTATAATAGGGAATGAAATATATCCCTTGGTATTTTTCTTGTGCTTCTTTCTAGAGGAAGCACTCTCTAACACAAAGGTCACATGCTTCTTTGGATATGGGGGAAAATTTTTCCCTTTGGAGGTAACTTTTAACTAAATGTTCTCTATGATTTCTTCAAGCTTATCTCTCCATTTTTTCTAGAGAGTCTTTTCCTATGACTTTGGTACAACCTTCCCTTCATCTCTAACTAGGAGGTGCAATCATCATCCTTTCTAAGATTGCCACCCTTCTTGCATAACTTATTTTCATAATAGAGTTTAAAGATCCTCCCATTTATTATCACTTTATGGAGGGGATGGATGTCCCTCTTATTGGTATCATCTTCCTTATTTATGGTGGCCTTGACTCTAGTGTACATAAACTAAAACCTAATCATATTTATATCTTGATCCATGGTATTGACTAGGTTTTCAAGCTATTATGCATAAGGGATTCTCCTTATCACCACCACAAAATACTTGGCTAATAATGCATATGACAATTAGAGCCACCCTCATAGGTTCCCTTCCATGAGCACTAGGTGTACCATGTAGAAGTGTTGCATCATGGAAAAGGTTACCATTCTTACTATTTATTGGGGAAGTTCCTAAGGGATGCACCAATCCTTATATATACCTATCACACCACCCTTGTACCCTAGTTTTATACTTCTATAAGAACCTAGGTTGGTAAATGAAGTCTTGGTACTCCATCATAGGGGACTCATGGCTGGGTGGGAATACACATAGGTGGTCATCATCATCATTTGATGCCCCTATATACTCTATCATTATCAAGATAAAAATATATCCCATCTCAAAGGTTTCACATGCTCGATGGCACTCTTTTAAATTCTTAAAAATCTCCTCAATAATGAGATTAGAGATGTTGAATTTCACCCCATGCACCATGTGGTGGGAAATGCATAAGAAGGTCTTACTAATATTAGACCACTATCTATTAGGTCATAGTTTAGATCTAACCAGGTGCACCACTACTTTATGTGAAGGTCTTAGATATTCTTAATGGGGAATACAAAACCTGACTTGTAGTACCCTAGGATCTTTATGACCCTTGCAACCTCTACCTCATCTTCCATCATCTCTTAGATATATGCCCCTAAATTAGGTATTACCATGATTCTACTAATAAGGCTCATTAATATCTTCATAATCCATCATGCAAATAGAAATGGTCATCATGTACATGTGAGAGGAGGAATTGCACCAACTCTTACAACTTGCCAAAGCTAGATAGATTGAATAGTTATATTATGCCCATTATTACCAATTTGTCTCTAATGGAGACATTAAAAAGTGTGATGCTTGCCTTTGTATTTTCCTTATGTCTACCATCTAGTCTTAGTTAAATTCTTGCATATTACTTCATATTTGATGGTTTTAATCATTTAGTTTGCATATGTTCACATATGAAACCCACTTTTCACTCATCATGACCTCTATGGGAATTTCATTTATATATAAGCAAGATTTGCTCTTGCTTCTAGGTCTGCTTCTATGATTCTTACACCTTACACCATCTATGCCTTCCTTTTTTATGATGGTTGCTTCTTTCACCACCTTCACTTTTTTTTAAATTATTATATGCTTGTGTGGGACCTATGCTTAGCATCTTTTCTACCATTATAAACCTGATTTTATTGAAGCATAGCTGGTTTATCTTATTGAATCTTGAAATTTTACTTAGCACTTCTTCAAAGTCATAGGAAATACAACTGTCCATTCAGCTCTCAAGATTCTTTCACTATCAATGGTGGCTTGTTCATTCTAATTTTTTTTACTATGCTATTTCTCTATCAATTTATCTTGCTCACCTCTTTTTCAACTCAAAGTAGAGCATAATTTTTTTGGTGATCTTTCACTCTCACTTAGAAGGGATATAGGTGACTGGTCCTCCATGGTAGCATTATATGGTTTTAATGGATTTGGATATATATTTTGGTTTAAATTATTGCAAAAGTTAGTAACATAGTGAATTCTACCATCTACCCTTTTATACTATGTTTGTAGCTACCTCATTAATGGTTGGTGGCATGTGGATTTATTAAAATATATTATCCTATGAAATTTTCTAAAATCCACCATCAACTACTCATTTATTGTGGATATTTTTTCTTTTCACACCATAGCATTAAATTTTCTAATGGTTTATTTAGTGAAGTGATAGGTGATTCAAATGGTCACTTCCTACTGACAATTAGGTGGGTGCCAACTATCTCGATGGTCATTATTTTATACTTTGTTCAATTTGACATGACCTTTGCCATTTTTATGGTAACCTAGGTGCAACACTTCACATGCACATGATTCATCCTCCTTGGTTCCATATCTTATTAATGCTTTGTTTCCTTACAAGAGTGCCTCTCTTGGTTGTTTTTTTCTCTTTCATGTCTCGTTAGTTGTCCTTCCCTACTCCATACAAATCCTTACACTAGTACTCCAACTCCTCATTGTATATTTTTGATTTATGGCACACAAAAGTCTTGTGCCCCTTCCTTCATCAACTTATACTTAAAATTGGATAAACCTTACAAACTTTACATACCTAGAAACTTGGATGTCTAGCCTTAGGTACTTAAAAAATGATCATTATTGAATCACCCAATTAGATTTATGTGTGTAAGCACCAAAAGAGTTATCTTATAGGAATAAAAGTGCCAAGCTTATTCACTCAACATGAAAATAAAACAAACATAAGGAAATATTTTGGTTATGATAAATTTTATTATGGTTATAATGAAGCAACCAAATTATGATTAGAAAGTCAGTGTCTAATAGAACAAGCACCATCCTAGTGATGGCATAGTTTTAATATATTTCCATTGAAATTCTTAGGGAACATTTCACCTACCAATCTATGTATCATGAATGCATCAATCTCTATTATACTATGGATGATATAAGGCCCCATCCACCTAATCTAAATTTTGCCTAGGTGTTTGAGGTACTTAGATTCAAATATTAAGACTAGTGCACCTTCTATAAATACCTTGTTCTTGATGTGATTATCATGCCATAGATTTTGGTACACATTTTTTATCTACTAACTCCACCATGCTTGGGTAGTTGTTTCATCCAGGCACTCCAAGTCTTTTAAGCATGTGATCAAATAATCTTGGTCATCTAATAAACCAATATGCATGATGCACAATGAGGGCACTAAGAATTACATAGGTAAAATAACCTCTATGCCAAACCCTAGTTAAAATGGTATAGCCTTATTTAAGCACTTATACATAGTGAGATAGGCCTACAATACTACTGACATATGGTTATCCCAATCTTTGTGACTAGTGTCACATATTTTTCTAAGACATATCCTTAATATTTTATTTAATACCTCTACAGTGCTATTTTCTTTGGCATGGTAAGGTGTCATCCTCTGGTGCACCACAATATAATCATCTAATATGATATAAATGGTTTCAGTGATGAAGTGCATGCCATGGTTTCTAATCAAGATAAGTGGGAATCCATAGTGATTAATGATATTTTCCTAGAGAAATCTTGTTTTGGTGGTGGATGTATAGTATTTAGTCATCACTACTTTAGTATTTTTGGTGAAATAATCTATGGCAGCTAAAATGTATCATGCACCTATGTGCCTTATAGTGGGAGTAATAGGCTGAATAAAGTCAATGTCCCAATTTTAAAATGGTACCTAGTAATGATAAGGGTGAGATGAATCTCATATTTATGGTTTGATTTTCCTTACACTGATATACATTACAAACTTTGGTGCATTCTTTTGCAGTATGAAATAGAGTTGGCCACCACAAGCTTGATTGTAGAACTTTGTGTGCCATTATGTATCTAGCACAATGGCCTCCAAAAATACCCTCATATGCATCTTATAATATTGTGTCCCATTAATTTTTTAAGACACATCAATGCATGACTTCATCATGGATTAAATTGTATAGTTTCCCACCAATGAGTTGAAAAGTGGTGCCATGCACTGTGATTTGGTTCTTTTCCTTAGTCATCATCATCTGGGCCATAGATTTAGAGGTAAAATATGTGACAAACTCTACCAAATATTTAGGGATATGATAAACCCTATAAATTTGAGTGTCAAGTATATCATCTTCAATAGGCACTATCACATCATCAGAGTTGATTTATGATAGATGGTCTAGGCCTAAGCTTTGCTTTTTAGGATTTAATACAATAGATAATTAGAACTCTTGAAATAGAAGAATCCATCAACAAATGTACCCATGCATAATGGGATTGTTTACCATGTACTTAAGTACCTCATGATTAGTGAATAAGATGAATGGGGTCTCTAGTAAATATTTTCAAAACACTTGTAGGGTATAGACCATAGAAAATGCCTCATGCTCAATTAGGGTGTAGTTCTATTCTACCTTGGTTAGTTTTTGGATTACAAAGGAAATAAGATGATCTAGTTTTCCCTCAATTGGTTATGATAGAATGGCACTAATTTTGGTACTAGAGGCATTGAAATGGACATGGAAGGGAGTTTCCTAGTTAGGAAATTATAAAATTAGTTCACTTGTTAGTTTGAGATTCAAGGTCTCAAAATCTTTCTCCTATGTTACACCCAAATAGAATAGGTCATCCTTTTACAAGAGATATTCTAGTCACATTGAAATCTTAGCATAGTTCCTCATGAACTTCTTGTAGTACCTATAATTTCTAAGAAAGGCAAGGACATATTTATACATTAATGGGGTATGAATTTGAAGGATGATTTCAATCTTTGTAAGATCAACGAGTAGACCATCCTTGTAGATGATATATCTAAGAAAAGTGCCAAATGAAATAACAAAAAAAAATTCTTGAGGTTTAACAAAATTTGAAACTTCTTACACCTTTCATACATAAGGCACAAGTTATCATAGTGATCACTAATCCATACACTATCTAATCATCTAAGTATACTTGGAGGAACATGTAAATGAAGTCTTCAAAAGCAGTGATCACCACTTAGGATAATATAGCTAGTTCATTATTCAACCCAAAGGGCATTACATTTTAATAAAAACAACCTCATTCAGTCACATATGTGGTTTTGGGATTGTATTCCTCCTAAATCTAGATTTGATGGTATCCTAATAACCCATTAGTAAATGTGTATATCTCTCAACCTCTGATGCCATCCAATATTTCATTAGGGAATGAAGTTGGAAAGGGGTTAGTTATGCAGGTGGTATTAAACAATCTATAGTCAACAAAAATATGAATGCACCCATCCTTTTTGATGATGATTACCATGGGGCTAACCCATTAAAATTCCTACATAGGGTAGATGATGCCTACAACTAGCATGTTGTAGATGTCCATCTTAACTTTGTCATGAAGGTTTAGGTTCATTCTATAAGGCTGCTTCTTGATGGGTCTTATTATGTCAACTATTGTAATGATCATCTTATTAAGGGATGGGTGTGTGCCTTTAATATCTTTGTATTTTTTAAGGAACAAGTTTTTGAATTCATTTAAGATATCCATAATGCATGCTAGTTTTGTGTCAGACTAATAGGTACCTAGAGTGATAATTTTTAGTTCCCCCTCTGAACTAATATCTACCTTGGTAGTTCTTAATGGCAATAATTAGGGTTCATTCTTATATTTATGTGAATCCTTGACTTGTTTACTACCCTCAACTATTTCTACCCAAAGATGTGCAGGGTATTATTCTTTTAGACTGATATCCTCAACTTGGCACACTAACTTATTTTTTCCTATCAAATTCTTCTAGTTGCATGCCTTTCATGTGTCATCATCTTCCTCACTAGAATTATTTTTGATATGTTTATCTTCAAATAGGTTTGGGAGTGCTAACCCCATTTTTTGACCATTTACTTTATGCACTCCTCCATTATTATAGTGTCCTCAAACACTGACCTTCAAACTACTTGTAGTGGCTTAATTAACTCAATTTTTTTCAAAGAAAAGGAGAAGGTGTGAAGAAACCACTCCTTAAGGTCATCCCAATTAGTTTTCTCATAGTACATATCATTTAGTATGTACCATACCCATACCCAAGTCTTCAATGTTCTATAGAAGGTGTGTAACCATAGATTCCTTGGGGCATTTTCTCTATAAACAGTGCATGTTTATTTATAAAGATGTATATTCACTATAAGGTTAGATTCACCAAAGTAGGATAAAATGTATAGGTCCTCATTACTCTTTCCAAATCTAGTGAAAATGTATACCTTTACATCTTGCCAAGTTGGCAAACTAGGCTTTTACACTACCCACCAAAATGAGTGGTAGTTTTCTTCAATGTATACACTAGTGTAACCATTCTATCTGTTTCCTTTAGCATGCACGAATCAAGGTTACAGACATAGTTTTCTACAAAATTTCTCTCTTCATATCTTGGGATAAATTCAAGTTTTTCCCTATTAAGGTAGAACACTCTTTTTCCCTTCTTCTTGGCATAAGAGACCCATCTTTGAGAAGTGTAATCAATTTAGACCCAACATGTCTTTACTAGTTTCAACACCTTCATGCACACTAAATGACATCTTCAATGAGTTGTCTCATATGTTTTCTCAACCCATTGATCATAGGAATCATCAGTGGTATCTAAGGCTAATTATCATTGATCATTTGGGTCTAGAGTCTTGGTGACATAAATTATGATGTTATATATGTGGTTTATCTCATCCTTAATGTTCATGATTTCAACATAGAGGGGTCCTTGGTTATTTGAGAGGGGTATAAATAACCTCTCCTTTCCATTCTCAAATTTTATGTAACACTTTTTAAAGTGCATATTTGCATTATTTGCATAGCACCATAGGCTTCCTAGAAATGTTGAGTATTTGTCCTACTTTGATAACTCTACACATCAAAGTTAGTGAAAAATTTAGCACCCATTATATCTACAAATTTTATTTTCATAATTTTCATAGGCTACACTTGTGTTTTGTTGGCCATGAATAATACATGAGGGAAAGGTCTCAAGTTTGGCCTACCCATTTTCTCTTAGGAGTTCCTTGTCAAGATGTTTACCTCAGTGCCTCTATTGATAAGAACATCATATATAGATCATCAATAAATAGTTGAATTCACCTAGATTTCTTGGTCATATTCAATATTTTTAATGTAGACACCTAAAATTGGCCACCACTAGCTTTCAATTGGACTTTAGACCAATTCCTACTAACCATTGCAAATTAATCCTAAGAATCACTAAATTTCTCAAATTTACTTGTAAATCAATCATCAAAGCTCATAATTATGTTGATACATCCATAATTAGGGTATTATACCACATGAAGTAATAACCTCTCATGGATTCATCCTTAAGCACCTTATGGAATCACAACATGCAATTTAGCCTATAGACCTATTAATTGGGGCAATTACACACATACTCAAATATTGACAGAGTTAAATGGATAATAAAAATTATTTAACAAGATAAAAAAATTAAATGCCTAGTTGTATTATTCATATACAATTAAATAAATTATAAAAAAGGAAATTCAAAAATATGAAATATCCTAGGTTTTCATGATTACCTTTTATGAGTTGTCAATCCCTTGAACATATCTCAAAATATATCACCCATGCTTATTCATTAAAAATAATTAATTATTGAAACATTATAACTCTAATAGGGTTAATTAACTAACTTATGCTAGGTTCGAACCCATTCCATGTTTAAACTACACTTTAACTCATCTTTAATTGGGGTTAGTTTCTAAGCCTATAAATATAAGCCTTTGCCTCTTTATTTGAAACGTTATAAATTATAGAGGTATAATGTAGGTTTTGGAACATGATTTATATACATAATGTTATAATGCAAAAATATTGAGCCGATCCCCATTTAAAAATAATAATGCATATAAAGCCATAAAATAATGGTGCAAAGGAAAGAAGGAACAAATAAAACTCTATTGCCAAAGACTCTTTGAGCACAAATTGATGAAACCACACAATGAATCATTTGGAGCATTCAAGGATGGTAAGATATATTTTTTTCTTTTGAATTCTAATTATTTTTTCAATTAGTTTTTTTCATTAATTTCCTCTTATGATATAGGATTAGAGATGTTAACATGTTGTTGTGTTGATTTAATTTTTTTATAGACTAACACTTGATCTAACCTCCTCTCTATTTTCAAATTTATATGATAAAAAATGGCACACCTGGTGGGACTCTATAAGAATCTCACATCCCAAGGATACAAAGATGAAACTCTAAACAATTCAAATTAATGTTTGAATATCTAAAAATTAGAGTTTTATCTTTGTTTTTATCATATTCTATTTTTTTTGCTAACTTGAATTTACATAGAGACCGGTATCAGTTCTACCTAACCATCATTGGTTCTACCTAACCATTATTGGTTCTAACTAAACATCATCAATTCTACCTAAATGTAATCAATTTGGGTGTAGGGTGGGACACAGTTTAAAAGCTTGGATTTTGAATCTTCTTCACATTCTTACTTGAATATACTCTTTGTTTATTCATCTTGTTACAAGTGTTGTATATATTTCATAATATTTTTAGCTAACATTTTTCATATCATTTTGGTTTTGCCTTTAGGTTCACAAGTATCTAATATCAATATTTATTAATATGTATTAATTCATTTCCCAAGCAACATGAGTCATCTTTTAATCAACATCAGTTACAACTGATAGACATCGATCTCTTTGTAAAAAATATATAGAAACCTAAGAGATATCTTTTCAAAACTTGTTTTATCATCCATAAATGTGATTTAAAGTAGAAGGAAACTCTCTAACATTGACAAGACCAAGGAGGGGTTAGAACATAAATTTTCAAGTTTTAACTCTTGAACACTTCATTTTAGTGCCTAAAAATAATGATTAAGTCTTGAACATTTGGTTTTAAGTGATTAAAAATAACATAGGTGATTTGTGTTATATTGATTGGTGGAAATTATTAAAAATGTTGTAAATATAAGCTAAGTGGCCAAAAACTTCATAAAACATTTCATTTGGTGTATAAAATTAACACTTATTTAGATTTCAAATTCTTAAAAGTGTTGATTTTATTACTTGTTTGTTTATTTTTGCAAAACAAAGAGTGTGTGTATGCTCTCCCCTCATCCCCTATAGGGAACTTGGGTGATCAAAATTTTCCTTTCCTTACAATTTGTGTGTAGTCCAAGGGATGAAAATAATTTTATCTAGGCTCTCCCTAGAACTTGTACGGTTTGGATTATCTAAAATAAACCCCTAAAGTCTTTTCACTTAGTTTTATTTCATGCAATTTGGTTTATGAAGAGGAGTTTATAACTTCTTCAAAAGTTATTTATGGGTGATGACTTAGGAATTACTCTCCTAGCATCATACCAACCCCACTCCATGATGGAGTATACAAATTAGGGTACTCATACTATGAGAACTAGGGGGTTGAGTGAATAACCTCTCTTTTTGTAACAAAAAATTGAGTTAGGCCTGGTTAACCAAAGGATTCCACTAAGTATTACATGGATGGAATCACTATGAAAAGGAATAGACCCTTGCATAGTAAGTTAATCGGTATTAACTCAATAGACATTAGGAATGTCTAGTGTTAATCACACTTGGGACCATCTAGATTATTAAAAAATTAAGTTTTAAACAAACCCCACTTATCGCAGACATATTTTTGATGTAGGGAAAGTAGCCAAAAGGTATATATCACCATAAAGTATCTTGGGAGAAGGGGGTGTAAAAACCCTACTACTTTATGCACTTTTATTGATGGATTAACACTTAAAATCATCCAAAGAGCATGTATATAGATGGATTTAAATGATATGATGCAACCTTATCAGTTATAGGATCTAGGATGTTACATTTATATGTTATGTCATTTCATCCTTTATTTCTTAGTTTTATGAGTCTAAATATATATTTTTTGTGTCACATCAGAAACAAGTTTTATTTAGACATCACTCCTTTGTTTAAGGATGTGTTATGATAGACATTTTATCACATAATTTTTCCTTAGTCTTTTGAAAAATCTTTGTTTGTGTGTCAATTTATTGGAAGGGGTAACATTATGATGCCTAAATCATTTCAATATTTTGTGCCTTTAAGTCTTAAAATAAACCATTGATCATATCTTTAAAGTGTAATAACACCATTACGTTGCTAAAATTATTTTCATAGACTTGTTTACCTTGTGTCTTATGCTATTTTTAGAACCAATAACATGTATTCGATTTGGATATTTTCCTAGTACTTTTATGCCATTCAATTTTATCTAATCTTGTTTGTTCAAAGGAGCCTAGTTTTCATTATTGTTTGTGCCTAGATTTGGAAGAAATGGCCTATCTCTCCATATGCCTTTTATTTCATGCCTTATGCCAACTAACCAAATTCATGTTTTAATTCCATATGCCTAATCTATGCCAAAGTGTTCCAAATTTATTAGATTAAAATCTCACACTTGTTTAAAGTCTAGATTTTTTGCTTGTTTTGCTAAAAGTCTTAGCAGATGCCTTTGTTTGAGCCTGAATTTTGATGGTGCATTTGGCCAAAATACCTAGAAACTTTTATTTTCTTAGATTAGAATTGTTTGGAACACTTTGAACCTAGAGTTTGGCATGTCAATTTTTATTCAACCACTTGACCTTTTGTGTGTGAGACATTTGACATTAGACATATGACGATAAATTGTTTTATACCAAGTTTTAACATAGACCACTTTAGAGATACAAATCCCTTATAACAAGTGAGACCAAGCTTGAACCTTTTTATCCATTACACGTGACTTTTAATATTTTTTATAACTCTAGGCATTTTATGGATATTTCATTATCAATGTGGATATGTCTAGATACACTTATAATGGAGTTATGTACAATCCAAGTTATGATATAATGGTCAAAATTTTTGACTTTTCTCAAGACCCCTATGGTGAATAAGTGGTTTGTGAGACAAATCCATATCCTCCTTAAAATCCTCAATTTGGGGAAAAAATCCAAGTGCCTTGTTCAATGATCCCTTCTTCAAGATGGTTGACATTTGATATTCTCTCATTTGTGACAACCTGATCCTCCACCTATACCATTAAACCTCCTTCATATTGTGTGAGAAACCAAGCTTCACAATGTCTAAAGATTACCATTTAAAGACCTCATATTTTGGCTTGTGTGAGTAACCAAGCTCCATAATGCCCTACCATTTCTATTTTAGGACCTCATCCTTTGGCTTGTGTGAGAAATCAAGATCCACAATGCCATACCATTTGTATACCAGGACCTCAGCCTTTGACTTGTGTGAGTAATAAATATCCATAATAACCTACCATTACCATTCTAAGACCTCATCGTTTGGCTTCTGTAAGCAATCAGTCTCTATGGTGCCCTATAATTACCATTTTAGGACCTCATCATTTGGCTTGTACAAGAAATCAAGCTCCACATTGCCCTCTCACTATCCAACTGCCAACCATTCTTCATCAATTTCCAATAATTAGCCACTTTATAAAACACCTTCTAATTTTCCAAACCCAATTGAGCCAATTAGGACCTCTCTAACTAATCCAATCATTTAAAGACCAAGATATATTTAAAACTAGTATTTTAAAATTGATATTAAACCAAATATAAGAGAACCAACCAATCCACAATGTTTTTGTTGAACCAACCATTTACAATGAGTCAAATTATGATGAATCACCTCTTAATACTATACCTATTATGGAGGAGTCTCACTCTAATAAGCTAGTCTTTGCCGATTCACTTCTTAATTATTATAACTGCCATTGGGAAAATCATTATCTCAACCATATGCCTATTTTAAAAATACTCACTATGAAAAGTCAATCTCTATGGAGTTGTCTCTTGACCTCTTTCCCATTTTTAAAGAGTCTTAATTTGACAAACCAGTATTCATGGATCCCATTATACCATCATAGGTTGTTACTTGTACAAAACCAAACATTCAATAAGACATCACTGTAGCATCATCCATACTAGATGAAGAATCAAAATTAGAGATAGGTTGTATTCTTAAACTAGAATTAGATTTAGTATCAAAATCATAATCAACTTCAATCTCAACAATGGATTTAGAGTCCTTTGAGTTATAATTAGCTTCAGAATCAGAATACATTCATGGATGTTACAATATTGGTTATGCATACCATAAAGATCAGTTTGAATACATGTATGATCTTTATACAATTTTTGAGGATAATTACTTAAATATAAACATAATTTAACTTAGTATCTTATATGAGGATTATGATACTTCTCCCAATTTTATTACCATTCCACATGCCATTACCACCACTCAACTTAGCCATTATATTGACATTCCAACTCTCACAAATGTCGATTGGGACTAATAGAATCATAACTTATTAAATTGCATCCATGATGACATATAAATTATATAATATTAGGGGGGAAAAGAACATGCTCATGTAAGAAAATAATAATCTCCTAGTGAAACCTTTTTGAAGGAGGTAGAAGATAATGTTAAAATTTAACATTCCTTAGTGAAACATTCTCAGAGGTACTATGAGACAATCAAGAAAAATTAATTGGTATAAACCTCTTCAAAGCACTAATATCTAAGCACAATAGTCCTTTACTCCTTGATGAATACATTATCAAAGATCAAATTAATATAACTTCGAATCTACAACATAATCAAATGGTAACTACTCTTAGGCCCAATTAATAGAAATATCTAGTGGTATTATCAATATCATATTTAAAATTCTTTAGCCCCACCACAACCAAAGTTATGTTGAATCCAAAATTAGAAACATTATGTGTGCTTGAAAAATTTGATCTTCATTTGTTTCCTAACCACTATACATTCCATTATCATCCACCATTACACTATTGAATCATACCTCTTATCCCTTATATATCTATATTTATCATTCCTAGATGCACTTTCATTTTTAAAGGATAAAACTATATATTGTATCAATGTTTGGAAGACATAAAATCACTGACTAATGAAGATCATAAAAACATTCTTAGCATCCAAATCTGTAGCAAGTTATTGATAGAGCACCTATTCAAAAGAGGTGTGGGATAATAATTTACATGATTGATTATTATGGTTATATCATTTTATAATTTAGATGTGCATCTCCACATCATTAGGAACAATAGAAACATTTCCCTAGCCAAAATCATTAAAACAAAAACCATGCCTCACAAAAAGCATTTACCATGCCTTTTACTTCACCATTTACCTTGCAAAGTAAAAGGCATGGTAAATGCTTTTGGAAAGGTATGGTTTTTATTCTTATGATTTGGCTAGGGAAACGTTTCTTTTTTTCTTGATGATGTGGAGATACACATCCTAATTATAAAATGATACAACTAGAATAATCAATCATGTTATTATGGTCTTCATTAGTCATTGATTCTATTTCCTCTAAACATTGAGACAAGATATATTTATTATCCACTCTTGATTTATGTTGAGGTCAACTCAGTCCCCCTTTCTATATGCTCTCCTTATTTTAAAAGCAACCTAATCCAATTCTTTTTCCATTTTTTGATTGGTATCTTTTCAATCTCTAATGAGTTAAGATGCCCCAAAAATTCCAAAAACATTTGTCCTTTCTAAACCTAGTTAGTCATCCTCAATCCACTCTACTAGGGAAAATAAATTATTAGAATGTTTTTTATTGCTTTTACTTTCAATCTTTTTGTGTATTTGTTTCCTTAGTTGTTTCTTTGTTTACTTGAATATTTGTATTCTTTCATTACTATGCCTTAACTCAATTTATATGTGTTCATTGGGTGATTCCTTGTGTATTATTGTTGAGTCCATCCATATTCATAAACCAACATTATTATCATGGTTTTTATCATTGGTGCATTATTTTCAATTGTTTATTAGATCATGAGTCAGTTCTTATGCATTTTTTGGAAACGTTCTCATGGTGTTCTATCATGAGACATACCATCACAAGTTGTAGAAAAAATTAGATCAAGAAGTCTTACAATAAATGGAGTTATATGAGTTTCTCCTGGGTAACCTTATAAAATCCTCCCACCCTCCTTGATGAAATAAACTCATTGACCATTATGGCTATATCAATACTAATAAGTATGAGCATTTCAATATTGGTAGGTATAATTAAACAATTTTCATTAATTAATTATTTATTTATTATTATAATCATCTATTTCATCACTTTGAATATCCTCATGTGCATGGTTGTTTGTCACTTCTTCAGTCATTAAACCATCACCTCTACATTTTCTCCCACTCATCTTTAATTTATGCACCAGGTTTCATCTTTGAGTTATGCTTGCCAATATACCCTACTAATGTAAAATAGAAAATCATTTTAGATTTAGGTCATATTAATTATTATAACCACCTATGGTCAAATCATTATTTTGACTCATCATCCCTAACTAGGACATATGTTGTTGACATTGATTATAACTACCATTGGGAAAATCAGTGTCTCAAACTTTGTTAATAATTATAACCACCTTTGGGAAAATCAATTATTTTTAAGTAAATGAATGAAAGCATTATCTTGATTGGATTAATCTTACCCATGGGTCTTCTTCTTACTTCTTTTCGAGGGACCATCCGTTAAAAGTATGTGATAGTCACTCCCTCAATAGGGCATCATTATAGGCTTCTCAAATGTTGTTCAGGGATTCTTATTCAATAATAATTTTATTTTTATAATGTTTAATTATATTATATGACATTAATATTCTTATATGTTGCAACATCTTCCCAAATAAATGAAAATTATAGACACCTAAAACTAGCCACCACTGGATTTTGACTGAACTTCAGACTAATTCATACTAACCATTGTAAATTAATCTTAAGAATAATTAAATGTCACAAATTTGGTTATGAATCACTAATCAAATCTCATAATCACATTGATACATCCCTAATTAGGGTATCATACCTATGTAATAATAACCTCTCATAGATTCATCCCTATGCACCTTATGACATTACAACATGTAATTTGGCCTATAAACCTATTAAGTGGGGAACTTTCACACATAAATCAAATATTGAAAGAGATAAATGGATAATCATAAATAATTAACAAGATAAACCAAATTAAATTCCTAGTTAAATTATCCATGTGTAATTGATGAAATTCAAAAAAATAAAATTAAAAAATATGAAATATCCTAGATTTTGTGAGTTGTCAAGCCTTTAAAAATATCTCACCCATGCCTATTCATTGAAAAAAATTAATTATTGACACCTTTTAACTCTACTAGGGTTACATAACTCAACTAGGTTAGGTTTGAACTCATTTCATGTTAAAACTACACTTTGACTGACCTTGAGTTGGGGTTTGTTCCTAAGCCTATAAATACAAGCCTTTGCCTCTTCATTTGAGAGATTGGAAATTATAGAGTTATAAGGCAAGTTTTGTAACATTATTTATATATATAATGATATAATTCCAAAATATTGAGCTAAGCCCCATTAAGCAAAAATAAGCCATATCAAGCTACAAGACAATGGTTTCAAGGAGAGGAGAAAATAAAAATCCATTACCAAAGACTCTTTGAGCACAAATTGAGAAAACCACATAATGAATCATTTGGAGCATTCAAGGAAGGTAAGAGACATTTTTTTATTTTGCATTATTGTTGCATTTTCAATTATTTTTGTTCATTGAGCTCCCCCTATGATCTAGTCTTAGATATGTTAGCATGTTAGTGTGTTAATTTCATTCTTTTATGGACTAACACTTGATATAACCTCCTCCCTATTGTCAAGTTACTATGATAACTTTGTGTATGTCATACCTATCATGCCCTCTCCATACATGGCATGATGACCTCAACTTGATTTTGACTTGCATACTCAAGAGCAAGTTATTCATTAGGAGAAACATTCCTTTTGTTTGTAAGAGGCATATGATCTTAGTTAATTCATATACCTCAACTTCCTAGATATCCTTCTTATGGGAGGTGAAAACCTATGCTTCTAGGTCTCACACTAATTTGAGCTCCCCTTGTATATTTTGAATTACACTCATATCTTTTTGTAATACATCTTTATTGTGCATTGCTTCAGGTTATGAAACATCTTTGGTTTCAGGACATGTTATATGCTCATTGTGACCCTTATCCTCATATTCTAAGAAACATTTAGGTAATGGCACAACTAGTGTCTAAGTGGTGAATATTTTGCGCATAGTTTCCTTTACCTTAACTATCTCTGTGAACATAAGTTGTAACTTTAGGGTCCATTTTTGTATTTTATACTCACACCTAATCTTTCATGAACCCTTGTCTACACTAGGATACCTTGGGTTAAATTTTTGTATAGGTCAGGGTATTTTCCAACTTTATGGGACCCTTCAAAATACCTACATGTAGGATGTGTAGGGAATTCATGTTGATATTACTTTATTGATCCACACTTATAACATGAGCATGGTGGGAACCTTCCACCATCATGTCCTTTGCCTCACCCTTTGGCACCTTGCTACATTTTGAATCTTATGTTATGTTGGTTGTATCCCTCATTACCTTAGTTTACTTTCTCTTTAACTACTATAATGGCCTATTGTGCACTTTTCTCCATGTTCTCATGCATTTTTGAAATTACTTGATATTCAGTAGTGGTATGGGTGTAGGCATCACACAATCAATAATATATGATTATGTTGAATTGGTTGGCGCATTGTAAGAAAGGGAAGTTGTGGACATCATGCACCTCTTAATAGACTTTACAATTTAGGATCAAAGTGCACACATTCCTTTGTGGGTAATGAGTCCTAGAATGGCCTTCTAATTCATAATTAGTATACCATAGTCCACTTTTAGCATCATGAAAAGAGCTAGCATTAAGATTCTAGAGCTAGGAGACCATAAATGTAATATGTGCCTCCATAAAAGGGTTAATCCTAGTATCTTCACTTATGACTATCTCAACTCTGAGCATGACTTCAAGCACTTCATGAGGGTCTGTAAAATTCTTCATGGAAAGAATTATTTATAATAGCATGAGAAACCCCCCAATAAACCACTACACATGTTGGGAAGGGTTAATATCATATGGGAGATTTGATAGGATAATTTTAAACCATGCATCATACAGGCACACACTTTCTATGAGTCTAAGGGTAATTTTTTTATTGTGGTAATGCTTTATTTTTAAAACTCTATAATTTAAAATTATTTTAGGAATGCATCTTTAATGGTATCATAGTCAATCATGGCCTAGTTAGGATCAAATTTCCTATAACAAGTGTGGATGTGATCAATTAAAGTGGTTACAAATCGGGTAGCCTTCTGGTCTAACTAGGTTATGCCTTGCATGTGCCACTATAGTTCACACTTAAACACATATTCTACAATATTATCCATGTTGTGATACTTTAACAAGTGCATAACCATATTGTAATAATTTTTTTGTGTGGGTAAATGGTGTTTGAGGTGTTTATCCCCCAACATATATCCTAGTAGTGATCCTCTAATGCATTTAATCATTGGGTTAGTGTAGTCATATAAAATAGTAAAATTGGTAGTTTGAGTGTGTCTTAAAACAACCCATCCATAGGTCCTTTTTGCATGTCTTGTGACCATTCTAGACACCAATTTGCTCATTACTAGTCATCTAAAACTTTTTGAACCCTAGTTCCACTTCAGCTAAATAGTATTCCTTGAGCCAATATTATTCCCCTAGGTCATAATCCTATGGGATAAGAGTGAAAATTTTTGAATATAGAGTTGGACCCCAAGTGTCCCATTTTTGGTGCTCCTATCCATTTGTAGTTTAATCCCAAATGGTCATTTCCATTTAGTCCTTATCCTTAATAAGGTCATCTTAGTGTGAATACATCTGACCCATGACCAATTATTCCTTATAAAATCCCATTCAAAGTTAATTTACAAAGGAGGTGATAAAACTTAAAAATAAATAAAGAATAAAAATAAAGAACTAAATCAAACTTCCCTATTCTCTACATACAGTCACCCAACACACTTGAAAACATACTCAGCCCTCATACCAATCCCTAGCCACCTCAAACACTATCAAATTGACATTTACATCTACATCACACTATTTTACAAAGCACATTAGGTGCGAAAACCATATGGATTGATCTCTCTTTATAATATTGGTATGTAGGAAGCATACCCACATAAGGGGTGTGGATTTCATGTTAGGTACATGTTACACACTGACACCACCTCTTTTAAAGTGATTAAAATATCATTTCATCAACCATAATGGAAGGTTATGTTTTTGAGACAAAATCAGATCTACATTGAGCTCATTAACAAATAGTGCTCAATTTTTCCTAGGCAAGCTCATAGAAACACAACACAACTACCTAGAGATTTTTAGGCCTTCATGATCAGCTTTGACAATAATCATCCAATTTTTAGTGCTCCTATCCTTTCACCAAATGAAATATAGATTTATATTTATGATACCTTCTTAGTCTTTCACAACCATTTTTAGCCTCTATATAAGCTATCTTAGTCTATTTCCAGCTAAGTTATATTTTTTCCTATTTATTGTTATTTTTAGAAAGGTGAAAAAACAAACAATTGTATAAATCAAGACTATAATTATTACTATATTTTGTACTAATTATTAATATATACCTTTAACTAAAATATGATAAAACTCCATTATTCCCAAAAAAAGTTAAATCATTTGGTGAACCTGACTTATTTTATTTGCACATATAAACCCTAGAAACCCTAGGGATAATTCATTGTTATTTTTAGAAATATTTTTTTGATTTTTTTCTTACATATATAAATCAAAATTTCACATTAAATTGTTAAAATTAACCATAAGTAATTTTAAAAATCATTTTCTTTCAAACCCTAGTTAAATATACTAGGCCCCTTTGCCTCTTGAGGTATCACCTTACACATAAATCAGATTTCACAAAAAAATTTATCTCACTTATTTAAAAACATTTATTGTAAATAATGAGTCCATACTTAGTCATGTCATGTATATGAATTATGAAATTTACTATATGTTGATGCAAATCTCCATTCTTTCCCTTTCATGCTTACTTTTTTTAATATGGGATGATATTAAAAAAATATTTTTAAACATGTTAAGATACCTCTTGCCTCACCTCCTTTGGAGCCTCTATCCCATGTCAAGTAATGTTTAATGGTCCATTTTACTCTTCCCTAGGTCACCTCACTAGAGATCCCAGTTGACACCCTTTGTGCCTCCACCACCTCAACCTATCGATTATCTTCACTCTCCTCCTATAGATACTACTAGCCATATATAGATAGTAGATAATGTAGTTAGAGATATTACTTAACATGCCACCATACCTCCTCTCCCTAGTCATGAACCTCACCACCCTTTTATTCCCTTCATCCCTGCCTAACCCACCTTAATAGGTAGATTTCCACATGACATATGATATTATCGATTAGTTGTGAAACACACTAGATAATATTTCCATGTTAGAACTACTTCAAAAAGCAAATGTATAGGATCATGATAAAATTCCTTTGATGATGAGAACATTCCTTTTTAGATAGTTATTGATCATAATTTAACACTATTCATACAAGCTCAAGTCAAAACCATTACAGTAAAGAGAATTTTAGTTGATAGTGGTTATGGACTTAAATGTAATATCACAATTTTATAGACCATGGGCATAGATATGTGTTCCATACAAAAGTCATATAATAAAATTAGAGGGTTTTTTTATATACCATGAAAAACATTAGGCACCATTACTTTAGATATAATGGTAGGGCCCAAAATCCTCTCTACATAGTTCTCGATCATGCCAGGTCCTCTTCATTATAACCTTTTACTTGGATGACCTTGGATACACACTATGGGGGCAATTCCTTCTACTCTTCATCAATGTATTAAGTTCCTCCATGAATTTTACCTATATACATTCCCAACATATAACCAAGCCTTAAGATATTATAGAATAATAGATCATCTTTAACGATTTCACCAGATAGGACACCTCATATCATAGTTTAGTCTAGTCACAACCTCATTGTATCTCTCTTGACCAGATACATACATATGAGGTATGAAATACTAGCACATCTTACACTCCTCCACTTATAATTATTTCCTTAGCTCCATATATTTAGCCAATTATAGTAGCTTTAACCATTATAGCTACTCTATCAAACATAGTTCTTACACCTATTACAATTACATAACCATTGATAGTATTTCCAGTAGTCTCAATTGATTCTACAAATATAGCTCTTTAGGAAGTCACAGTAACTTCACCAGTTATAGATACTCTCATAGCATCATCATCTTCTCCTAGTATAGTTGATGAGACTCCCATATCATAGTTAGCCCTTTATGGTAAATTTTGAATTACCATATGTGCATGATGTTGATAAAGATTCTCAAGCTACTTTAAATGATGATACAATACCCACACTCATAGATGACTATTTGTGTGGATTGATATTTACACTAGTTGGTCTAAAAGAGTATCAAGATGAATATAGAGCCCTCATCACACATCATTCATCATTCTTAACATCTCACACTATAGTCATAGGATATACTCCACATTCATGGCCATAGATAGATCACTTAGCATATATAGTTCACATGGTTACCTCTATGGATATAGAGTTGGTCATTCCAATTTAGGTAGGTAACACACAACATCAACCATAGATTATGCTATAGATGTTACTTGATCATGGATTAATCACACTACCTATAGTATGACATAGATCTATTATTAAGTAATCACAAAAGGATGGTAACCGATTTTGTCTCATTCATTGAATCATAGGCCATGACATAGATTCATATAAAAATTTATAATAGAGATTGGATAAACTAGAGGTTCAGGGTAATATATAGATTATATCACCACTAACACTTGCTCTGCCACTTCTACTGAGGTAGCCTCTTACTAGAGCTAAACACCCCAGATTAGAACCAACATCTTTACCACTAGAGCAACTATAATTTCACCTTTTCAAGGATAATACCACTATAAGTGATATATTTATGACTACACAAAGAGCACATATCTTACTGACACCTAAGGAGATAAATACCATGCATACAGAGCCTATAATATAAAGTGATACTTGTGATGATTATTTTGAGGCATTTGATGATGGACATGATTCCTTCATCCATATTCATCCCTAGTGGGCTCCATACTTGAACCCTTTACCCCATCCAACTTAGTATTTTACATCATTTTGTAGATATTGCTTCACTCACATTATTGTACATAGTTTCTTCCTACTCGTACATAGTCTCCTTTTTCTTACTTGTACATATATTATTTTAAAATATCAAAAATAATAAAAATTTTCAAAATACCAAAAATAATATAAGATGTCTAAATACAAAAACACTTAAACAACTCAAAACTCCAAAAGTTTTCCAATTTTATGCGTTATCCATACTTTACATTTATACTACCATGCTAGACTTAAATTTTACTATTCTAAGCTATTTCTTTTATCAATTTATCTACATTACCATGATTGAATTGATCTTCTTTGAGTGTGTGCAGTGATTCCCAGATCATTGATTGTTTCACTCTACCCATTGATGGGGCATCCTACTTCTACATTCGAGATATACATCAATATATCTACCCACCAAGATCATATTATACATGACTACACCATCCAAGTTATGTCAATACTACACTACATACTCTATTTATCATGCTGATGTAAATTACTTACTAGTTTACACAAATTATTCTATAGACACTCACTAGTATATAACACTTGTGTATTTCTTAGCATCTACCTAGTTTTGTACTACATGTTTTGCATTCTTTAACTTCTTGATTTGATTAGTTAGATACAATATTAATTAAATAATTTACTTGCTTTCCTTTATTGATTTGAGTAACTAGATGTGATTTCATTTCTCAGTTCTTATCCTATTACTTATGTGTTCCTTAGGACATTTACCAATGTTTTTTGCTTGTACTCTTGTATGTGTTTATGGCTCTCATGCCAATCTTTCTTATTTTAAATTATATGTGTATTTAGGCATTTAAACATGACTTGTATGCTTGATTTTTTTAGTTTAAGTGACATGTGCCTGTGTCCCTTATTTGCTCAGCACCTTGGCCTCTTTTGTATGTTTCTTGCTTCTTACCTTGTATGTTTGTTTATTTTTTTCTTCTTAGTTATTAGCAATGCCATGATACACATCATGCATTATATTTCCTTCTTAGATACCATGATGGAAATAATGTTACATCCCTCCTTGAAAACTAAAAACTAACCAAATTTCTAGTTTTAGTTCAGTACACTACACATGCTATTACATTATTACATCTATCTACAATAGTATTTCAATAATTTAGTATAGTTTTACTCATATTATCCAAATATAGGGGGAATCATACATGGCATGAAGGCTCTTGCTTCCATTTTTATATTGGGTAGTTGGTACAACTTCTAGATCAAAATCCGTATTATAAACACCAATCATTGGGGGAAATGTGTGTGGCCCATTTTCCTTCTTTTATTTCTAGTTCATTATATTTCTTATGTAATATTATTATTTATGTACCTTATTAAATTTTTAGGTGATTGGCATCATTTCAGAGTGGCTTTCATATAATCCTAGTTCTTAGTTTTAAAGTGGCTTCCATACAAGCCTAATCTCCACCTTTTGGAATGGCCAAGATTGGACTAGTTCTAAGTACATGTTTGGATATCCATGCCACATTATCAGATTACAATGTATTCATGGGTTTTATGAACCATATCATATGACACACATTCCTTTCTCATTCCTTTCTCTTCCTATTTCTTTTACCCATAATTTATGCATTCTTATTTTAGACATAATGTGTCTAGTAATAACTGATCTACTCATTTTCTCTTGCATATTTAATCTTCATGTTGTGGTCTCTCTATGCACAATCAACATCACACATATTCATGGGCTTCACCCTTTTAGGTAAGTTTAATTATGCTTTCTATTTTTTCTTTATCTTAGTATTTTGCTTTGATACATCACTAGAATAAAGGGGGGGAAATGTAGTCATACATAATGTCCAAATTGGTAGTTTGAGTGTGGTTTATGATACCCCATCCATCAGTCCTTTTTGTATGCTCTTATGACCATTATAGACACCTTTTTATCATTACCAATCATCTAAAACCTTCTGAATCCTGATTCCACTTCAAATAGATATTATTCCTTAAGCCAATCCTATTACCCTAGGTCTTGAGCCTATAGGATAGGATTACCAAATTTAGAATATAGCGGTGGACCCCAAAGTGTCTCATTTTTGGCACTCCTATCCATTTTCACTTTGATCCCCAATAATCCTTTCCATCTATTTCTTATCTTTAATTAGGTCAACTTAGCATTAATACATTTGACTTATGACCAATTGTTACCTATAAAATCCCATTAAAAGTTCATTTACAAAGGAGGTGATAAAACATACAAAGCAAGAAATAATACAAACAAATCACTAAGGAAAACTTCCCTATTCTTTGCATACAATCACCCAACATAGTTGTAGCATACTCAAAACCTCATACTAGTCCCTAACCACCTCAAACTCTATTAAATTGACATTTTCATCTACATCACACTATTGCATAGAGCACATTAGGTGGGATAACTACATATGGATTCATCCCTCTTTAAAGTATTAGTATGTAGGTAGTGTACCCACACAAGGGCTGTGTATCACACATTTAGTGCATATTAAACACTAACCCACCTCTTTCTCGAGTGATTTAAATATCATTTCATCAAGGATAATAGAGGGTTAGGGTTTTGAGACAAAATTAGCTCTATAATTAGTTTCATCAACAATCAGCTCTTGATTTTTCACAAGTAGGATCACATAAACACAACACAACTACCTAAAAAAATTTAGGTCTTTATGATCAATTTGGACACAACAATAGGAACAGATAACAACACTAGACACCAAAGCATCCATTTTTAGTGCTTCTATCCTTTCACTGAATGAAAGTTAGATTTAGGTTTATGACACCTTCTCAATCTTACATAGCCATTTTTAGCCTCTATATTAGTCATCTTAGTCTATTTCTAGCTAATTTATATTTCTTCTTATTTATTAATATTTTAAGAAAGGTGAAAAGGACAAATAATTTCACAAATTAAGATTATAATTATTACTATATTCTAGATTGATTTACTAATCCAAAGCTTTAACTAAAATAAGAATAAAACCCCTTTATTCCCAAAAAAAGTTAAATTAGTTAGGCATTGGTTCTCTCATTACTGTAGGTGTAGTTAATGTCATTGGCATTATACTACTTACTTATGGAATTAGACCACTTCTTATGATTTATTTCCCACTTTGCATTTTTGACATCAGCTATGCTGGTATGCTCACATTCAAGTTTAGTTATAGTAAGCTAGATCCTAATGGTCTAGAGGTAGTTACACTCACCTCCTTATATGGGATAATCTGTTCAATCATAAAGTTTCAATCCAAGTTAGCAAAATGTTTAATATCTAAGTCATCATTAGATTCAATTATTACTTCTATATTTTATTCAAGTGGGAGATCTAGCATGTGAGCATGCACCATAGGCTCAAAGGGGGTAGACATGTCAAGCATATCTATAGTCACCAAGTTTTGTGGGAACCCATCAAATTCCACACTTGTCAAGTTTTGAGCTCATTCCATCACTTCATTATATCTCTAATATTTGTATTATTATATTTAAAGAGATCCTTCCCCATGCCTCTCCTATCTATTATGAGCTCTCTTAGCACTTCCAGGTTCCATATCTTCCATCAATCAGTGTCATCTCTTATTATAGGTCTATCTTTTGATATCTTTGATGTCAATTCACACATCCCCTTCCATTGTACCTTACCTACACATCCCCTTCTACCATTTTACATAGCTCATATGTGAAAGGAATTTAGCCTTCCATCCTCAAATTTTTAAAACCATAACACACCATTAGCTTTTTGAGATTTGTGTTAAAATCCTTCATAAACATGCCTCTAGGGTATATAAAAAGTAATACTCCACTTTTTTAGGGCAAAAATATGTTGATATTAGAAACTCAAGTATGTAGTTATTCAAAAATTCTTACCACCATTTATCTACTACTCTAGTCCAAGTAGTATATAGGGTCTCAAGCATCTCTAGGCTTTATTTTTTCCACTCATAACATTGTCCATAGCTTCTTTTTTTATGGGTTGAATATGTGTCTAACCACCTATACACATGATCAGGCAAGTCAAAAAAAACATCATACAAAGCATCATATAGGTTTTTATGAACCCATTTTCTTATATTTTATCCTTAGTAGGTTGTATACTTTAGTGTAAATATATATTCCACTTGTTGTAGCTATCAGTTAATGTTTTTGAGAGAAATTATATGATTTTTTGCACCATCATAGTAAAAAAATTCAATAGGGTCCCAAAAATGAAACCAAATTATTGTATAAAATATCACAAAGTTGTCTTTAGTTAATTCTTAGTTTATTACAACTAGGTGAAATCATGGGATATTCCTATAGACACCAAAATTACATCACACACATGCATAACTCCCTATGTTAAAACCCCCCTTGAGTTCTATTTCAATAATAATGATTAGCCTCTCTAACCCATGGTTTTACCCCTCACAAATTTAATTAGTTTAAAATATATAACTAAATTAATTAAAAACCCCTTTTTCCACCTTACCTGGTCACCTCATCCTAAGACTAATTCTCACCTGATGAGTCACCTCAAGACTTCATATAGGTGAATTATAATGAAAAATTAATTTCTTTCACTTTCTCCTTATTTTCTCTCTTAAAATGAAAAATTCAAATTTTTATTTTTTGTTTAAGGAAAATAAACTAAAATTCCTTCTTCCTTGCCACTCTTTTTTTCTCTTTGCCTTTAAATGCAATTTATCATTTTTCTTACAAGTTGAAATAATCTCTTCTTTATTTCTTCTTGCATGCACATTAGGATAGTTAATTTAATCCTCTACTCCTATTTTATCTTTATTTTCATTCAAATCTAAAAAAGTTAGATTTGGGTTTAAAACTTACTGCACTTCATTATTTGCTTGTTGCATATTAGCTCACCTAATTAATTACAAGAATTATGAATGAATTGTAGTTCACCTATGTTACAAAACCAAATCACACTCATAAAAACAAACATCTAAACTCACCTAATATAAGGCTCATCAATATTTCATCACCTAGAGGATCACCTTACCCTACCTGGCTATTCTACTTAGATTTTACCATCAAGGGGAGAACCCAATCCTTTCTCTAGTAGAGTATAAACTCTAGATAGAAGGTATATTTTGTCTAAGCATCTTGGCTTAGCTTTAGGTCTATGAAGTGTGGGGAGAAAGATCCTATAACAAGCCATGCACTTGGTCTAACACAAATTTCCTCTTAAGCACTAGAACTAACCTAAAACTAGTTCTAGATTGCTTTCTCATACCTTCGATAACCAAATTTTCTTCTCACTATCTAATTAAGGCATAAGTTAACACGAGACTAAAATTAATCTCTAGTAGTTAATAATTAGTGTTTGTATGTTCTTTGTTTACTTTTTTATTACCTTGTATATTTTGGAGTTGGTAAGGACATTTTTTCATTGATTCACAAAAACAACACTATTTGTAATACTCATTTTGTATAACCTATTACATTAGTTTTTTTGAGTGTTCTTCCTTCTTACACAGACCTCTTCCATCCTTTGTTTTACCTATATTCTACCTCTAAATTACTAAAATGTTAAATTTTTCATCTCTTAGGTTATCACAGTGATCGACATTAGTTAACTATAATGACATAAATAGACTTTAGCTACTGACATCAATTAATCCCACTAACATTGGCAAATTTTTATTACTGACATCGGTCAAGTGATCGACATCGATGACTATGTAATTTTGAATTTCTCAAAATTTCAAGCTAAAACAACCCACTTACCCACACCTAAACCTAGTTTTTCCTTATTCTATCACTAATAAATAATATTAAGACTATTCTTACTTCTTCTTGCATGGTATTAATATGAGCTCAAGCCAAAATTCTTACTACTTATACAAGTTGACAACTACTTTCACCATCCCCACTTGTTTCTAATTTTGTCATGGAGCATACTCCAAGCCCTAACCAAATTCCCATTGTGCCTAAAAGATATCAAGATTTTACTAAATTTCTTGATCATAATGTGGTATCCCTTAAAAATTACCTTGCCATGAGTTGAACTCATAATTCTTTGGGTGACACAATATATGGTATGCCAACCTCTATAATGGAGACAACTTTAGTTTTAACTGTCTCCACTATTTTCCCTATGGTTACTCAAACCACCACCTTAACAAGTACCCCAACCATAAATAATGTCCAAAGTTTAGCATTTCCAATTGCCCAATCCCACCTAGACCCTGGCATGACTTCCCAACTTTCACAACCACAAGCAATTCAGTCAAGTTACACCCCATTTGAGAATTTGGTGGTACCTATTACATCTACTCCAACACTTATAATTACTTGAGTTACGACTCACCTTTCATCTAGTCTAACCATGCCAATAACCTAACCAATAATAACAACATCCAACCAAAGCATAGTCTCTAACCCAATAAGATAAGCCCCTTTTCTTTCTACCCTCTAGTTTATGACTCATTATCCTTATGTTTCCCCAACATAGCCTCAATAAGCTATGTCATGCACTCTCTCTATTTCCTATCAGGTTCCCTATAACTTAAGGAGTATTTCTTAGACTAATCCCCCTCCATACCTCATCAAGATGCTAATGGACAATATGTATAATCTAGAGACATTTGTTTCTAGTTTAAAGAATGTGTTATCATATGATCAGGTATGCAATGAACCCATCCATCCTTTTGTGCCTATTCACCCTTATCCAAGCCAACGGGAACTCCCCAAATTTACTCATTTCTAAAGTAAGGAGGACCCATAATAGCATTTGTAAGCATTTAGACATGCTTGTTATTTAATAGGGCATTATGATGTATTATTACATCACACTTTCCCTATGTTTTTTTTGGGTGCTACTTTGGATTGGTATAGATCTACACCTCAGCAATCCCTTTTCTCATTTACCCAAATTGTACAAATATTCCTAGACCATTTCTATATTAAAATTTATAAAAAGGTTTCTATTATAGACCTTTATTCTATTAGACAATTTGATGATGAGTCTATCATAGATTTTATTGCTCATTGGAGGGTCTTGATTAATCAAATATCCTTGTCCTTAGCCTAACCTGAGCTTATTGAGCTCTTCTCAAGGGCATATGCTAAACACATTTCATCCACACTCTGAGTAAAAACTTTCTACACATTTGATGAGGACTTTATAATGTCATGGAAACTTGAGATTTAGGCTATAGACAAAGGTAGAGTCATGTTTCATAGTAAGAGAACCCATTATAAGTTGAATTAATCCTCTTCTAAAACTTCTCCTTATAACCAAAACTATAAAGGTTCCACCAACATGGTGGTCATTAAATCAGCTTCTTCCACAACCACAAACCAATCAGATTCTTTAACTTCCTAAAATCTGACCAAAAAATTCCAACAATGGTATGAAAAAAGACAATACACTCCCATTGGGGATTCATATACATCCATTTTATAAAAGCTATTGAAACAAGGTGTCATAACCCTTCCTCAAATAAAATATCCTATACAGTTTGACCCCTCCCATCCTATTCCAACTTGGTATAAGGAGGATGAATTTTTTGGCTACCATCAAGTTAAAGTCCACAATTATAATAATTGTAAGAAATTTAAGAACATTGTTCAAGACATGCTTGGTAGGGGTGATCTTGTCTTGGATAATCCTAATGCACCCCCTAATCAAAATATGTATGTGTTCAAACAACCTTTTCCTAACCATTCACCCAATCAAAATATTTTTTAGACCATGACTAACTCATGTGATCATAATATCCATATGGTTAATATAGTCTTTCCTTTACCTCTAATACAACCTCACCCTCAATATGAGACACACATTTTATCAACTCCTCCCCCACAGTCAATGGAATTTATTTTTACATTCTTCCTCCCTAGGTAGAAGAGCCTATTTCACCTATCCCACTCCCAGATGAGGAAGATCCTTCTTTAACACTACTTTTGCCACCAGAGGAGATAGTATTGCCAATTCTTTTTGTACCAATATTACCTATTCTTTTACCTATGGAAGACCATGCCTTACCCCTTCTGCAACCATATGTTGAGGGGAACATCATTGCTATGTTATACCCTCTTGAGGAACCTTCCTTTCCTACCTCTCATCCACTGATAGAGAGTAATACCCCATCCACTCCACCTTTCTACCTTGAAGAGTTAGTGTTATCCACTCCTACATTGGATGAGATACCTATTTTACCTAGTCCAATTCCACCACTCTTACCACTTCTTTTACCTATAGAGGATCATACTTTACCTATTCCTCACCCAAATTTTGAGGGAGAAATAATACCTATGCTTTAACCTCATGAAGAACCCTCTTCACCTACCTCTCCTCTACCCATGGAAGACCATGCCTCTTCTCCTGCCTCTATCGAATAAGACCCTGTTGTGGCTCTTTCTCATCTTTGGCTTGAAGTAGTAGAGATCAAAAATTTACCTCTTTCTCAAACACCTTAACCTTCTAAAGATGCAACTATAAGGCCTACATCAACTTCATCTAAACCTTTCATACGGTTGGTGAATAGTCTATAAATTCTTGACTCCACAAAGTTAAATCACATGATATTCTGAGACTAACTTAAAACTCCTTATCCAACTCAATGAGTGTCAACCTTTACTACCAACCCTCTCACTACACTTTAGCCAATTGTCTTTGACAAAGCCAAATCTTCTTCACCAAAATCACCAAAATTTCATCCATCTATGATAGAACCCTCACCCTCACAAGCATCTACCACATTAAAGTAGATTAGGGCTTTAGGTGTACACCATGTCTTTAATCTAATTCATCCACAAGTGAAATTAGATATAACTCTCCCACCTCAAGTTGTAGTTTTGTGGCCTCAACTATATAAAAATGTTAATCTTCCTACATCTTTCTGATATTTCCCTCATCAACCCTCAACTTTACCATCAATTTTTGGACCTTACCCCTCTACTTTAGCTGGAGTATCACTGATCCAAACAATATAAAAGGCTAAGTTACCTCCACTACTACCTTTTCCACTTGGTATGCCTTTCACATTTGACACTATGATACCTAACACCAAAAAAGTGTCAACAAAATATATAACTCCACTACCATAAAATAAGGCACCATGCAAAATCACCCATGTGAATCCTAAACAAAAGAAGGTGTCAACTCCTATTACCATAAAAAGTGTGAGTTTACCCATAGGCTCTCAAAGATTTTTCCTACATTAATTGTTGCAATCTTCCATAATAACTCTTCCTCCCATTAAGCCTTATAATCCCATTGGAATGAAGCCATCTTGGTTTAATGATACACAAGTATGTCTATATCATCATTCACCTAGACATGATACTTAGAGTCGTAAAGCTCTCAAAATAGTCATTTGACAACACTTTGATGTTGATACTCTCTTTATTTATACTCTCATTATTCCACCTCTGGCATCCATAATACCTCCTACTATTCCACCTAAATTCAAACCCAAAGATGTTGTCATACCCCCTTTGCTACCTCCTTCACCTATGTTTTAGATCAACATAATTAATATGGAAACACGGTCATAAAACCAAAAGGATAAAGGTAAGGAAAAATTCATTGCTTCTTGGGCTAATCCCTTTTCTAAAGACACTCCTCCTTTGAATTCCAAGGTTTCCATCTTAGGGGTCCTAAAACTAATATCTTCAGACATTATTCAAAGCTTGATGGTGAAAAAACTTCACCAAACTCTTGTGAAAATGTACCTATATGAGTTAATCTAAAACTCACCCTAATAATGTCAAGCTTTGATTAATGTTTTGCATGTAGTTTAGGTACAACATGATGATCCCTAACCTCTTGCAACTTTGGTCATCTCTCGTAATTCCATCTCCCTAATTTCCTTCAATAATTTAGAAATTCCACTTCAACACCCTAAAGATTAGGATTCTACCCTTTTTATTATTACATATATTGATCAAACTCATGTCAAGAGAGTCATGATCGATGGGAAGCTAGTATTAATATTATTTCCACCCATGCCTATAAACAAATAGCACTTCTTGAGAATTGCATGTCTTAAATTGACGTGGTACTCTACTCCTTTAATGATACCACAACTACTATAGTAGGCATTATTATATTACATATATGTGTAGTCCCCTACATAGTTTGTGAGATCTTCTATATTGTAAAATGAGAGTTCCAATATAACATCTTGATTGTATGACCTTAGATATGTGTTATGGCATGTGTACCCTCAACTTTACACTATTGTGTCACATTTGAACATGAAGGGAAAGTGCATGTTATACCTACTAACCCACATATATTTAAAATATGTAGCATGACATATAGTCCTAATGATTTTATCATTACATTAAAGATAGAATATTCTCTACATGATACTTATGAAGCTTCCATAAGCTCCACTACCCCAGTTACACAAATATTAGCAACACAAATTCTTGACATGGATCCCATGGAGGAAAATTTTAAATGTTTGTCACCTAGAGAATATCATTTGCTGACACTTGAAATGTTATATACTCCATAAGATTATGTAAAGCTTCACATGCATCCAAATTATGATCCCTACATTGGTATGGTCATCCCTTATGACCCCCTAATATTCAAACTAATTTCACATATGGAGGAATTGATCAGGCTCTCACTATCAACAATCTATCCTCTTTTCCACAACCATTTACCTATGACTTCTATTTCATAAAAAAGCCTAGTTTCACACACACTTGTCTCTATTGATTTTCTTAGAAAGGATTTGGTTTAGGTCATTATGAGTAGGGTGTCCATACACCTATTGAATATCCCACTAGCAAAACTATTAAAAATGCCAAAAAGAGGCATGGAGTGGGTTATGATGAGCCAAATAAATTCACTAAAAATTCCCATGTACAAATTATTGAAGAGAAATATCTCCTTCTCCACTTTCTTCTCCACCATCACCTACCAAATTAGAGGTATCTATACCTCCTAAATTTTTTTCAATAAATGTCATCCATTTGGGGCCTCTCACCTATCGCCAGGGTAAGGAAAAAAGGTCCCTTCCTCTCATTCATCCTAAAATAATTAATGAATAATCTCCCACTATTAACACTATCAAGTGTCAAGATGATGATGCTATTCTCACATACATGGGTGAAGATGATTCTTATATCTAATGATCACTCCCATCCAAAACACAAGCTATGTTAAATGAATTAACCATTGACATCAATTTGCCCTATCACGATAACCCATGCATCCTCAATATTGGCTAATCTTTGGATTCCTTTGAGTAAATTAATTATGCCAAATTCGTTAATAACCATAACAAAGCCTTTTCTTGGTTTTATAGTGACATGCATAGTATTGAGCCCTCTATCATCACCCATAACATTGTCACCAATAGAGATGTTAAACTTGTTAAGTAGAAGCTTCACAAGATGCATATTTATATTTCTCTCCTTGTCAAAAAAGATCTTCAACACCTCCTTTTTGTTAAATTTATCAAACCCATCAAATACCCACAATGGATTTACAATATTATTCCTATCAGAAAAGTGATCAAGGGAATTCACATTTTCATCGATTATCATGCCTTAAACCTCACTTATCTAAAAGATGAATTTTCATTGACAAGTATCAACCAACTTCTTGATCTAATAGTATGCCATGAGATGCTATCACTTATGGATGAGATCTCTAGATATAATCAAATCCTAGTTTCTCTTGAGGATCAACACAAGATAACCTTCATTACCCCATGGGGGACTTTCTATTATAGAGATGTGACTTTTGGTCTAAATAACATTGGTTCCACCTAAAAGCATGCTATGAATTACATCTTCCATGATCTCCTACATAGGATTATGGAAGATTACATGAATGAGTTACTTGTAAAGTCCAAACTCTACCAAGATCACTTGACGGTTCTCAAAATCACATTTACTCATCTCCTCTAATATAATGTTTGACTAAACCTAAAGAAATGTGTCTTTGGTTTTCTTTTTGGTAATCTCTTAGGTTTTATCATTTCTCTCTATGGTCTTAAAGTTGACCCTGCTAAGGTTAGATAAATACTAGAGATGCCTCCACCTACTAATATCAAACAACTCCATAACCTATAAGGTAAACTTTAATCAATCCATTGATTCATCTCTTAATTATTAGATTATTGCCAACCGTTTCACAATCTCTTAAAAAAGGATGTCTCTTTCCATTAGAATATAGATTGTCAAAAAGCTTTTGACATAATCAAATAATATCTCTTTTCCCCACTAGTTCTTATTCCAACTAAGGAAAATTAGCCTTTCTACCTATACATCTACACAACAGACTATCCTCTAGGTGTTATGATTGCACATTGAGATGATAACCATTGATAACATGCAGTTTACTACATAATCCACACACTTATTGATTATGAGACTTGATATAACCATACAAAAAAACATTGCCTCACATTGGTCTTTTCTGCATCTAAGCTTCACCATTATCTCCTAAATCACAAAACCTACATGGTCACCCATATTGATCCACTTAAATACATGCATTCTAAGCCATATCATAAACAACACATAGCATAGTGGCTCATGCTCCTTGCTGAATTTGACTTAGAGTTTATTCAATAAAAGTCTATTAAGTAGCAAACAATCACTGACCAGTTAGTTGTTACCCTTTTACCTGATAACTAACCTTCAAACCTTGAATTCCCTAATGAATCCATCATAATTCTCTCCATAGATGACTGTAGACACCGAAATCGTGTCAACTCCCCTGGTCATTCCCCGTCTTATTCTTCTTCGCTTATTTAACCCTTGTCGATCACTTGTTCCACCAACCTTGACCCTGGCAGCATGTAACAATGAGCAGAGAACTAAAAGCTAGACTCTGTCCTCATTGTGCATCTGCCGACGACGGTCTTTACCCGGCCGATGTCGCCGACGTCGGTCACTTATCGGCCAACGTCGGCAATCCTGCCAACGTCGGTCACCATCCCGTTATCCATTATCAGTTACCATTCGGTTCCCGATCGGTTTCCTGAAATGGTTATCAAACCGTCTCTCGAAACCGTCCCGGGGCCTTCATCAGAATCAACCTGATCATTCAATCTCCTCTCCAATTTCTGACATCTACAGACTCTCCGAACTCCAGCATCCATCAACTCCAGCATGCACCAACTCTAGCGTTCATTTTTTTGGCACTGCACAGACAACTTCGACTATGGCTTTCATTACGGCTTCTGACAGGTAAGTATTTTCTATGTTTATTTTCATTTTCTTTCTGATTATTAGTTATTCGTTATTTCTATCATCCCGAATCTTCTCCCTTCTTTACATCCCTGTTCATAACCCCAGACTCTGTCCAAACCCAACTTTACTCTGTCTAAACCTTGTCCCAAACTTGTCAAAACCTTGTCCCGACTCTCCCAGACTTTTTACAACTCTGTCCAGAACCTGCCCCGACCGACGCCGGTCACTGCCCCGACCGATGACGGTACTTCAACCGATGTCGGCACCTTCCCAGACCAACGCCAGCACCACAGAGACCGACGCCGATGACTGTACAGAACAGTGCTGCTTATCAGGTATGCATTTTAATTTTTTGTTATTTATTTCTATCATTTTATCTTTCATTATCTACTTTCATCCAATATTCCACTTTTTTATCAGTGGGTTGATATCTTTCTAGGGAGTCTTCATACTTCTGGGATTGGGCATTCGCATGACAACCCACCATATCTTTGACTAACGTCTTTTCGTGTTTTAGTCTCTTTTCTTTGCAGGTGTCATTCCTCCACAGCCAAAGAGGAGAATCTTCCAACGTCTGATTTCGGTGTGCATAACTTTATCAGGTACTTCTAGCCTTGACCATTTTCTTTTAGTTTCTTATTTCTTCTTTGAATGTAGAAAGCAATTTTGCATAGAAACATTCTGGCACGCCCGGTGGGACCTTAGGTCCTCCTTGGGTTCTTTCTCTCTTTCTTTCATTCATTTAGGCACATTAGGTTTCTTCCTTTTCGCCTCCTTCTCGTCTCTTCTTAAACGACATCATAAGCAGAACTAAAACGAACATTTCTTTCTTGCACTTCTAGACTAGCTAAAACTCATATTCTTCGACTCTTTCTCCATTCGTCTTCATACGAACAAACATTTCGACTTGGGCATTAAAACACTTTGCATTCATTTCTATTTGCCTGCATCTCTTAGACCACACATAGTAATTAAACCACATATTGAATTAATCTAGATCACTTGATGTTACACAACCAAACCACTTGCACAAAATAAACATTTTAACTTACCTGAGACAAGGCCCGACTGGGATTTCATCCCCCAACAGATACCTTACCCATCCCGGTGACCCTACTTGGATTTCATCACCAAGGGGAAAGCCCACTCCGTTCTCTGGCGGAGTATAAACTCTAGGTGAGGTATATCTTGGCTAAGCGAAACCAGCTAACCACTGGAATCGTGAAGTGAGGGGAGCTTGCTCCTTAGCACCAGGCCACGTACCAGACCCTAACACAGACTTCTTGAGCACCATAACAAAACTCGAAACCTTCCATAGACTACTTCTTCTAGGACCTGACTCACAAAGCCAATCTTCCTCTACACACATTCTAAGGCATAAGCCACTATAATCCTAATAATTTACTTCTAGGGTTTTAGGATCTGCTTGTGTCTTCATCTTTTTGGTTCTTATCTGCTTGTTTGAGCTTGTGAGGATGTTCTTCCTTGCCTTGAATGGTTCTGACTCGTAGCCAAGCCAAGGCTCTAGTCGATCATGCGAGGCATCATCCTCTTCCGTCTACCCCGCCTACAACCAACCCTATAATGGAGTTCAACTCGAAAACTGAAAGAACTCCTACCAGACCATCTCCAACCCAAACACCTATTATCCCAGAAGGGGACCAAGATTTCACACGATTCTTGGACCTCAATACCGCAGCCTTGCAATACTATCTCGCGAATAGCCAAATGCGAGACTCCTTGGGCAATCCAATCTATGGAATGCCGACTTCTCTCCTTGAAACTGCGACCGTATCAACGGCATCCATAGTCTAACCCTTAGATACCCAGGCTGTTACCTCAACCAATGACCAACCTTTTACCAACCATCGAAGTGTGGCTTCTCCTTCCATCGTTGGGCCCACTTTCACCGGGGTTTCAGCCCCCAATCAATCTCAACCCACTCAACCACTTTCTACCCCCTTTCAAAACTTGGTCGTCTCCATTCCGCCTACCCTTACTCCTATCAACACTAGGGTGGCTACCCATCCAATGGCCCATGTTACCTCTAGTCAACCTCCCATGACCACATCAAACCTAGCCATGTCTTCCATCCAACCATCCTTAGTCACTTCTTCTGTCCCTACGACTAGTCATCCGTATGTTGCGCCCTTATTGGTACAACCGACTACGTCGTATACCTCTTCCAGCCTCTTTCAAGCACCTTACAATCTAGGAGGCGCTCCACCCACCAATCCGTTAGTAGATATTATCAAGATGATAATGGATAAAATGTCCAACCTAGAGACCTCCGTTACCAGCTCGCGCAATACTCTCTCATACGAACAAATCTGCAATGAGCCCATCCATCCTTCTGTCCCCATCAGACCATATCCCAGCCAGTGGGAACTTCCTAAGTTTTCTCTTTTCCAGAGCAAGGAAGACCCACAACAACATTTACGGGCATTCAGACACGCCTGTTACCTTATCGCCCATGATGATGCGTTACTCTTACGCACGTTTCCCATGTCTCTCTCGGGTGCTGCACTTAACTGGTATAGCTCTCTTCCCAGCCATTCCATCTTCATGTTCACTCAGCTGGCCCAACTCTTCCTCGATCATTTCTCCATCAATATCACCAAGAAGGTCTCCATCACAAACCTCTATTCTATCCACTAGTTCGAGGATGAATCCATTGCTGATTTTGTCGCTCAGTGGAGGGGCCTTATCAATCAACTTTCATTTTCCTTACCCCAGCCTGAGCTTATTGAACTTTTCTCTCAATCCTGTGCTAAACATATTTCTTCTACCTTGAGGGTTCAAACCTTCCTCACTTTTGACAAAGCCTTCACGATGGCTCGTAAACTTGAGTTACGTGCTGTTGAGGAGAATAAAGTCAAGTTGTGGAGTAAGAATCCCAACTCCAAAACCAATGACCCCTCTTCTAAGCCTTCCTCATCCAATTCTAAATCTAAAGCTTCAGCAAATGCTGTGGTTGTTAGATCTTCTTCCTCTTCACCTTTAACTAATCAACCTGAACCATCCACGTCTATGAGCGCCACTCATCAATTTCAGCAGAGATACATACAGCGACAGTTTATTCCACTTGGAGAATCATACGCGTCTGTGCTAGAAAAACTCGTCAAACAAGGGGCCATCAATCTCCCTCAGATCCAACCTCCACCATAATTTGATCCCTCACGTGCCATCCCTGCGTGGTATAGGGAAAATGACTTCTATAACTACCACTGTGTTAAAGGTCATGACACGGGCAACTGTAAAACCCTTAAAAACATAGTCCAAGACATGTTGGAAAAGGGTAACCTCATCCTCAACAATCCTAATGCCCCTCCTAATCAGGGTATCGATATTTTCAAACAACCGTTCCCTAATCATCCACCAACCCAAAACAACATCCAGACCTTGACTGACAATACCCATGAACATAATATTCGAACAGTCAATACGGTCTCGCCCCTCATTTCTAACCAACCCCAAGAGGTGAGTTCATCCATCAGTCCATCACATGTGGACGAACCTCTTTCACCGGCTAGTTCTCCCTCAACTTCTCTCATTTTAGAGGATGCCTCGACCTTACCGGCACCACCAGTTTCACCATCTTCCTTCTTGCTGCCCATGGAGGACCCAACCTTTCCTACTCCTCGACCACAAGTGGAGGGCACTATCATCCCTGCCCTTTACCCGCTTGAGGAGCTTCATTCTCCAGTTTCTTCTCCACCCAGGGAAGAACCTATCTCTCCTTCGTCTCCAACCAAACATGAATCTGTTATGACTTCACCATGCTTTGGACCCGAGACTACTACACCCGTCTCACCTTCAGTCCCACAACTGTCGACGTCTTCTCAAAAGCCTAAACTTCATCCCGCATCTTCTCAGCCATTTTCCTAACTAGTGGAGAGACTCGAATTTCTCCCTTCTAGGAAAGTGGAACATCAGGGATTATGGGACCGTCTCACAGCTCTTCAACAAGCCCGTGCCCTCTCATCTCATGCTGCTAATCCTCCCATGGTAGAACCTCCTAAGACTATCAACAAAAATCAGATTTCTGCCTCTAGACCATCTACATCTCCATCAACCTCATCAAAACCAAAACCCTCATCTACTCCACCTAAACCTATCAAATCGCTTGGCGTTCGCCCCATCTCCAACCTCACTCATCCACAAGTGAAGGTGGACTTAAACCAAACTTCAACTAATAGTAGTCTTCAACCTAAATCACAAAAGACTGCCAAACTGCAGAGGCGAATGCCTTCTCTTCCGTCACCATTGCCCTCCATTTTGGGCCCACATCCTTCAACCCTAACCAGAATCCTTTCCACTCCAACCTCTAATCAAAACCGATTGCCTCCTTTTCTTCCTTTACCGACCACTAGCCTACCCTCTCCCAAAAGGGTGATACCTCTCATGAAGAGTGTACCGTCTCAGCCTGTCATCGCACCATCAACCCAGAAGGTGGTACGAAAACCCCCTCTAACTTTGCCCAACCAAAAGTCACCGACATCGCATACATCAATGAGCATGGATCCTTTAGTGGGTTCATACTCTTTAATCTTGCAACGACTTTTGCAAACTTCTAGCATAACTCTTCCACCCATCAAGCCTTTCCAACCTCTCGGGTCTAAACCCTCCTGGTTCGACGACACGAAGATTTGTTTATATCATCATACACCAGGACATGACACCGAGACTTGCTGTGCCCTCAAGGCTGTCATTCGCCATTATCTGGAGAAAGACACTCTTCTCTTTGAGGACACTTTCAACAGCCCTTCGACTCCTTTTCATAAACCTTCTACCTCTTCAAATCCATCCACATCTCATCAACCGGTTACAACCCCTTCATCATCTTCACCTCCCATCTTTGAAATCAATGCCATTCACATCACCACTAGGTCACAGAAGGACAAGGCAAAAGAAAAAGCCGCCATTCCTTGGACCTACCCTTTTGTCAATCCACCTCAACCGCCTAAGCCTAAGATTTCTATCCTTGGCGCGCCTCAACCCTCCTCTTCTTCTTCTTCTTCTGGACCAATCCACGACTCCATGTTGAAACAGCTTCACCAAATGCCTGTGAAGATGTCCCTCTACGATCTCATCCAAACCTTGCCCCAACATCGTCAGGCCCTCATCCAAGCCCTACAGGCAGCGGAGGTTCAACCCGAGGATCCCCAGCCACTTACTGCCCTTGTCCACTCCTTAGCCCCTATCGCCTCCATTACATTCAACGATTCTGAGATTCCCACATCCAACACGGAAGATCAGGATGCCGCCCTCTTCATCACTGCCTATATCGATCAGACACGCATTAAACACATTATGATCGACAGGGGCGCTAGCATCAACATCATCTCCACCCATGCCTTTGATCAGTTGACTCTTCCCAAGAATTGCGTCTCCAAAACTGACGCGATCTTGCGTTCTTTCAATGACACTACTGCCACGACCATTGGCACAGTCATCCTTCATATTCGCGTTGGTCCACGCATAGTCCCAGAACTCTTCTACATCATCAAAGGAGAGTTCCAATACAACATCTTGTTGGGCCGACCCTGGATCCGTGCCATGTCCTGTGTCCCCTCCACCCTACACTGTTGTGTGAAGTTTGAGCATGACGAACAAGTCCACACCATTCCTGCTGACCCTTCGCCCTTCAAAACATGCAACACCACCTACCGTCCAAATGATGTCCTCATTCCTATCAAGCCGTTAACCCCAGCACTGCCTCCATCTGCGGAAGCTTTGACCAGTTCGCAACAGGCGGTCGCCCTTACACCTCCCCTTCAAGCAACAACCATAGACCCCATGGAAGACATCTTCCAAAGACTTTCATTGGGAAAATATCGCTTGCTGGCTTTAGACATGTTCTAAACTCCACAAGAGTATGGACGCCTTCATCACAGCCCCAGCTACGACCATCAGATAGGGATGATCATACCTTATGGTCCCCCTCACCTTCGCACCAACCTCATCTATGGGGGGCTTAATCAAGCTCCTCTTGACGGTAATCCTCTTTCTTCACCTCAACCTTTCACATCAGATTTCTCGTTTCTTGGCAACCCCGCCTTTGCACACACATACCTTTACAGGTGTGCATGGAAGGGTTTTGGTTTCAGACGCTATGAGCAGGGCTCCCATCAGCCTATCCAACCGCTCAATGATGACGACGCCAAGAAATGGTATGGTCTGGGATATCACGACCCCACTCAAGACCCTTTAGACCTTTGTCCTGAACCAATCCTTGACCAATCTCCTCCACACTCGCCTGTTTCGCCACCTTTACCTATGGAGTCAGTGGTTTCCATTCCTCCTAGTTTTTTTTTCCATAAACACCATTCACCTGAACCCCTTGACTTATCAGCTCAATGGGGTGTCCAAATCTCTCCCTCTCATTCTTCCCAGCATGATCAAAGATGAGTCGGCAACCATTCACACTGTTCACTGCGTTGACGATGACGCCATTCTTTCTTACATGGGTGCTGACGATTCTTTCATCCAGCACTCCCTCCCTTCTGAGACCCAGGTTATGTTAAATGAATCAACCATTGACATCAACCTTCCTTCTTCTGATGTTCCTCATGTCTTAAAGATTGGCCAATCTTTAGACGCTCAGGAGCAGCTTGACTATACCCATTTCCTCTCTGACCATAGCAAGGCCTTTGCCTGGACTTACAGTGATATGCCTGGCATCGACCCCACCATCATTACCCATAACATTGTCACCAAACTAGAGGCTAAGCCTGTCAGGCAAAAGCTTTGAAAGATGCATCCCCATGTTGCCCTCCTTGTTAATGAGGAACTTCAGCGCCTCCTTTCTGTCTCCTTCATCCAGCCCATCGACTATCCACAGTGGGTCTCTAACATCATCCCAGTCACCAAGGCAACTGGGGGGATTCGGATCTGCACAGACTATCGCGACCTCAACCTAGCTTGTCCCAAAGACAACTTTCCTCTTCCTAACATCGACCAGCTTGTTGATCTTACGGCCGGCCATGAGATGCTATCTCTTATGGACGGGTTTTCAGGATACAATCAAATCCTAATCGCTCTGAAAGATCAGCACAAGACTACTTTCATCACCCCATGGGGGACTTTCTGCTATCGAGTCATGCCTTTCGGCTTGAAAAATGCAGGCGCCACTTATCAGTGCGCCATGACCTACATTTTCCATGATCTCCTCCACAAAATCATGGAGGACTATGTGGATGACCTGCTCGGCAAGTCCAAGCTTCGCCGCGACCATCTGACCATTCTCAGAATCATCTTTTCTCATCTTCTTCAGTACCATGTTCGTCTTAACCCCAAGAAATGTGTTTTTGGGGTCCTCTCTGGCAAGCTTCTTGGCTTCATTATTTCCTTTCGTGGCATCGAGATAGATCCCGCCAAGATTCGTGCTATCCTCGAAATGCCTCCCCTGACTAATCTCAAGCAGCTTCGCAGTTTGCAAGGCAAGCTCCAGTCCATTCGTCGCTTCATCTCGCAGCTTTCAGACCACTGTCAACCTTTTCATCATCTCCTTAAAAAGGACATCATTTTTACATGGGATAAGAACTGTCAAGAGGCTTTTGAAGCCTTAAAACGCTATCTAGTCTCTCCACCAGTCCTCATTCCACCTAAAGATGACCAACCCTTCTACCTTTATATCTCAGCCACTCACCATTCGTTAGGTGCCATGATCGCGCACCGAGATGAACATCACCGTGAGCAAGCCATTTATTACATCAGCCAAACACTGGTCGACTATGAAACTTGGTATACCCATATCGAGAAACTCTGTTTGGCATTAGTCTTTGCTGCTACTAAGCTTCACCACTATCTTCTTAGTCACAAAACCTTTGTCATCACTCACACCAACCCTCTCAAGTATATGCACTCCAAGCCATATCAGAATCAATGTATGGCTCGGTGGCTCATGCTGCTTGCTGAGTTCGATCTCGAATTCATCCAGTAGAAATCTATCAAGGGGCAAACCATCACTGATCAACTAGCAGATGCCCCTCTTCCTGACAATCAACCTTCGCAGTGTGAATTCCTTGATGAGTCTATCGCTGCACTTTCCTCCGACGACACCACCTATCAGATGACTATGTTCTTTGACGGTTCCAAATGTCAACTAGGTGGGGGTGCTGGGGTTATTCTAATCCCATTCGAAGGAGAGCCCATGCCTCTGTCTTTTAAACTCGACTTTGATTGTACCAATAATATGGCCGAATACGAGGCCTTAATTTTGGGACTTCAAACTGCCCTTTCTCTCAGCATCAAGTCCATCAACATCTTCGGTGACTCATAGCTCATCGTCAATCAGGTCAACGGTTCATACCTCTGTAAAAATGAAATTTTGCAAAGGTACAAAAACCGTGCTGACTTTCTCCTTGCATCTTTCGACCATTTCCTCCTGCAGACTATTCCTCGATCCACGAATAAGTTTGCTGACACCATGGCTTCTCTTGCTTCACATATCCCATCTTCCTCATCTGCATCCACACTTTTTGTCACGGTGCATCGTGTGCCGTTGCCTTCATATATCTCTCCTCACATTCATCATGTCAACACTATAGACCCTAGTCCACAAGATGCTTGGTATAAGCAACTTGTAGACTTCTTATCTTTCTCCGTCATTCCTCCCAACCTCTCTAGTAATGCACGACGAGCTTTTATCAAGCGTACCGCTCGCTATACCATGATAGGGGGTCTTCTCTATAAGCGAGGCTTCAACGGCCTCCTTCTTCACTGTCTCACCTCCACTGAAGCATCTCAAGCCATTCAACAAGTCCACGATGGGATTTGTGGCAGACATTTCAGTGGAAATTCGATTGCCAAGCACATCCTTCATTTGGGCTATTATTGGCCTACCCTTCATCAAAACTGTAGCGACTATGTTCGGCGTTGCATCAAGTGTCAGCAGCACTCTAACTTGCTTCATCTTCCTAGTCACGCCTTACAAATCACTCAAGATTTCTGGCCTTTTTCTCAATGGGGTTTAGATCTCATCGGTGAGATTAATCCTCATTCGTCTCTTCGTCATCAATCCATCATCACAGCCACTGAATATTTCACCAAGTGGGTGGAAGCCATTCCTCTCGTCTCCACAAAAGCCAACAAGATCGTCGACTTCATCAACACCCACATCATCTGTCGTTTTGGTGTCCCTCATAAAATCATCACCGATAACGGCAAGTCCTTTAAAAACAAAATTGTCCAAAAGCTATACGACTCCTTCGGCATCAAACTCAGTTTCTCTTCGCCTTACTACCCATAAGCAAATGGGCAGGCCAAGGCTTCCAACAAAATTCTCACCAAAATTCTCATGAAAGTGGTTAGTGACATAGGAAGGGATTGGCACATTCACATTCCCTTCACTTTGTGGGCCTACCGCACTAGCATCCGAACCTCTACGGGTGCTACTCCTTTTTCTCTCGTGTACGGAACAGAGGCTGTCTTACCTCTCGAAGTACAGATCCCGTCTCTCCGCATTTCTCTACATGATATCCTTTCCAATGATGACTTTCATCAAGATCGCTTAGCTTAACTTGAGTTACTTGACGAACGCCGTCTTGCTGCCCTTAATCATCTCCATGTCTATCAACGTCGCATCAAACGCACCTATGACAAAAATCTGTGAGAACAAGATTTCAACATCAGAGACCTCATCCTCAAAGAGAATCAACAAGTGACCAATATGGAGCGAAGTAAATGAGGCAAGTTTGCTCCTAATTGGCTCGGACCTTTTATTATCATGCACAAGTATGGATCAGGGACTTACCCTCTGTCTTCTCTTGATGGACGCCCAGAACCTGAGCCTCTTAATGCGTTGCATCTGCGACCATTCTACTGCTAGTCGAGTACTCGTCCACTTGACACTTAACTTGAGCTCATCCCTTGAGCAATCCCCATCCTCTTAGTCCTCTTTCCTTTCAACCCTTTTCCTCTTAACAATTCCTATAACCCCTTTTATGCTGTATGGATGCTTTGCCCTCATAAAAGGGAGCCCTTGACCTTCGATAATCTTGTCCATGACTCACATTTCTATAAAAACAAATCAAGATGTCACAATATCCATGGTCACTATATCAATATCAAAAAAAATAAAAAAATAGACTGCTCCCTCGAAGGACAGCTGTACTATCATTGCTGTAATTAATAGACTGATCCCTCGAAGGACAGCTATTCAAAAGCCCTTTTATTAAACAAAAATCTAGACCACTCCCTTGAAGGATGGCTATGACTAAATCTGGAAATAAATAACACTATTTTAGAAGCTTCCCGCATTGATCAGCTTCATAACCCAACCACCAAGCAAACGACATCTCTATGCAGGCTTCCCGCATTGATCAGTCTGCGCTAAAAAAATATAAAAATAAAAAAATAAAAATAAAATAAAATAAAATTGAATGAGTCATGGACTTGACTTATAGTTGTCTCAGGGTCTCCTATAAAAAGGGGCATCATTATCTCTGCTCTTAAAATGGGTTACCCTTCTCCTCCTCCTATCACCTGCTTAAGGGACTTCGAGCTCACTTTAATGTCGAAGTGATTCGATTACCGCTCTAACATAACCACGGTCAACGACGTCACGCATGAATGGGGCTCTTGGTTCTCATATCCCCTATCTATGCTATCTTTTTGGTCCTTGTCAATGAAAGAGCAATATGCTTTTCACTTCTTCTACACTTTGGTCACATTCACCTTCATCACTTGTCAATTGACTCAACTCAACTCTCTTTTCAGACCATCAACATGACCTAGCCTATTCATCCTAGTTTCTATAGACACCAATACACATAGAAACTATCAACCCGCCACAATTTATGTTTAGCATAAACCAATACTTGCTGAAGCATAAATAAACCTCAATTCATTTTTAGCATACATCCATCATGAATATGGAATATTGCTAGGGATGAAAAACCCCTCAACCAATGTTGCAGAATACACCATTTGGAAAAGGCTGCAACATCTTTTTTCCTCATCATTTCATCATAACCACGACCAATCTATCAACCATTTTAACCACCTGTCTACCACTTGGACCCTTTGTCTAAACTACATTGGTCTGAGGCCCTATCACCAGGGCTATGTAGGCAGCACTCAGTTGACATGGGGTCTTCTGAGATTAGCTCGACCATTCTCGTTTGTTCATCTCTCTAATGGACAAGCATTCTTTCCTTCTTTTAACCATAATCTTGTCCTTGACCATGACCCATTTTATCCCTTTGACCCTCCCTCCCTTCTAGGGAGAACTACATTGGCCCGAGGCCCTATCACCAGGGCTATGTAGGCAGCACTCAGTTGACATGGGGTCTTATGGGGTTAGCTCAGCCACATCCTTTCATCCATTCCTCCCCTCGACCACCAACCATTGGAAATCATGCCTATCTCCTCTCACCTCGACTACTTCCAAGACACTGTTGCCTTGGTTGTTTTTGCATGTATGCTACCTCATGACTGGTTAGCAGAATTGTGCGCAGACCTTTTTGGACCCTCACAAGTATAGGATCGCAAACCGGTTGATCCACCCTACTTGTGACTTTTTCATGTTTTTGGGAGCACTTCCTGAGCCTGGGATACCTGGAACATGATGACCATTTGGAGCTTCAGCTTAGATTGAGTGACCCGATCAGCAGACGACTAAATGCTGGGGCCCGATTATTTCAATTTTGGCACTCCTTGACCCTTGACCTCCTACACTTTTGACTTGACCATCTCATGCAGTGGTATGCGTGTAATCACGACTTTTGCAACGTTCACCCTCACCCCTTTTTCATCCACTCTTTGTCAAATCAGCACCCGATTCTCGGTTCCCTTCCCTCGACTCCTGCTTTGAGGGGGAATACCTCATCCATAATTGGGGCAACCTATCCGCTTCCTATTTTTGTCTTGCAGTTCATTCAAACAACCAACAAGACGAAATCAACCTTATCCCTCACCTGGGGCAATCACTCTTGTTTTTGTCTTGCAGTTCATCAAAACAACCAACAAGACAAAAAGGGGCAAATGTAGACACCAAAATCGTGTCGACTCCCCTGGTCATTCCCCATCTTATTCTTCTTCACTTATTTAACCCTTGTCGATCACTTGTTCCACCAACCTTGACCCTGGCAGCATGTAATAATGAGCAGAGAACTAAAAGCTAGACTCTGTCCTCATTGTGCATCTATCGACGACGGTCTTTACCTGGCCGATGTTGCCGATGTCAGTCACTTATAGGCCAATGTCGGCAATCCTACTGACGTCGGTCACCATCTCATTATCCGTTATCAGTTACCATTCGGTTCCCGATCAGTTTCCCAAAACGGTTATCGAATCGTCTCTTGAAATCGTCCCAGGGCCTTCATCAGAATCAACCCGATCATTCAATCTCCTCTCCGATTTCTGACATCTACAGACTCTCTGAACTCCAACATCCATCAACTCCAGCATCCACCAACTCCAGCGTTCGTTTTTCTGGCACTGCACAGACAACTTTGACTATGGCTTTCATCACGGCTTCTGACAGGTAAGTATTTTTTGTGTTTATTTTCATTTTCTTTTTGATTATTAGTTATTCATTATTTTTGTCATCCCAAATCTTCTCCCTTCTTTACATCCCTGTTCATAACCCCAGACTCTGTCCAAACCTGACTTTACTCTGTCTAAACCTTGTCCCAAACTTGTCAAAACCCTGTCCCGACTCTCCTAGACTTTTTGCAACTCTATCCAGAACCTGCCCCGACCGACGCTGGTCACTGCCCCGACCGACGATGGTACTTCAACCGACGTCAGCACCTTCCCAGACCGACGCCGACACCATAGAGACCGACGCTGGCGACTGTGCAGAACAGTGCTACTTATCAGGTACACATTTTAATTTTTTGTCATTTATTTCTATCATTTTATCTTTCATTATCTACTTTCGTCCAATATTCCACTTTTTTATCAGTGGGTTGATATCCTTCTAGGGAGTCTTCATACTTTCGGGATCGAGCGTTCGCCTGACAACCCACCATATCTTTGACTAACGTCTTTTCGTGTTTTAGTCTCTTTTCTTCACAGGTGTCATTCCTCCACAGCCAAAGAGGAGAATCTTCCAACGTCTGATTTCGGTGCGCATAACTTTATCAGGTACTTCTAGCCTTGACCATTTTCTTTTACTTTCTTATTTCTTCTTTGAATGTAGAAAGCAATTTTGCATAGAAACAATGACATATCTTATCAAATGATGATGTTATTTGATGGGTCTAAATGTCAATATGATGGGGGTGTAGGAGTCATTCTTATTCTTCTAGATGGTAAAGATATGCCTTTGTCATTTAAACTAGATTTTGAATGTACTAACAACATGGAAAAATATGAGGCTTTTATCTTAGGGATTCAAATAGCTCTCTTCTTGGGTATGAAATCCATAACCATTTTTTGTGATTCTCAACTAGAGTTTAACCAAGTTGATGGTTCCTACTTATGCAAAAATGAAATTTTGTAGTGATATAAACATCATGTAGATACTCTATTTGGATAATTTGACTCTTATCTCTTAAACATTGTTCCTCAATCTATAAACAAATTTACTAACATAATGGCTTCACTTGCTTCACACATACCCTCTTCATCCTCTTCCTTAAAAATCTATGTCACCATGTATTGCTTAAAATTTCCCTCCTATGCATCAACTAACATCCTCTTTATCAAAAATGTATTATTCGACCCACATGAAATTTTGGTAAAATAAACTCATGGATTATCTTTCCTTTTATATTACCCCTTCTGATCTCTCCAATAATGGGAGACATGCCTTCATGAAATATGGCACTTGATACACTATGCTAGGGGGACTTCTCTAAAAGCAAGGTTTTGATGGTCTCCTCCTTAGATGCCTCACTAGTATTGAGACTCCCTTAGCTATTAAGGAAGTATATGATGACATTTATGTTGGAAATTTTAATGGTCATGCAGCTGCCAAGTGTATCCTTCAACTTGGCTATTATTGGCCAACACTCCATCAAGACTATAGTGATTACATTCAACGTTGTTTCAAATCTCAACAACATGATAACCTCCATGATTTGATTCACGCATTACAAGTAACCAAAGACTTTTGGCCCTTATCCAATGGGGCTTAGATCTAAATATGGAGATTAACCCTCATTCCTTCCTCTATCATCATTCTATCATTATTACTAATAAATATTTCACCAAGTTGGTTAAGGCCATTCCTCTTATCTCTACTAAGGTTGACAAAATTATCGACTTTATCAACCATTTCATCATCTATAATTTTGGTCTCCCTCATAAAATTATCATAGCCAAAGATAAATATTTCAAAAACAAGACTATCTAAAGTCTTTGTGATACATTCAAAATCAAATCAATCTTCTCATCACCATACTATCCACAAGTAAATGGACAAGCAAAAATTTCTAACAAAAAAAGACCAAAATTCTCATGAAGGTAGTCAACGATATGAGAAAGGATTGTCACACACACATTCATTTTGATTTATGGGCTTACCTCACTAGCATTCAAACCCCTATGGGTGCTACATTTTTTTCCTTGGTATATGGGATGGAGGTTGTTTTTCCTCTTGAGGTTCAAATTCCTTCTCTTCAGATTTCTATAAAAAACATACTTACTAATAATGACTTTTACCAAGAACATTTATCTCAACTTGATTTACTTGATGATCACCATCTAATATCCCTCAACCACCTAAAAGTCTATCAAGAGTGTATCACACGCATTTATAACAAAAAAATCAAAGAGCAGGATTTCAATATTGGAGATCTCATCTTAAAATAAAATCAACATGTGATGAACATGGAGAAAATAAAATGAAGTAAGTTTGTTGCTATTTGGCTTGGACCCTATATCATAACTCACAAGTATGGCTTAGGAACTTATCACTTGTCTTCTCTCGAAGGAAGGCTAGAACTCAAGCCTTTAATGCCTTACATCTATAAAAAAAAAATTGTTCCATTCCTCTTAACCCTTACTCCTACACACTTAGTTAACTTAAGAGGTTATATGGTTTTTCCCTCAAAGTGGAAAAATCCTAAGCCTCTATAGACTTGTCCATGACTAAAATAAAAAAAAGGATATGTAGACAAGTTCTAATCTCTAAGGTCATGTTTCTCAATGTAGACTAGTCCCTTAAAGAAAAGCTATGTAAATTCTTTTTGATACTATCAATATACTTCTCCCTTGAAGGACATATATTTAAAAACAAAAATCAAACACTTAGACCACTCCCTTAGAGGATGGCTAGGCCAAGCTTTATTCTCAAAGGGAAATACAAATAAAATCTTCTCATATTGATCAGCTTCATATGACTTCACCACATATAAAATCCCATTGTAGGTTTCCCACATTGATCAAATTACACAAAAAAAGAAAAACCTTTAATTCATGTACTTGTCTATAGTCACTCTCCAGTCACCCACAATAGGGGCATATCATCCCCACTTTGAATATTACACTACCCAAACACTTTAAATCATTTACCCTTTTTCCCTCATACTCTTTCAAGGGACTTTGAACTTGCTTAAAAAAGGTGAACACGATGCTTCTCTAAAAATCAAAATGGTCCAATGATGCAAAGAATGAAAGAGGCTCATATTCTTGAGCCTATTTATGTTATGATTATGGTCTTTGCTAATATGTGAGCATTTAGCCTCTTTATTTTCTCATCCAAATCACATGTCGATCTCTCTACTGAGATGAAAATGTCAAACAAGCACTATCAAGCCTTCTCCATTTATTTTAAGCATAAACCATTACAAATATGGAAAAATGCTGAAATAAAATAACATAACCAACCTATTCATTTTAAGCATATACCATCACAAATATAGAAAAATGATAAGATGAAGCTAACAAACCAACTATGCATATACAATCACACATATGGGAAATGCTAAACTAACTCAAAAATTAAAATCAAATTAACATAACATTAAATAATCATCTACATCTACATCAAAATCATCACAATCACAATAAATGCATATTATAATCGCAATAAACATACATCTAATTATATATATATATATATATATATATATATATATATATATATACGCTCAACATACATGTACATTGACACATCATTACAATATCATCTCTCTCTCAAAATATACATCTCTCATCTTTAGCTCACAGGATGGTATGCATATAAAATAAATAAATAAAGTAAACTATGACACTCAGAGTCCTTGAGGCTCTCAACATGGTCATGAAGAAACAGTGTCATCACCAATCTCCACTCATCTATATGTGTGTGAGCTAGAAGTTGTGGCATATGACACTAATCTCTCATGCTCTCTAAAATCAAAATACCTCTAAATCTATGCAAACTCCTTCATACCCCTCTCATAATAAGTAACTCACCTAGGTAAGTAGTATACCTCACTAGAGATACAATCTACGGTAGTCCCATTGCACCTACTTAATGCTCGCTCTGTACTAGTCCTTATGGTGGTGGTGGAGGAGTAGCCTGACCTGTTATTCTCAAACTATCCCTCTCTACTATCAGTGTAGTAACTTGACCCTATAATACACCAATTTGGCCCTATAATGCCTTGCATTAGTTCTACAATGTCACCACCCATCCTTGTAAGACTAATACCTATGCTTGAGTTGTATCTTGAGCCTATAATATCACATCTTGTGCCTACACTACTGCATCCTATCTATGTATCACTTCATCCCATACATGTATAACTACATCTCTCTCTCTCATCAACCCATAAAAATCCTATGGTGGCCTCCTAACCTCCATTATGGGATGTAAACCTACCCACCAAGCCTTATATGCCTTTATGTACCCTAGATCAACTACACCCAACCTTACTAGTAGATCCTTAAAACATGGCCCATCTATATCTTGTGGTAAGTTTAGGGGTGCCTCAATATCATCCCTCTTATATTGAGGCAAGGTAGGTAGTAAATCCTATAGAAGGCTAAACTACCTCTTGATTCATGCCATAGGTACTATCACTAGCTCACTAGTTCATCTCCCTCTAACCTATAATGAGCTCTGTAATCCAACAAGCTATTATGCCTATCTTGTCAATGAAGGGTATGTCAATTAGGGTTTCTACATAATATTTGTAGGGATAAAACCCTCTATTATACACCTATAATAATCAATATCATGAACTATGTCATCTACTTGGGTCTAGGCCATCCCATCTCTCCACCATCTGAAACACACCTTGAAGCTAGCTAGAATAATGGTAGGTAGCCCCAATGGTCATGTCACCATGATATGCTCATATGCCCAATATTGAAGTAAGTTATTAAGACACAAATTATATCATTGTTAAAGTCTTAACCCCCATATCTCTTTTTATAACTATGATAGAAACACTATTCCCCATGTAAATATAGTACATTACTCAACCATCTATTTTAGAACACTTGTCAATGCAATTAGAAATCTCCCACCATATTCATCTTGTAATGCATACATGATAATCCCTATTATCATGAGGATGCTCAGCCAATGTTTCTCCTCATCAACAATGTATATTAGCTCATAGGCAAAGCTCATTGAGTGATAGGTCATCTCACTAACATGCTCTCTAAATAATGCCACCATGTGAATATCATGCTCCTCTCTTGAACATGAGAAGAGCTCATCACCCTAGAGCAACAACCATAAAATCTTGTATACATCTTTTTGAGTCACTATGAACTCTTTGGTCGGTAGATGAAATGTGTTGGTGGTATGATCCCACGTCTCGATCAATGCTATCATCAGACTCACATCTTATGTAACTTTACAATATCATCACACTCCCCTTAATCATATGGCTGTCATGTACTCCCACTCACCTAAGGTGACATACTTCCTCATCCACATCAATAGTATTATTAGGTGATCTTATAATGTCAACTCCAGCTTAGCCTACATCTACACACACAACTCAAGTCACATACATTCTAATATAACCTACAACTACCTTTTTCCCTTCTCTTTAGGAGAACTACATTGGTTTGAGGCCTTCCATCAGGCTATGTAGGTAGCACTCAGTCAACATAAGGTCTTTTGAGGTTAGCTCCACCATATAACCACATAACTATCTAACCTAGTCTCCCCTCTCTACCCTAGGCATCACTACTTCTCTCTCCACCCTAGGCCCAACTGCCTATCATAACTCTAGGCCTCATAGATTATCTCCCTCACCTTCAACCCTATAACCTATTTTTTAAGCCTTAGGTCCCTTGACCTATTTTTAACCTATCCTATTTTACCCATTTCCCCTAACACACTTTTATCCATAGCTTAGATCTTTTCCCTAGATTTTAGGATAATTACATTGGCCTGAGGCTTTCAACTAGGCTATATAGGTAGCACTCAATTGACATGGGGTCTTCTGAGGCTAGCTTGGCCATTAGGTTAGTGTACTACTTCAATTAGGGATCTAGACTTACATTTTTTCCTATTTTTGAATTATTCACAATCACCAATGTCAATTTTTAATGCCGACATCAGTGGTTGGTGTTAGTTGATGTTGGCAAAACCTACTGACATCTACATCATGTTGGTTGAAATTAGTGGATACCACAGACATCGATGACTAGTTCGGCCCTAGGGTTGACTGAGCCATCCCCTAAAATTCTATTTTAACCTAAAAACTATTCTAAATCCCTACCAAATTTTCCTAAACCTACCCCACCCCATTTCCTACCCTACCTTAATTCATTTCTATTACCCAACCTTTAAATTTAGCCTACAAAATCAAAATAACCAACTCAAGTTTCAAATCCAATTATAGTTGATCTTACCTCATCTCTCCATCTCCTCTAAGCTAGCATAGCTATCTCTTGTGTTTGTGTACCTCTTATTGGGTCCCCTCGTAGCTCTTCCATCTCAGTCACTCTTACAACTCTTTTTCTCTCTAATCAAATGTTGTAAATGAGTTTTGTGGGCTGCCAAACCCCTTTTCATTAGGTTTGGTCACCCACTAATGTCGACATATTTGACCTAATCTATCAATGTTGACACTTTTTCCCATCAATATTTGCAATTTTACTCTAGGCTAATGACATCATCAATATTTACTATCAACATCAATAACATCACCAACATTGACATTGTTATAATATAATTTCTACCAATAACCACAACTCTTTATACTCTACCCATAATTTTAGGCAATTTAGAGATCACATATCTCTCCCTAACCATGAATACCAACTTGGATATCACATATATCTCCCCAACCATGACAACTACCCTTGGAAATCACTCAAATATTGACCCACGATGAATTCAATTAGAGATCACAAATATCTCCTCACCCATTCACCCTTTTACACCAACCTTGCATTTCTTGTCTTGACCACTTATGCTATTATGTTATATTTGGATACTATACACACACATGTATATTATGTGTTTTGGAGAGTGACCAAGCTCATTATGTCACCTATAATATTTTTTTGTTTCCTAGGGGCACTTCCTACCTTGGATACCTAGGACACATGGATCAATTGGAGCTACAACTTTGAATTTTTTGACCTTATAAACTATCACTTACAAGTTGTGCTTTAGTTATTTCTATCTAAGTCCTCCTCAACATTACCTATTATTTATTTTATCAACTATATCTCATAGTAGTATATGCATAAGTAGTGATACCACATTTTCCTCCACCCACATAATTCACTTCTTATCAAACTGATACCTGATTCCAGTTTCTCTTCCATTGATTCCCATTTTAAGGGGGGATACCTCATCCAATACCTCAATCATATAACTCATATTTTTGTCTAACAACTTGTTAGTATATATTACAAGACAAAAGGGGCAAATGTAGACACCAAAATTATGTCACACACATGTGTAACTCACTATGTCAAAACCCCCCTAAGCCCTACTTTAATAATAATGATTAGCCTCCATAACCTATACTTTTACCCCTCACATAATTAATTAATTTAAAATATATAATTAAGTTAATTAAAAACCCCTTTTTCCTCCTTACCTAGCCAGCTCATCCTAAGACTAATTCTCACCTAATGAGTCACCTCAAGACTTAGTCCCCTTATCCTAACTACCCAAGACTTGTTCTCACCTCAAAAATGAGTTCTTAACCAACTACATCCTTTTTAACATCCCATTTCTACCATTTCTTAATGGATACCACACTTGGCATGAGGATAAATAGAAAAAAAGATAAAAATAGTATTTTTACCTATTCTTATGCCACTGACGTCAGTCAACCCATGACCTATTGATATTGGTTATATAAGCCAAACTTCAAACTAATGTTCAGGGTAGTAGAAATCAAGAAAACTCATTCTTATTTACATAAAGTATTTTTACATTCAACTTTTGACATCTTGGATTACTATTATCTTTCATAAGTCAATCCAGATTTGGAACCAAGCTCTTAAGAACTAGAAACACCCACGTGTTGTCTCTATTCAAGGCATTAGTTTTGATTGCTTGATAAGCACCATCCATCTAGTACTTATCATTCAACCACCACTATAGCTAAGTACATCACTTATTCTATAATTCTTTAAGTAGTTACTTTCCAACTCCTTTACATCTAATATTTATTACTTTTACACATTCCTGAATGAACCCCATGAAGGAGTTATAAAGCTTCCCCACTTATTTCCCTTATTCCAACACACCAAACCTTTGACTAGATCCATCCAAAAACTACTATCTTTCTCATAACTCCTCCCCAACCTTCCAAATCTAACCAAAACCATTTCCTAGACCCATAAAATCCTTTTACAAACTCTTAAGAAATCATTACCCCTAATGACATCAGCAACCTAACTGATATCAATCACATTTCTTCACTAACCTCGGTAGCCTAACTGATATCGATTACTTCCCTACCAACCTTAGTAGCCTAATTGATGTCAGAAACTGTGGATTTCCTAACCCTCCTAATACCTACCCAAACAACTTATAAAATATAAATTGAATATACCACATAAAATCTATTACTTTTTACTACACTTAGGTTGTGAATAATGGTAACATTATCTCTCTTTTACTCTCTCTTTTCCTCTCTCTTGGTTATTTATTACTCTTTTGTCTCTCAAAAGTGGACTGTCATCTCTAAGGAAGTTTGAATCTTCCTAGAACAAGCATGTAGCTTGGCAGTCCACTTATATGTCTACTAAAAAACATTTATTGGTAGTGTTATCTTACTTGAAGGTAGTCCTCCCTAGCCAAAGAGTAGTTCTCACAATGTTTGGATACAATGCACAAATCAATCGAGGTTCATTCTAATCACTTATCCCTATCCTTTTTCTCTATCTTTATTTTGACTTGAAATAGACAAATTTTAACAAAATAATTCCCTTTGTGCTCAAAATTTGAACACTTAACTATGTCGACATCAATCTATCTAATGCACATGTCTTATGCATTGACTCAAAGTGCAGCTAAGAAGGAACTAGAGCCCGCATTGGGTTAGTTATGCCATGTCACAAGAATTTAATTAGGGAACTTGATTAATTAAAATAAATATTTAGATACATCCATAGGTTTAATCCTTTTATGGACTAAGACTAGTGTCATATAGGTAGTTAAATGGTAGGGAGGATTCTTTCACTCAAAGTAATCATGCTAGATATGTGATCCTATCAAGGATAGGATCACTTGGTGTAAAATTTATACTTATTATTTATGCATAATTATGATGGAATTACCATTTATTATAGGGACTCCATTAATGAAGTGAAAAATAGAAATTTCTTAACTTCTAATTAACATAATTGTATTAAAAGTAAACTATTACCTTCAAGAAAATTCCTTTAGCAATTGAAAAGGACAAATAAACTAGATATAGTACAATTTAATGCACTTTTCTTAATCATTAATCAAAGTTAATTACAAAGTATAGAGTTCATAACATTTATAATAGAGTATACTCTCATATCTTACTACTTAATGACCTAGAGGTTTACATGCAAGCTTGGGTACTTATAAATGGATCCTTCTTGGCTTCAATGCTATTCCTAAGCCTAATGGTTAGCGAAGAAATGTCTATCAGGGATTCATTTTTCTAGAGCTTTGTTGTAATCCCTCTCCCTCCTGATTCATCTATATTGAGCTCCTTAAATAGTTTTTAGGAACATCTTTTATAAGGTGGAAGGTGAATGCTAATTGTTAAGCTAGAGATTGGTCATCATAATTGCCAACTCCATAAACTTATGAAATCTATGTTGTAGTCACCACATCTTTCAAATATTAGAAGATGCCCTAAAAATATGAGAGATATTTAGCCACCTAGTAGATGATGAAAGATATGCACTGCACCCTCTAGCTAGTGCCAAAATGACAAAAGGTTAACCATTACATAAAATTATTCCTTCATGCCTACATGGATGTCGATTTGGCATGAATCCTTTACTTAATGAGATAATGGGGTTAATAGGTTTAAAGATAAAAGTGATCAAACATCACTTATTCACCAGTTGAATGTGATTAAAGGAGCCCCCAAGGACACTATGAAAAAAATTAATGAAATATTCCAAAGAATTTGGTATAGTCTACCTTTTCCCATGAGCCCTCCTACAATATTTGTGTTTCCTACATATCTGCAATATATTGGAACTAACATAGCCATCATGTTATAGTCCATGGGTGGTTATACCTTACTTGAATCTTATGACCTTGATATTAGAGATAAGTATGGCCTATTATAAGCTAGAAAATTGTCTCAAAAAGTCTCCATTCCTATGTTTCATAATATGTCTATTGCTACCCCCAAGTGATTTTCAATTCCAAATTACAAATACTGAGTCTAGATTTCCCCTAAGAAGGTAGGTGATAGTATTGATTCATATACAAGGATCCAAGCCTTATAATCTAAAATTAGGAAAATTAATTTATAGTATGGTGTTAACTAAAACCCCTACCCCTATCTTGAATAAATAAATATGTTCTGACCTCAGAGGTATGGTTAAGTTAGAGGTAAAGGATAACCTGACTTCAATAGGCCACCCAATACATACAACCCAACTTCTACCTCCAACACAAGAGTCATGGTTCTTGTACCTAATAAATTGGTGTAAGGAGAGGAATAATAATAATAATAATAATAATAATAATAATAATAATAATAATAATAATAATAATAATAATAATAATAATAATAATAATAATAATAATAATAATAATAATAATAATAGTTAATGGATGAAAATGTAGGTGGGGAGAAATATTTGGTTGCTTAAGGAGGATTCACTCTTTATTTCTTAGTATAAGATGGGAACTTTACGCAATCATAATTCAATGAAGGGTGTAGCAGTCAAAGGGTGAGTCTTAAAAATTTCCTAGTGAAAGACACATTTATTCTCAATAAGGTAATTCAGTTTTAGATAATACAAGAGAAAATAGGAAGGATTTGGGAAATTCTCATTATGTTCATACAAGTTCAAATGTCCCTCCTATAAGGGAACAAGGTGTGACTATAAGTATGACAGTCCTTACCACTTCTACACCTTCTTCAAATCAAAATGTTGGGAGGCTAAATCAAATTACTCCAATGTCTCAATCTCAAGGCACTACTTTGACTTGAAGCACATAGTATAAGGTGATTAATATTTCTCTAAATATTGTATATTATTTGAAGAGTTCTAAGGTATCTATGTCTCTTTGGGAAATGCTTCTCTTGCTTGGCCAAGTGGAACTTTTGTAAGAGTAACTATCTCAAATCCACCTTAGCCCTCAACCATCAAATCAAAGTAATTTTACTCTCACTAATTATCCAAATCACATTGTATAACCCTCTTCCAAATATAAAAATCCTCCACCCTTCTACCTCACTCTTATTGTTGGATACAATTTTTGTTCACAACTACATAATGGATAGTGGGGTTAGTACTTCACTGACGCCTAAGGTTATAGATGATAAGTTAGGCTTGAAATATGAACCATACATTAAGTCAATATTCAACTTCAATGAACACTAGATAAGTGATGTAGGGTAATCTTGACATGCTCACAAATGGTCTAGAAGGTGTCTTAAATGGGTAATATTTTGAATTTGAATTAGTTTCCCACTAAAAGGGAATTTCAAATTTTCATGATGTATTTTTGGTCTAGGTGAGAAATGACGATGTGTAATGGATGAAAAAAAATTTAATTGACCTTTTTGCTCTCATAAAGGTCCTAAAATTGGATTTGAATATATTTATCATGTAAGAGTGAGGTGGCAGTCCACCACTCTACATTGGACGAGGAGTTGATAGTGAAATCTTGATCAAGAATCAATTAAGAGTCTTGTTGTAAGAATATTTAGTCATATATAGGAATTTTATAGTGTGAGAGTGTTGTTATTGGGAGGGTAACCTCTCATACCATTTGAGGATGATCAATAATGGAGATATAAACAAAGAAACTTGTTGAATTAAGAATGCTTATGTTATACAAATTCTACATGTCTTCAAATTACATGGCAGTGACTAAGTAATTTTAGTGTGGTTGGAAAATATAATTGGTAATAAATTTTTGGTTGAATTATTTTTTATATTGTTATTATCAAATTATGTTTGTTAATATGATATAGGAATGCTAGTGTTATGGTGAAGGAAGTCACTTTTGTGTAGATTGTCAAAGTCTTCCAACAGGGTATGTAATCATTCAATTTGATCCAAAAAAAGTTCTATGTATCTAATATTTTGTCATTGATTTTTGAGAAAAATTGGAAAGGGAACATGTAATATGGTTTATATTAACATATTTATGATTAAAATTTGTCAATATATGGTAGTTTCTCACTTTTTTATAGTCTTTTTTTATTGAAAAGTACAACCCAAACTAAATAAGAATTTTATGTATTGTGCATGGTACCTTGTTTTAAATACAAAAGAAATTGAGGAATGGTTTACAATTTTATTATACGAAAGATTAAAAAACTTTAATGGAACTAGGAAAAATAAATATGGTTAAAATTTATCTTTATATAGAACCCTATTTTATGTACATTTATTGTGGTTTATGACTGTGTGTGTAGTCCTAGAAAGGAAGTTATGTATACAATCATTAGTTAATATTTATATGGTAATGATATGTGATTGGAATGGACTTAAAATTAATTTATTATATATATGATACAACTAATAATGTTAAAATAATTCTTTGATAAGGAAAGATAGAGAGAAACCTTGTTTACCCTATTTCTAGCTAACAAAACACAATCTTGACTAATTGAGATTCCTTGTTTGCAAAAGTCTTGGGGATTGCGATAGATTGCTCATTTAAGGATAAATATGTAATAAGGTTAGACATACCTAAATAACTTTATTTGTGTCTTTGAACATAATATATCATTCATAGTTGTAATTTATGTCCTCTCAACCTGAGACAAGGTCTAGAAAACCCTAAACTATGCCATTACTTTATTTCTAACTATATAAAAGTGCCAAAAATTTATGAAAATCTTGGTCCCAGTGTTTGTAAATATATTTTGAGGGTTTAAGGTTTTCTTTATACATTTACATACATCTAGAGGGATCTATATACAAAAAGGGTTGTAAAAGGGATAATAGGCCTAAATAGGGAATAAAAAGAGGTTAGAAAAGTGGTCAAATGAGAGATTTGATGATTAAAATTCAATAAGAAGACAAATATAAATAAAGGGTATCCTAAATAGAGATTGGTTTCTTTCTTGATGATAGTACATGTTTTTAAAATCCATAAATGCTAAGAAAAGGCTATTATCCTTGACTATTAAGATATATAGAGTTGGGAAAAGGAGTGAATTGAATGTCAAAGATTTTGTTGTTGATGGAGTGGATTACACCCAGGGGCAGGATGCCTAGCTCCCGCCCTTCCACATGCAACAATGGAAACTCCCCTCTCACCTATGGGACTGGTGAAGCTGGAGGGGAGAGTCTCTAGATGAGGGATAGCTCCCTCTGATTTATCATTTAGGCCATGGTTTCTCCTACTGCTAAAAAAATTGTAAAAAAGGGGGGGGATGAAAAGAGAGAGAGAGATGCTGAAAATAAAGCCTAAGCCTAAAAAAATAAAAAGGTGATACACCAAAAAATGCGACCCTCCTAACTCAAACATACACTATTCACCAAAAAGGAGCACCTATACACTTCATCTGAAGTGAGAAAACCTTTTGCATTAGTGGGTCAGGGGTCCATGGAGATACAAGGAGGAAATAACTACTAGAGGCATTTTGGGACACACTGCAATAGCCTATCCACTTCACCTACACTCCTCTAGGGACACTTCTGACAAACCTATAAAAGGAAACTCAAAAATGCACCAGACATGCTAAAATCATTCTACAAAAGCATCAAGAAAATGACTTAACATAGAATCAAATGCATAGACACATACTAAAGATGCAAAACTCAGAATGGAGGTACAAATGCTAAGTTTTGATTGAAGGTAAAATTTTGGGAGAGCTCTGCCTTATAATCCTGAGAGATTTTTGGGTAGAGTTTTGCCTTAAGGCTGAGAGTGAATCCTTTTTCCAAAGAGAAATTTACAATATATAGGAAGAGGAAGAGAATCTTGGCACTTTTTGGGAAAGATTTTGGTGCTCTTTCCTGCAAGTGGCCCATACACACTCTGAATCTTGGGAAGAGGAAAACCACTATTACTGATGTCATTCTTGAGAAAAGGCCTACTGGAACCATGTTGTACAATCACCAAATTTGACTTTGGAATTCAAGCATTAAAGTAAAAAACATGGCCATGCCTCTTTTCTACAAATAAACTATGGTTTGTCCCCTCATAAATGCCAACTAGACAAAATAGGCTACACCATTCATTTGGAAATAACTCACCTTCCCTTCACCACTTGAATGCTTTGTCTTTTCTACTCTTTGTCTTCTTCCTACTCTTTTCAACCCTCAGGGGTGATCTTATGGTGGGTTGCTACATTCCTTGGGCTTTTTCTATGGTTTGGCACTCTTTATAGTTTAAAAGCAAATAGATATTTCACTGTGTTAAATTTGACATTCATGCAGTCGTCACCCAATGGCTAGTTTATTTGCTTAAAATTGATGGCTTTCAAGATGTCACCATCCTTGGCAAAAGTCATCGAGCTTTTTTACAAATTTTTTTCCATGGGTCTTTTGTTTTGGGATTTCCTTGCAGACAAAAAGTCCACAAGAATTGTCCTGGTCTTTGTCTTTGTCTTTCAGGCTCTTTGAAGCTCTTTCTACCCTCTACAAGGGCTTCCAAACCTTGAACTGCCTTCCACAAGGGATTCTGGACCTTCAGTTGTGTCCTTCAGCTTTTTGGTCTTCTTACCCTCTACAAGGGCATTTGGATCTAAAACTACCCTCCAGCTATAGGGCACACCCTTGAACCAAGCTATTGAACCAAAATTAGTTCAACAGTTCAATTGGTTCAATGGTTCAACCACTACACACCAATGCCATTGAACCAAGCCTTTGAACTAAAATCATTGAACCGTCTTGTGAACTAAAGTGTTGAACCAAGTGTTGATGAAATTTAAATGTTGAAACAAGGCCTTAAACTAGTTCAATGGTTCAAAGACGCCAATTTTTTTGTGATTTCCTTTAGACCAAAGCCTGAAGAAGCCTTGTAAAACCCAAAACTCTTTGTACTAATCCTTCATGTGCCAAAGGACTAACCTACTAAGTCCATAAAAATCCAAAACTTGAAAATTCTGTAGAGTCTATAGAAATCACTAGGTTCATGCAAAATCAAAAAATGAAAATGGCCTAATGCAGCAAGGGTAGAGGGGGACCAATTTTTGGCCTATTGGGAAAAAAATGGTCAACAGATTGGCGACTCCCAGGGGAAGCATGCCTACTATTCTTAAAGACTAGTTGCCTTGTAGTCCATTGGGCACAAAGTTAGATGTAACTTGAACAAAGTTAACAATAGCCCCAAAAGATCCAAGAATCAAACACGGAGCCTTTTACCCCACATGCAAATAGAAACACATAAGGCTAAAAACACTACCTGTGTAACTGCATTTAGGGAAAGTAGGAAAAGAAACTGAAAGCAAACTACTATATATAGTTAACCAAGAAAATTTGCCTCCCTCCTGGATCAAAGGGAATTTTTCTTAAGTCCCCTTCCTGGCAAGAAGACTTATGGTGCCAGGTAAGTAGCTGAATGAAAAGGAGATTTGGTGACCTACTCCTCTTGCTTGTCACCTGAGTTGGTTGGTATTTGAGTGGATTAGATTTGAACATGCTTCTAACATATGTGTACTCTGCTTGTCCTTGGAAGCTTGTTGAATTCTAGTCCCTCATATTGGTGCTCTTCACTAAGAAATCCATGGCTACTGGCTCATCACCATTAGCCCTTTGATATTTATAGCTCCTTTGCAATGCATCATGGTCTAACTTGTTTCCTTCTGCCTCATTGAAGACTCTGTCAAACTCATCCTCTACTCCCTTTTGGCCTTCTTGAAGAGGGGTGACTATTGTGATGTCTAAAATGGAATCATAAACTAATTGCTCATCCCACATAACATCACCTCTTTGTTCAAATCTTTCTTCTTTAAGGCTTTCCTCAATGGAGACCAACCTCTCCTTTTCCTCCTTAAAGGTCTAGATGTTTAGATATTCAAAGATATTCTCTTGAACCTCCTCCAACTCAGGCTCCTCAGTGTAGTCATCCTCCTCATCAAAACAATAGGGAAGTTCATTAAACAAAGGGGAAGAGAGCTCACCATGCTTTTGTTTCTCCTCGTATTGCTGGAACATCTGCATGTATGCATGACTTGAGTCTTCTCCATTGCTGATAACACCTTCATAAAAAGCCTCAATGATGATTTCTTATTCATTGTCACTCATGACAACCCCTTAGAAAAATGCAGATTGGATCTTATGCTCCTCACCTACCTCTTGCAAAATAGGTTCCTCCTTAAGAAGGGGTGAAGTGGGAAAACCGTGTGGAAGAGGAGGCAGTGCTTGAGCTAGAATCGAATGATTCTCCTCCTTCCACTTGGTCAACACTTCATCTATATCAGGTGTGGCCTGATATCTCTCTTAGAAATGTGTAGGTGGGGTGTGTTTAGACATGAAATGTGCCATTTAGTCTAAACTATCCATCACACACTAGTTGAGGAATCTCTCTCCGGATTCCAACTCTATAATTCTCTTGGCTAGATCCTCTTGGAAGAGCTTTTCCTAGAGGTCATCAACATTATCATGAGTAGGAGCAGCTTCATCTTCTTCAAGGTTTTGAGAAAAACCTTGCTTCTCCTCCTTCCTACCCCATGATTCTACTCTTTTTACCCAGTTTAGGATCTCAGAATTGGAATTTTGCTCCTATGAACAGGCAACAACTTTGTTTTCTCCAAGGTCCTACGGCTCCTCTACAAGGTCTAAAAGTTTTATCTCTTTTTCATGGAGAAAACTTATCCTAGCCTCTAAATATTTAGTTTGTTTGGCTAGATTGTCCTAAAAGAGTCTTTCTTAGAGGTCAACAGTATCATCCTCTTCCAATCTCTGGGCTGGTTCTTGGCATTCCTTCCTCTAACTCAGAATCTGCATATCATGCTAAAAATTTTGGGGAGGTTGAGGAATGCAAGGAAGAGACTGTTGATGCAACGAAAGAGTCTCTAGAAGGGGAATGTGCTAGCTCATGGTATTCCCCCCAATGGAAGATTCATAATATAAGGAATTGAGAAGATTGATCTCCATGGGCGGCTTCTCTGATGCCCTTTGATGTTGGAAAGCCAGGTGCAGGAGATTGAGAGTAGAGGCATCAGATGAACTAGAGTGAGCAAGTGCAATCTTATAGAAAAGATTTGGTGTAAAAGAGGGGGCTTTCTTTAGAATAAGAGGGGGCACATAAGGCTAACTACCTTGAATAAATGGATTTCTCCATTTTACTTCCTCCTCCTCCATGGATTGCAAGGCCTATGCTTGCCTAAACAAACACTCCTCTTTACACATTAGCTCCTACTAATATCTATACTACTCCTCTAGTCTGTTAATCTCCAACGTCTACTTCTCAAACTCAAGGGCCACTTCCCTTATCATTGAAGGGCAACTAGGAGGATTGCTTGAGGTGATTCTCTAAAAATATTGAGTCTAATCAAAGTCATATGAAGGAAAACAAGACCCATGATCTTGTGCAAAGGAATTATACATAAAAAAGTGATTTTTGATGGCACCAGGCTGCTTAACTAGTAGATTCAACTTAGAGTCACCATTGGTGTTGATGCAAAAGCCTCCAAAGGTTGGTCGGTTAAAGAACACACTAAAAATTATTCAACTCTTTAGACACAACTTATCCTAGTTAGTCCCACTGGGAGTGATAGAAACTATTGACATAGTGGATTGCACCCAGGGGCAGGATGCCTAGCTCCTGCCCTTCCACACGCAACAATGGAAACTCCCCTCTCACCTGTGGGACTAGCAAAGCTAGAGGGGAGAGTCTCTAGATGAGGGCTAGCTCCCTCTGATGTATCATTTAGGCCCTAGTTTCTCATACTACTAACAAAAAATGTAAAAATGGGAGGGGAATGAAAAGAGAGAAAGAGAGATGCTAAAAATAAAGCCTAAGCCTAAAAAAAAGAAAAGGTGATACACCAGAAAATGTGACCCACCCAGCTCAAACATACACTATTCACCAAAAAGAAGTGCCTATATACTTCATCTAAAGTGAGAAAACCTTCTGCATTAGTGGGTCAGGGGTCCATGGAGATATAGGGAAGAAATAACTACTAGAGGCATTTTGGGACACACTACAACAGCCTATCCACTTCACCTACACTCCTCTAGGGACACTTTTGACAGACTTGTAAAAGGAAACTCAAAAATCCACCAAATGTGCTAAAATCATTCTACAAAAGCATTAAGAAAATGACATAACATAGAATCAAATGCATAGACACATACTAAAGATGCAAAACTCAGAATGGAGGTAAAAATGCTAAGTTTTGATTCAAGATAAAATTTTGGCAGAGCTCTGCCTTACAATCCTGAGAGATTTTTGGGTAGAGTTTTGCCTTAAGGCTGAGAGCAGATCCTTTTTCCAAAGAGAAATTTACAATATATAAGAAGAGGAAGAGAATCTTGGCACTTTCTAGGAAAGATTTTGGCACTCTTTTCTTCAAGTGGCCCATGCACGCTCTGAATCTTGGGAAGAGGAAAACCACTATTACTGATGTCATTCTTGAGAAGAGGCCTGCTAGAACCATGCTGTACAATCACTAAATTTGACTTTGGTGTTGAAGCATTAATGTAAAAAAATGGTCATGCCTCTTTTCTACAAATAGACTATGGTTTGTCCCCTCATAAATGCCAACTAGAGAAAATAGGCTGTGCCATTCATTTGGCAATAACTCACCTTCCCTTCGCCACTTGAATGCTTTATATTTTTTGCTCTTTATCTTCTTCTTAATCTTTTTAGCCCTCAAGGGTGATCTTCTAGTGGGTCACTACATTTCTTTGGATTTTTCCATGGTTTGGTGCTCTTCACAGTTCAAAAGCAAATGGATATTTCATTGTGTTAAATTTGACATTCACGCGGTTGTCACCCAACAGCTAGTTCATTTGCTTAAAATTGATGGCTTTCGAGATGTCACCATCCTCAGTAAAAGTCATCAGGATTTTTTATGGATTTTTTCCCATGGGTCTTTTATTTCAGGCTTTTCCTATGGACAAAAAGTTTGCAAGAATTATCCCAGTCTTTATCTTTGTCTTTTGGGCTCTTTAAAGCCCTTTCTGCCCTCTACAAGGGCTTCTAGACCTTGAACTACCCTCTATAAGGGCTTCTAGACCTTCAGTTGTGTCCTTCATCTTTTTGGTCTTCTTTCCCTTCGCAAGGGCATTTAGATCTCAAACTACCTTCTGGCTGTAGGGCACACCATTGAACCAAGCTGTTGAACCAAAATTGGTTCAATGATTCAACCACTATGAGTCGATGCCGTTGAACCAAGCCTTTGAACTAAAATTGTTGAACCTTCTTGTGAACCAAAGTGTTGAACCAAGTGCCGATGAACTTTAAAAATTGAACCAAGGCCTTGAACTAGTTTAATGGTTCAAACACACCAATTTTTCTATGATCTCCTTTAGACCAGAGCCCAAAGAAGCCTTATAAAACCTAAAACTCTCTGAACTGATCCTTCATGCACCAAAGGACTAATCTACTGAGTCCGTAGAAATCCAAAACCTATAGAGTCCATAGAAATTCTACATAGTCTATATAAATCACTAGATTCATGCAAAATCAAAAAATGAAATTGACCTAGCACAACAGGGGCAGAGGAGGACTGATTTTTGGCCTGTTGGGCAAAAAATGGTCAACATTTGTGCTTAGAGTGAGGGATTATAAAGGACCAAGAAAAGGTATAGTGAAGGTGTAAAAACATGAAATAGTCCAATGACCTCAGGAGTCATTAAATTCAAGTTGTATCAAGCACCAATTACATGGAAAGTGTATGGTGTAAGAAGGAACAAAGTAGAGTATTATTGAAGTACATTAGCTCTACATCATTTGGTATTAAAGACATCTAGATGTTCTAGGAATGGTAAATATATTATTATTGTGTATGTTGCATAAATTTATAGGTAAACTGGCAATAAATCTTATTGACAGACATAGCAGGAAGGTAGATTGAGAAAGGTATGATCTATTTTGAGGTTGATTATTTTATTTGAATATATGACTGATAGTAAATAGTGAATAGTGTAGTGTCAACCCTAAATCAAGAAGAGATATTATCAAGATCAATAGGAGATAAGATCATAAATATACCTCAAAGAATAAAAGGTGGTCTTAGACTGAAGGATAAGAGATTAAAAGGCCCAAGTGAGTTATAAAATAGAGGGGTTCCAAGTGTGAACAAAGGAAATGGTCCAAGTGAGACCAAAACAAGGAAAAGAATGTACCCATATGAGGTAATCAAGATCAACATGAAAGGAGAGGTAGAAAGGAAATTGAAGGATAGGTTTAAACATGAAAGCCAAAAATAGAAGATGGTGCATGAAGACACTAATAAGAAGATTGAGAGAGAGAGAGAGAGAGAGAGAGAGAGAGAGAGAGAGAGAGAGAGAGAGAGAGAGAGAGAGAGAGAGAGAGAGAGAGAGAGAGAGAGAGAGAGAGAGAGAGAGAGAGAGAGAGATGTCAGAGATGAGGTAGCAAATGGATGAGATGCTAACCAAGATAGAGTATATGAAGGAGACTATGAACCCACATCTTAGATTGGCCATGAAAATGATTCCACTCAAGTGGCAAATCAAGAAATGGAATAAGAGAAGAAGATAAAAGATGAAGGACCAAGAGGCAATCAAGCCTCATATTTTGAAATCTAATGATGTATTGGTATGTGTGAATGTAGTTTTAAAATATTAAGAGAATAATGAGATAGTAAATCCCATTCATAGGCTCAACACATAATAAGGGGAAGTATATGACCAAGTTGTGATCAAAATAAGTCAAGATGAAGATGAGACTCAAGATAGAGTCATGATGTTAGAACAAGAACAATCAGGTCATCCATGTTGGAAGTAAGATAACATGAAGAAGGATGAAATCATCACTCAAAAGGATGAAAGTGAGGCCAAAAGAGTAAGGAGACAATATCATAAATAAATGTATGAGGAATATTAAGTTTTGTATGAGTATTTGAAGAAATAATATAGATTTGATCCTCATCAAATGTATAGAGAAATGGTTAAGGAGGTTATCAAGGAAAACATAGACATGTGGAATACAAAAATGGTGTCAAAGATAAGGGCATTAATGAAGACAAAAATAAGTCAATCACATGATGGAACTCTATATGAAGAAGTTTTAGATATTGAGGTTGAAGTACATGTGGAAGAATGAGGAAAGAATCAAGATACATTGATGATTGATGAAAAAATAGAGAGAGAGAGAGAGTGAAGCATAAAAAGCACATGAAGCTGCTTGGAAGTATGAGAAAAATAAAATCAAAGAGGGAAGATGGATAATTCCTCAAGAGCATGAGAAACAATATGTGTTCTTCAATGAGTTTTTATATTTTTCAAGTACATCATGGAGGATGATAGCAAGAGGAAAGACAAAGTACAAGTGTGTCAATTAAGAGCACACACACACACCTATATGAGTGTCTAAAAGAATAAGAACATGGGTGTCAATAATTTTATCCCATTGGGAGTATGATGCAAGGGCATATTTAAATGCTCAAAAATGGTCTAGAAGGTGTTTTAAGTGTGTGAAAATTTAAATTTGAATTAGTTTTTCCTACTAAAAGGGAATTTTAAATTTTCATGATGTATTTATGGTCTAGGTGATAAATGATGATATGTAATGGATGAAAAAATTTGTAATGTAAATTCATGGTCTCATAATGGTCCTAAAATTATATTTGAATATATTTTTCATTTAAGAGTGGGGTGGCAGTCCACCACCCTATGTTGGACTAGTAGTTAATAGTGAAATATTGATCAAGAATCAATTATGAGTCTCGTTGTAGTGGTCTTTGGTCATACATGTGAGTTTTATAATGTGAGAGAGTTAGTATTGGGAGGATAACCTCTCATACCATTTTAGGATGGTAATTAATGGATATATAAACAAATAAACCTATTGAATTATGAATGCTTATGTTATGTAAATTCTGCATGTCTTCAAATTGCATGGCAATGACTGAGTACTTTTAGTGTGCTTAGAAAATATAATTGGTAAGAAGTTTTTGGTTGAATGATTTTTTTATCATTTTTTGAAAAATTATTTTTCCTAATATGATATATTAATTATAGTTTCATGGTGAAATAAGTCACTTTTTGCAGACTGTCAAAGTCTGCTAAAAGGGTATGCAATCATTCAATTTGATCCAAAAAAACGTTTGAGTATTTCATATTTTGTCATTGAGTTCTTAGAAAGGTTGGAAATGTAAGATGTAATAGGGTTTATAGTAACCTATTTATTAATAAAATTGGTCAATATATGTTAAATTCTCACTTTTTCATAGTCTTTTTTCATTGAAACATACAACCCACACTAAATAAGAATTCTATGTACCATGCATGATACCTTGTTTTGAATATGAAATAAATTAAAGAAGGGTTTTAAATTTTCTTAGAGTAAATATAAAAATAATTTAATTTAATTATTCAAAATAATTTGGTTTAAAGTTGTCTTTATATAGAACCATGTTTTCTATACATGCATTATGGTTTATGACTGTATGTGTGGTCCTATAAAGGAAGTTGTGTATACAATCATTAGTTGATATTTTTATGGTTTTGATACATGATTAGAATGGAATTTAAATTCATATATTAGAGAGGTGATAAACCTAATAACTTTCAAATAATTATTTGATAAGGAAAGACAAAGAGAAACCTTGTTTACCCTATTTCTAGCTAACAAAATAAAGTCTTGACTGATTGAGATTCTTTTTTTTGTGAATACCCTGGGGATTAAGAGAGATTTTTCATTGAAGGATAAATATTTAATAAGTTTTTAAAATAACTATAAAACCTTATTTATGTCTTTAAAACAAATTATATCATTCACAGTTGTAACCTCTCAGCCTAAGATAGGGTCTAAAAAAACCCTAAACTAGGGTTTATGCCATAACTTTATTTATAACAATAAAAAGTGACAAAAATTTGTGAAAATATTGGTACCATTATATGTAAATATATTTTTAGGGTTTAAATATTTTTTTTATATATTTGTGTACATCTAGAAGGATCTGTATGGTGATAAGGTTGTGAAAGGGATAATAGGCCTAAATAGGGAATGAAAAGAGGTTAGATGAGATATTTAATGATTGAAATTTCATAAGAAGAACAATATAAATGGAGGGTATCCTAAATAGATATTTTTTTCTTGTTTGATGACATTACATGTTCCCACAAGCCATAAATTCTAGGAAAAAGGCTACTAGCCTAGATTGTTAAGAAAGATAGAGTTGGGAAAAGTAGTGAATTGAATGTCAAAGAGTTTGTGCTTCGAATGAGGGATTATAAAGGACTAAGAAAAGGTATAGTGAATGTGTCAAAACATTAAATATTCTAATGACCTTAGGAGTCATTAAATGTAAGTTGTATCAAGGACCAATTGCATGGAAAGTGTATGGTGAAAGAAAGAACAAGGCAAGGTATTAGTGAAGTGCATTAGATATAAATTACTAAGTCAGTGGGAATTGTTAAAGGTTTGAGATTTTTTTTTCATGATTGTCCTAGCTTCCCTATAATTTAAGATATAATAGTGGTTGACTTGCCTACTCACATTTCTATCCACCTCTCAAGGGATTTCATAACCAAGATAGGAGGTTACCTCTTAGCTGATTGCTCCTTCTTGGAATTCAAGACAAGGTATGGAGTAAAGGTAACCATCATAACTCAACCATAAACTATGTTTCATATTGATCCATGTGTGGAAGCAAACCCTAACCTCAATTTGAAAATCAATAATCAAGAGGATTATGCTATGAATAATGGGAAATCTTACAGGCTTTAGGGTATATATAACCTTTTGTTAGATAAGCATGGTGTAGACACTTATGGACATGATCCATACATGTTTTTTGAGAAAACTGATCTTGATGCATACCTTATCCATTAGGTAGGAGATAGAAACTCTAAGGTAAGCATTGAAGATTCTTTTCCAAAACCTACTAAATGTAATTACCTCATTCATATGTAGGATGATGATGGTTTGAAAATAATGATAGATCAATATGATGAGTAATATTATGCCATTATGCCTGCACAATATGGAGGATTCCTTGAATATGATAAACATGAAGGATAAAATAACCCATGGAAAAGTTTCTATTCCATAATTAAAGAGTTTGATCAGTTGATTAAGTCTACTTCCCTTTGTAAGAAGTGTGAATCTGATAATAAGTTTGTTTATAAGCCTAAAAAGAATTAAGGAGAGTGTCTTATTGAGCATAAACATGAATTTTTAACAACTATCAAGAAAACTACAGTCACAAAAGACTCTAATAAACACAAAGAAAAAATGTATGCATTTAAGGAGTAATCCAAACCTCAACCTAAGGTTAAATCACTATCAGATGTGTTGGAATAGAAGGAGAGAAATAATAACAACCCTAAACATAAAGTGTATTATGTTCAAAAAAAATATAGAGTTGAGGTAACTTTGATGACTCCTAACACTTAGTTTGAGAAGTTCCAATTGGATATGGTAGAGTTAAATCAAGTCACAAAGACAAAAAATATTCTTAGAGGGAAAGACAAATTACTCATGGAAAATTCAAGTAGTAAACTTGTAGACTAAATAATAAATGAAGATGATAATTCATTTGATTATTTATACAAGTATTTGTTTATAAGCATGCTTCACATGATATATTTATTTCATGGAGCAAAACGGATGTAAGAGGTACCATCTTTGACCCTATTTGAAGCATTAGTGATTTGTTATTTACCTCAAAGTGTTTGAGGTCTTTTATATACTTGGATAGGTGTGCTTTGCTTCCATTGTCTACGTTTTCCATAAGTGTTCTTGAAAACACAAGTGTGTTTTCTTTAGATTTTTATCTTATGTGTTTATTTTCTATTTGGTGTTATTTTAGAAGCAATTTAATGTCCATGTAATGTATAGGTGACTCCATATCCCAATGGATAGGAGTAGGATATTGGTCTTTGGCATAGTTGGCTTACCATCACTAGACAATCACACAATATTGATTAATTTCACTACAAGTCAAATTAGGTCAACCCCCTTTCCAGTCTAACTTGATATATGGGTACACTAGGGTGAAAAATGTGTTACATGGTCTTAAAAAGGGTCATATATTATTATTTATCTTTTTCATAGTTGTATAGTTGGTCTTATGTCATCTAGGGGTCATTTTTTGGTCATTTATTAGACTTATATGGTTTCTCCAAAGGGAAAAGGTGTGTCAAAATTTCATTAAACATCCATATGTAAATTAGATGTTAAATAGATTGTTTTGAGCTAACAAACTTTAGGGTTTGATGTATAATAAGAAGTTTAACTATAAAAATGAGAGTTTGGGTAGTTGTATGGACTAGAGGACAATCCTGACACATGTGGTAGACTTCAATGTGACCCTTCATGTCCCATAAGTATATTCCCATGCTTGGGAAAGTTTGAAAAGATCAAAAATGGAAAAAAACATTCTATCTTTCCATCACTCTCCTAGACAAACAAAAATGGTCTACTGATCTTTGCATGGTATGGACAAGAGGAGGTGAGTTCGATCAAGTGCACTTGAGCGATGATAATAATATTTTGATACTAATAATTCATGTAAATAGTTGTAGGTTTTGTGTATCATGATGTATGAACCATTTCTAATAAGGTTTATTACTCATTTTGATTTGCCTATCCTTAACACTTCAAGGTTTCTCCTCTTTTTTCATTGTTCTATGTAATTTAAGTTGTATACATGATCTTAAGAAGCATAACCTCTCTCTTCATAAGGTTTAAAATATTTATTTCATGTGTGAAGGTGATTTGATGATCAAGGCTATCTCAATTTTCTAGTTTAAAATTACATTACAGTCTGTAGACTATGTTTTATAATTCCAAAGCTTGTCCTCCTGCAAGTGGTTTCAGAATAGAATAGATATGTGGTGTCCAATCCATATCAACATGGTGATCAATTTCCATTTTGAAGGTGTGGTCTAATCATGTTATATATGAATTACAAGGCCTAACACATAAATACACATATAGTTTTCCTACAAAATTCACCTATAGTTAGGTGAAATGAAGCCTTCACCAATCTTGTTGAATAAGTGGAGATTTTAAGGTGTTGAAATGATTCTCAAAGTGAAAGAAATGAGTTTGAGTTATTAAAAGTGACTAGGAATTGGTTGTGAGAACTAATTTAGCACACAATGACTTAGATCATGTAGTAACACCTATAGGTGTTTCTAATAAGGGTATGAGTGCAATCCATAGAGGTAGAACATTGTTAATATGAAGGTATTTAAACTTAGTTAAAGCCCTCATTCAGGTCTAAGAGTATAGAGAGAATAATGGTGATAATGATGAAGCCAATATATGTAGAATAAACCTAGATCCATATCCATAGTCAATAAAGTTACAAGATAGATAGGTTACCTTAACCTCTATAAATCACATTTTATTCATATACTTGATCTTCTCATAGTGGAGTGTCTTAAGGACTGGGTAGTTTTAGTTGTTTCCATCATATAGCCCAAGCATAGGGGAAATGTATTGACATATAAAATTAGATATTTATTAAATATAAGGTAATATATATAGGTTTCCATCTCAATCAAATTCTCACTATAGACTTTAAATACAATCTATAGTATTCTTGAAGCCTAAATGGTCTTACGGTACAACATGACACATGAAAGTGTAGAATTCAAGACAAGTAACTCCATTTGAATGAAAATGACACTATGATATAAATATTATTTTATGGTGTTGGATTAGAATTGTGTGACTGACATCACCACCTACATGATTTCTTATTTTTATCAAAATGTTACCTATAGTTTGATTGTAGAACTAATAATACATTGAGACTAGGCAATTTAGACGTTGGTATGAACCTAAGGCATGATATGAATGTGTTAAAATATGAGATGATACTAGAGACTCCAATAATAACTTATGGAATGAAAATATATGTCCAAACATGAAACATCACCTATAAGACACCTCAAATCTCAATCGAGATAAGCACCTATAGTCTACTACAGTAGACAGACTATGCCTAGTCAAATGTAGAGTGCATGATGAGAAGGTTAGCATGAGTGTATGAGGTTAAACACATTTATGAAAAATCTCATAGTTTTATTAATATATCTCATATTATTCTCATATAAAGTAAATAGGGTAAGGGAAAGATAAATAAACAAGTCTAACTCTACATATAGAATTATGTGTACAGTCATTAGACCTAGAAGTATATCTAGAAGATTTGAGGTGTTGATGACTCTAAAGGAATAACCTAAACATGAAATTTTTCAAAAATGGGTTTTAAGACCTGTTATATCCCCAAATTAATCCACTTTGGTAAAAAAAAATAGGGGAGATGCCCTCTATTTTGTCTTAGATAGAAGGCACTCCAAATCAAGGTCACCATGTAGGTTTGGTGAGTGAATGTTAAAATTATAACATGAGGAGTATTAAATAACATTAGGATGAGTTATAAGGTTGGTATGAAGGTAAAGGAGTGATAATAATCACATTTATCTATTAGGATCATCCATAAGTGGTCATGAACCTAGATATATAGTTAGGCCTATTAATCCTAGAGATATACCTAATCCCTTTAGGGGTATAGCTTCATTTCCATGAGCATGGAAAATATCTAATAAATTTTATGATATTTATGGGAAGGTATAAAATCTATAAGAGACATTGTTTTATATAATAACTACACAAAGGGGTCATTTTGGATCAAACTCATTTCAAGGTGCCCAAAATGCATTTTAAAGTTCAATAGGCCAACTTCTCTTGTTCACAGCTAACAAACACCAAGCATGGTGCCAAAAGGAAATATGGGTAGTTTATTATGGTTTTAATCTTGGTCTTAATGACATATGTTTGGCAGTTTAATGTCTAGTTTTTATGAATCATTCTTAAGAACCAAAACATGTTAGAACTCTCCTTAAACCCTACCTTTGACCCAATGGATAAAATATCACTTGAAATGAATTCAAGATGGATATTAGTTACTATAAATTTATTTTAAATTATTTAATACTCTCTTAAGAACCATGACACACATTTGTTTTTTACCTTACTTGCATGGATAGGATAAAAATAGGGTTTCTTGTAGATTTTTATGTGTTTTGTAGGTGTATAAGAGAACTAAAGAATGAGAATAATTTAGGGAGGTCAAGTGAGAATTTTTATAATAAATCATATTAATATATATTAAAATAAAAACATGGAAAAACTTTTGTTAACTCATTCATCTTTGGCAGTCTATGACATATAGTGAAAATGAAGAGTGATTGCTTAGTGAGAAGAGGAGAAGTTTGTTCTTGGATCTCGTTGAAGCATAAATCATGGATTAAAATGGATATGGGTCTTGTAAAATTTTCCTAACACCTCTTACATATATTTTATTGAGCAATTAAAGGCCACTTGGGGGACAAATGTGAATAATGAGGCCTAGAAGACCAATGAGTGATTGCATATGATGAGTACAAATGTCCAAAATATGGATAATAGTTAGGGACACATATTATGTATATAATGGAATGTTTCCAACCCTAGTAAGCTATTGAACATGTGTAAAATCTCCCTATTTCAGTTTTGAGTAGTCAGGATATGCCTCATCATTAAGGCAATTGTAAGAAGGTAGTTGAAGGGTTTTTATGCTAGTTTTAGAGAGTTTGATGCTTCAGATGGACACTTGTCCAAAATGAAATTCTAAACCTCTATTATCCACTTCATTATATTTCAATTTAACTATTTTCAAACTTTTAAAGTTATATTGGTGACCTTTTCACTTCTGTTTCTTCTCTTTTTCCTCATACATTCTATAAATGTAAGGCATTTTGGCTTTTATAATGGAATCCACACCTGGTATGGTGAAAAATTACTAGTTTAATGTTCTATTTTGACTTTTAAGTAATAATTTAAATCTACTTTTGAGTTTATGAAATTATATTCTAAGTGTGTAAAGTGATTCATAGTGAAGTGTCTAGTGATAAGTATCTATCCTTGCCTTCTCTTTATCATTTCATATTTGGTGCAAGTAATTCTCACTCTAATAGGCCACATGAAGTGTGTCTAGTGTGTTTTCATATATTAAAGTGTAAAAGTGGACTTGGTGTCTACAATTTAACCTCTGATTTACTCATATTGAGTAGTCCAATACATATCACCTCCATGTTTAAAATGCTAATGTTAGAGCAATTCAAGATTTTAAGACTAGTGTTATAGGTCATGTTTCATAGTACAATGTTATGGTGGTCTAGTGGATATATTTATGGTGTATCACCTCAATAGAGTATTTTATTTTACATGTTATTTCTATGGATTTTCATCTAACCAATCAATTAGTGTATGTGATAAAAAAGTAAGGAGCAATCTAGGGAGCTAAACCTTAAACCTACAGGTCTACCTATATCATATGAAACCCACATGACTATATGTGCTCCAATGTTTCCCAAATCTTAGACTAGGATTTAAAAACCATCTATAAGGTGTAATATTTGGTGACAAAAAATTCACCATCAATCATAGGACATAAGTGGATCCTCATGACCATAGATTATTTCATAAGGTGGGTGGAGATAGTAGTGCTTAAAGAGGCCAATGAGGCATAATTTATAGATTTATATGAAAGAATTATAATTAGATTTGGGTTTCCATCCATAATCATCTCTAAAAATGCATTGGCCTTCCTTGGAACCAAGATCAATGAGTGGGAGGTCTAACACAACATCCATCTAAGCACTGCATAAAACTATTACCCTTAGGCTAATGGTCTAAATGAGTAAATGAATAAAATTTGATTCACATTATACAAATGACCATGGAGAATAATTAATAATACTAGCACACAAAACTCAAGACAACCCTATGGGATGATCAAATCATTCCCAAGAGAGCATTAGGGAATTTACCCTTCATGCTAGTCTATGGGAGGGAATCCAAGTTGCTTGCATCCCTCATATTTACTTCACTATAACTCACCCATTGGTTGTAAATTCTGAAGATTGATCCCCTCATAATGAGATTATCCAAGCTAATCTATCTCAAATAAACTAGAGTGGAAGCTATGCACACCATGGATCTTTAACAGGCCCAAACTAAGAGGACCTTTTATAAGAAAATAATTGATAAAATTATCCATAAAGGATATTTAGTGCTCAAGTGGAATGTAGAAAGATAAAATGCCAAAAGTCATACCATGGTAGATGCCTTATGGAGTGTCCCTCATATCATAACTAGCTACAAACCATCCAATGCCTTTTAGCTCTCTAATTTGACTAAGGAAAATCTTCCACTCTCCGTTAATGGGATTCATTTGAAAAAAAAAATCTTTAGGGTTTTCATAATCCTTGTAAATAATATTTTAGTTACATGATTTCCTCCAAGTTTTGTTGCACATTAGTTAGTTATTATTCTTTCCTCTAAGTTCTTTGACATGTTGGTTTTTTTCTTGCCTTTGCCATTGTTGTTATTTTAGAGGTAAATATCAGTTAGTTTCAATTGTTCAAAGTTTTAGGTCAAGAAAGTTGTAGCAAGGTTATGTTCCATCATGAAGAGTTTTGAAGGTTTTTATGAATCCATGCCTGATAGATGCATACAAATACTATATTACTACTTAGCAGGTAATCAACCCCACAAGGTTCACCAAGAATTTTGATAATTTTTTGTCACCATGGAAGAGAAACTTTTAGTTCAAATATTTTAGTTTAATAGGGAAGGTTCTTCAGATTCAAGTTGAGTTTACAAAAAATGGCTAAGTTTAAAGAGACTTAATATATTTTCAAAGAGTTTGGTCTTTGGATAAAATGTTTTAGAGATGAGTCATAATTTTTTTTCCAAGAATAAATGTCGAAGATAAAAAATGGACTTAGCTTATTTTTTAAGTTGGCCTTCACAGTTTAATTCTTTAGAGTAAATGTTTGGAAGTATTTCAAAGACAGGTTGGAATTATTCCCCTACAAAAAAATACTAAATACTAAAAGGATTGAAAATTCTAATATAGAAATTTTTTTTGAAGGTAAGGCCAAAATAGAGATGCCAAAAGTTAAAGTCTGAGAAGAAGATATGAATAAGAAAACATCTTGACATTTAGTCAATTTTTCAAAAAAAATCCTAAGAAATAATCCATATCAATAGAGAAATGAAGTTTTGGGTTAGCAGGATACCTCCACCTATCACACTCCTGATTATTTACACTAAATTATACTCACCTTGATAATTATACTAATTTCTCACTAATTCCTATATTTCCTAGTTAAATTAACTACTAGCCTAATAATCTAGATCCCATTCCTATATCCCATAAACCTTCAACCCATACTAAAACCAATTAATCTCTCAACTAAACCTCTAAAATATCCTATTACCTACTAACCTAATCTTTAAACAACTTGATAATTTGAAATTCATATTTATTCCCCTGCTAGCCTAGCTAGCCTACCACCCTAGCCATTATTATATCACCATGAACCCTAAACCTCATTAAATCCCATCAAATCCCCCATTATATCCTAAGCTAATTAATAAGCCTCTTGAAATGGGGAAGCACCTCTAAAATTCTAAGAGTCTATAAACTAGAAACTTATAAATAATTTGAAATTCCCCTTAAATTCCCTCTGTTATTATATAAAAATCCATGTTTGGGACATGACCAAGATAATTGAAAACCATAAGAAATTCTAGAAAGACATTAAGACATCATCTTGGTACTCTCATTTGCATCCATAACAATATTCTAACACTCATCCAAGACATTTATCCACTTCACACAACCATTGAAAGCCATTCTCAAGATCTTACAAACAATCCAATAATTCAAATTTTACACATCAACAATCTCATTTCAAATCCTAGAACAGAGGCATATGGAGGTAAAAATGATGGTAAACACATTATATTTATTTTGATTTGCCTCTTTTATCCATTACTATTTTTGTCATTGAGTTTTAGGTTTTATTTATTATTTTCATAATATTACTTGAATTTAAAATTTGGTGCACATTTTGAAGACCAGAATGGGGTGAAATGTGATGGATGAAATGGTAGTCTTCAAATACTACCTATGTCTAAAGACCAAATCTACTAGTGGTAAAAAGAGAGTTATGTAAGAAGACTAGATGACCAATAATTACCAAGAGACAAAGTCTCTTCAAATACCAATCTAGCAAAGATGGATAAATGTGATGGGATAAACTATCTTTGTCTACTATCAAAGAGACAATTTTATGGGTGCTAGATGACAAAGGCACCTAATAAATATGAGGATTGGTGGTGGGTTCTATATTGGACTCTTATGAGTCTATGTATATTGAAAAACCAAATTCCAAGTGATAAATGATAATCATGGAAGATAGGTGACCACTAGAATCTCAATTTCAAGATGAAACCTAGTATTTAGAGAGGATGGAATGGGTGAAGGATGAGATACTTGTGATATATAAGGTGAGAAATAATATGTATACTAGATGAATAATATAGGTGATAGATGTAGGATTGGACAAGGATGACAACCATTCAAGAGGATTTATGCATAAATGAAGGTAAAAGAGACGAGGGGAAACTAATCACTAAAGAAAAGATGTGAGAGGGAGGATGATTATCGACAAATGTAATGTGGTATAGATGAAGTGAAGTGGATAGTGATTAGATTTTAATGGGAAAATTTGATTTGGATAGATATTATATTCATTATGATAGACTAGGTAGTAGCTAATGGTTTGATATGTATTCGATCAAAAGGATGGATATACAAATGGATATGAGATAATGTAATACAAATAAGCTATTCTACAAAGAAATACATGAAAGGGATGATGACTATATGAAATATATTTATGGGATGGACCATAGAGGGGATGGATAGTAGATATATAAGAATGGTATATACAAACTAATATATAAAAGAAAGATGTGAAAATGGGATGTATACTATATGTGAGTGTTATAGGATGAATATGGAAAGTATGGATAGTAGATAGAAGGTGGACACTATATGGTGAATATGAGATGATAGAGTAGATTTAGGTTCAAAACATAGTGTTCAAATATATTATGAAGTGAATATGGGGTGGTATTACACACCAATTGGTATGATGGTAAAAAATTAGTCAAAACAGACAAATGAATAAGAGATAGGATATTACTATATGTAGATGTTATGGGATAAATTGGATAAATTAGAAGATAACGAATGTAAAAGATGGACTCTAAGGTGTGAATATGAGATAATAGGATGAATATAGGTACAAAATATAGTGTTAAAGGGTAATGTGAAAGGGATATGGGATAGAGGAGATATAGAAAATGGGTATCTAATATGAATTCTATATGAATGTTGGGTGTGGAAGAGAAAGGATGAATGGGAGGTAGATGAATAGTATATATAGGTGATTGATATGAACACTAGGATGGGATACAAATATGAACCAAATATAATGTCTAAGGTATGAAATGGATATCAATCAAGAGGATGGGTATTATATGGATACTAGGTGTAAATAATGAAATGTCAAATGGGGATGAATGATCAATAGGATGGGAAAATCATAGAGGATGAGAAATTAGGGTGTGATATGATGATAATATGATGAGTGTTAACCTAGGGTTCTCTAAGGTATCACACAAAATATGGGTATGGCCAACTCAACCCATAAACAATATGAGTCTAATGATAACACTCAAACAACATACACAAATATGATCATATATTAGTCAACTGTAATGGGTGTGTAATTCTATGCCCACACCATCCAACAGTTTCAAAGGTGAGGTTGTAGGATAATTAATTGTTATGGTATCAATCAAACCTTCTTAACCCCACTCATATTTTATGGCTAATTTGGAGATGATATTGAATTTCAGAATGGTACACCTATTATGATCAAAGTCCCCTAATCTAGGTATACACAAAATATTCTAGGTGCATCCTAAATATACATCAAGGTACATTAGGGTCCAAATCTGTGTAGGATGTTGTCTAACCATCTTGTGTCTAAGAGCCTAATCACCCCTCACTCCATGAAACCCTATATGGAGAATTACACTTAGATGAATAATGATAGTTGTCCTAATTTTTAAACTTTGCCAAAACATGGAGTTTGGTTAGTGCATAGTGGTGAAATCCATGACACTAACCCATAGACACTAATCCCATGCATGTAGATGAATTTCATGTCACATTCTATCCTAAAAGGGGGGATTAACAAATAGGAAAACACATGATATAAGTAATTAACTGATTTTATTACCTATATGAGGGGGCACGATAAAAAAATTATTTACAAGTTAAAAAACACACACACACATATATATACAAATAATGATTTTAAAAAGATATATGAAATAAAATATGATGATATATCAAAATATATTGAAAAACTAGGGCAAAAAACTAGAAAGGCACCCTTCCTACAAGCACAAAGATTAGAAATCCAATTGGGGTGCCAAAATTTTGAAGGGTCCTACAAAAAAAGGGGTTAGTAATTTAAATTTTTGTAATCCTACAAATCCTTGTAAAATTTTGAATGCACAAAGTGAAATCAAAACCAGAATGCACAATACCATGACTAGCTAAACAAAATTGTAAGTCACCAGTAATGACTTTGCAAGAGGTTAGGAAACCACCATAGTTAACAAATAAAGTGATGACTATATATCAATATCTCTACTCAAATTGATAAAATCAAAACTATCGATAGAACGTAATCCATGATATTACAAAAAATAGCAAGAAAATAAAATATGTCCTAAGGTAACTATGTAAGTCTCCTACTATATTAAAAATAAATTACAAGTTTGATATAAATATACAATGTCATGACAAAATTTTCTTGAATATAGTCTTATGCCACTAGATATAATGATCAAAATTCCTTTTGGAGTCTACATCTCAAGTATTTTATCAAATAACTATCCTAATATATTCCTTTTATTTAATATCTACAAAGCCATGACCACAAGTGATAATATCATGATTTGTAGGATAAAATTGTAACTATCAAAGTTGTGGTTTTCTCTAAGAGGTCAAAATAGACTATATGGTGGGGTATGAGATGTTTGTCTTGTCTTCTTCTTACCCCCTTATGGTTCTTACACATAGAAACAATAATCTATAAGGGTCATTCTATAAGTGAGTTGGGTTTAAGTGAAAATACTTAGTTTGAGAAATGTTTAAATCTTTGACAAAATCAATCTTATCTTGACTCAATAACCTTATAACTTATTTTTCTAGAACCTAAGATACTTATGTGGGTGATACAAAAATTAAAAGAGGTTAGAGTTTTACCAACTTTAAGAGGAAAGACAATACTGATACTATCATTGATAATACCATGATTATGAGAGAAATATCATTACTGAGGGAGTCACAATTTTGTTAAAACTATTCAAACATTTGGATGTTGGGTTAATCCTTTCTCTATCCTACTCATAGAAATATGAAATAAACAATCATATATTTATAAAGGGAGTGTTATAAAGAAAAATAATAATATAATCTCCCCTAGCTATGATGTTTGATAATATCACAACTAAAACTTACAATCTTGTAAGTACCATTTCAATATTGCAACTATGAAAGTTATGGTTTTATCAAAAATGTATAAATGACTAGGTGTCAAGTGAATCCCCTTCTTGACCTACATAGAAATAACATAAATATATAATATAATAAAAAAAGGGAGGGTTAGTAGAAATAAATTATAATCTCACCCCAACTATTAGTTTTAGCAATATTGCTACTACATCTTGCAATAGCATGACTAACAGGACAAGGTTATGACTATCAAAGTTGTGGTTTTGTCAAATAATAAAAACCTAAAAAAACCCTAAACATTAATGGATAAATAAAAATATCACTATTGGATTCTATTAAGTCATGACTTCAATATCATGATTATCAATGAAAAATCTTGATTCACCTATGTATGTTAAAATTTGAAAATTCAGGCTTAGAGTAACATCCAGTTGGTCTTGCAATCACTCAAACCACTTCTAGAAATGTTAGTAGGTTAATTAAGGGAGGTTACTCCCATTGTGGTTTCCAAAATGTTCACCAAATTTTAGATTTAAGAAATATTACCAAAATTATCAATAAAACCTAAAACTCAATGATACCAATAGGAATAGATAAAAGATGCAAAACAAAATAAATAGAATGTTCTTACCATCATTTTTACCTCTTTATGCCTCAAATCTAGGATTTATAATGAGATTTTTGATGTGGAAAATTTGAATTATTGGATTGTCTGAACATGGATAATAGGTATACCATCATTTTTACCTCTTATGCCTCCATCATAGTTTCCAAAATGTGTGGTGGGGTCTAATAATATTGAGCCTCATGCATTAGTAGAATAATAATCTACATCACATCCATCTTACCCTAACCCCTCATCACCACATCAGCCACATCATTGGCCCTCTTATCCACCTCCACTTACCCTACCAAATTTTGGATACATCTCTATAACTAAGTCACCTACCATTGAAACCCTATGACCTTTCTATGTAATGTGATAGTCTATGTATATGCATAGGTGAGCTATATATCCCATTGTATTACCAATGATTTCAATGCAATAACCTATCCCTATAATTGGGATAACTAATCATCACTCTATACAACCCAAGCATTTAATGTAGTAATCTACCCCTATGCTTGCATCAAATGGCCATTTGTCTAAGCCATCATACTCTATAGATAGGCTTATAGGTAGTCATGATCTTGTTTGATACATGTTATCTCTACTAGTTATGATTGAATCTCACACTATAATTAGGTAACCAAATCTTGATCCTGGTCTATCATCAATGGCTAGGAAGGACCTATGCCACCATTCCCACCAACCTATGTCCTAGCTTGTACCTATGACTAAACTAGTCTCTATACCTAGGCTTGGGCCTGAGACCCCACCTATGTCACTACATCTACGAGATCACTATCCCCTCTATCCACATCTATGGCATCTCACCCATCATGTCTATCCTTTCTATCTCACATCATCACTTATCTCCTCATTCTCTAAAACCATGTACATTTCCAAAAAACTTTTCCCACAACACCCCTCCTAACCACCACCTAAGGCTATGTCAATTTGATAGGAATCATCAACTACCACCATGATGTATAATTTATTGTCACACTAAGATATAGAATCATCATGTAAAAATCCCAATAAATTGAGGCAATACTATCATAATTAGTACATGCATCTTCCCTCTCTATAGGCCTCCCTATTATAGCCTCTCCCACTCATTTTATGCAAATAAATGCTCGTGGCCTAAAACATCTTGGATGAACCCAAAATACCACTATACATGATTAAATTAGGTCAACCTATCATATAGCACTCTATCTTCATATATTCGGTCATGGCCTCATCATCCCAATTGAATTGAATGCACTTGTATAGCATCCTTGTAATGTGTTTTAGGCACAAGTTATCTAAAGCCTCTCTATAACACCTCGCCTCACCTACATGCCCTAGTTATACACCTAACAACATGTGCCACCAAAATACCATAGGCTATCCAAACTCATGTACTGCAATTGTACCTAATGTCTAATAGATAGTGATGTGATCGTAGCTCTAAATCTATAATATTAAAGATGGCCCAAAACTTTATGCTCTCTTGTATGCACCCAAGTGTATATATCTATATAAATATTCCAAAAAAACTATCCCTAAGCAAACATCTAATGATCATGAACCATATCAACAACATCTCTTAGTCTAAGGTGAAACCAGTACCCACTCTTCTATGGTAGGATAATACTAGAAATAAGAGACATCACCACTAGTGTCAATCTATCCAAAGTCCCCTCATGAAGGAATTTATCAATATCAGTACATCTATCCTATATCCCCATATGTAAACTCCCACATAGATGCTTTTGTGTCTAAGCCAATGCATGTGAATGCCAATATATCCTAAACCCATGCATGGGTAAATGGAAAATCCTATACACATCCTCCAATGTCATAGTCATCACCCCAATAAAAAAATAGAAGGCGATCATCTCTAAGTGACAATGATCTATTAATGTTTTGCATAATTATTAATCAATGTGAATAGTGGGAATCATCACCATGTCATGCAAACTGACAAATTTTGGTACCCCAAACTCCATCGATGTCAGCCACCACATCTCATGCAAGACCTTTAGTCACTATAATTATGATTTAGGAATTTGAATCAAGAGAGGATGGTTAGTATTGTGTTAGTTTCAAAATGAAAACAAAATGATAAAAACACACTAACTAGCATAACATCTCTAGGCCTAGACACTGGGGAGAGCTTAGTTAACAAACATGAACAAAACACACAACTAAAATGCAAAAGAAACCTTCTTTTACCTCCCTTGGATTCTCCAAAATGATTGTTATATTGTCTTTCTTGGCTTGTGCTCATGAAATCCTCATCAATAGAAGCTTTGCTGCCTCCATATCTCCTTAGAACCTCTAACGTGTGGTTTGGCTTGGCTTGAAATCAATTTATCATGGTAACTATTGATCATTTTTCCTATAGGCCAAAAATCAGTCTCCTTTCCTTGTTGTCTTGAGCCATCCATCTTAGATGTATTCCCACTACTGAAATTATACCATTTCCTTTTGTAGTAGACCTGTTCTATAAAGATCTAAGTGACTTGAGCTTTGTAGATATTTTGGGTTGATCCAGAGGTTTATTTTGCTATGGGCAGCTAGTTTTCACAAACCTTTTGGCAAAGGAATAGGTCAACTTAAAATAGATATAAGTCTTTTACAAAGATCTGAAGATAAAGTGCCCTTGCAAAGGGAAGTTGGGTTATAAACTAGACCATTCTAGCAGGCTGCTTAGGGCAATCATGGACCCAAAAGTGCCCTTGTAGAGGGTAGGGAACACTTGCAGAGGGATTAAAGAGAAGGCCAAAAGGAAAGTTCTCCTTCAAAAAAGTGAGTAAGGAAAAGGATTCCTTCAAAATTTTGTCTGAAGGAAATCCATGGCAAAAGGCAAAGGTCAAAGGCCCTTCAGACAAAATGTCCAAAGGAAAATACAAGGAAGAATCAAGGGATGAATTCCTTCAGACAAAGTGCCCAAAATAATTCCTTCGGATATTTTGTCTGAAGAAATTCACAAGGAAATCAGACCAAGCCAAATTATTTTGGATAAAAACTTGAAGGAATTCCTTCAAACTTTTTGTTCGAAGTAATTTCCTAAAGGAAAAGATCAAAAGAAAGAAGGACCAAGACTTTGAAGGAGGTTTTCCTTTAGACAAAATGTTCAAAGGAATTCCTTTGGACATTTTTTCCAAAGGAATTCAGAAGATAAGGGGCTTGAAGGAGCCTAAAGGGCAAGTGCCCTTATAGGGGACTCCCAACAACAACCTAAAATGGGACGTTTTCTAAGGCCGAAGGGACACTTTCCCTTCAAGAAGGTTCAAATTACAAAAGGTTGAAGAAATTACCAAAGGGGTGATGGGCTTGAGAATGTCAATTTCAGTGTAGCAAACTCATGGTTGGTAATTTAAACATCTGGTGATAGGCATGCACACATAAAATTCAAGATAAAAGACTAGCCATTGGATTTCAAATGGTGAAGAGCCTGTAGACATCAAATTTATAGTGATGAAATAGCCATTTGGTTTTTGAATAGTGACAAGCCCATAGATGTGAATTTTGATGGGATGAATTAGCCATTAAGGACAAGCCAAAGGACTAATGCCTTCATGACAAGTAGCCTAAAAGAGATTGAATGGAAAATGCCCAACAAAATTCAAAGGGGCATAAGACCTGAGGTAAACTCAGAAACCCACTGAGAAAGAATCTTGAAGAGCTAGAAAAAGACAAAAAGATAGCCCAATAGCCAAGTTGTCATGAAAGAGATAGAAAATAGTGAAAGTGTAACCATGCACACATAAATCAAGCACATAAAAGAATAGAATAGCCTAAGTGGTACATAGAAAGTGTTAGCATAGGGAGTTATTGCTATGGATGAGATAAAGTGACCCATGCTTTTGTAAGAACATTTAAGGTAGTTTAAGTGGTAAACTCAAGACTTACAACATCTACAATATGGTTCTTCCAAGACATTTCTAAAAGGATGACACTATCATAATAAATTTTCCTCTTTCCAAGGCATTCAATGTAGCATGGGCTGCTTTTTATGGAAGGTGCTAGAATTCTTTCTCTTTATCCTATATATTGCAACCTCTCAAGAGAGGAAGATATCTCTCAGATTGTATGGCAAAGCCCTATAGAATTTTGTCTTGAATCAAGACATTACATTTTTACCTCTATTTGAATTTGCACTTTTACATATGTTTATGGTTTTTTCTTGTGTTAAGTCATTTTCCTTCATGCTTTCATAAAATGATTCTAGCATGTCTAATGTATTATGAGTTCTTTTACAAGTCAGTAAGAAGATTCCACAATAGAGTATAGGTGCATGTGAATAGGCTACCATATTGTGTATTAGAACATCTTTAGTAGTTATTCCTCCCTATATCTCTAGAGAACCCCTTGTTAGACACTGATACAAAAGAGTTTCTTATTTCAAATGAAGTGTATATCAAATTTTTATTGGCATAAAGTGTATGACAAAGCTAAGTAGATTAAAACTGGTTTGGTGCATGACCATTTAAATAATTTCTATTATAGTTATTCCTTCTCCATTTTCACCCCCCCCCAATATTATTAGTAGTAATAAAGGACTTCAGAGATGCATCAAAGGGAGCTATCCCTTATCTAGAGATTCTCCCCTCAGTTTTTCTAGACCCACAACAAGAGGGGAGTCTCCATTATGTCACACAGAAGAGAGAAGCCCAACCTTCTCTCAAGGGTAAAATTAATAGTGTCAATAGTTTTTGGCATGCTTAGTGGGATAGGTTATCCAAGGAGTTGAATGATTTTTGGTGTGTTATTCAACCAATCAGCCTTTGGAGGCATTCTAACCAATACCAATAGTGACTCTAAGTTGAATCAGATGGTTAAGTAGTCCTGGTGCCATCAAGAAATCACATTTTTGGTATGTATAATCCCATCTCTCAGTAGCATAGACCTTGTTTACCTTCATATAATTTTGATCAAGATCAAGTTGTTTATGGCATCACCTCAAATATCTCTCCTACTTGCCCTCCACCTAGTGTAAAGGAAGTAACACTAGAATTTGAGAAGTAAGTGATGGAGATAAATAGATTGGATGAGCATAATAGATATCAAAAAAACATTTTGTACAATGAGGAGTGTTTGTTTAGGCAAGCTCAAGCCTTGTAATTCATGGAAGAAGTATAAAAATGGAAGAGTCCATTAATTCAAGGCAATCATCCTTACCTACCTTTTCCCATTCTAAAGTAGCCCCCTCATATTATAAAGAAACCCCACTCTTATGCACCAAATCCTTTCTACCAAATAACACTTGCTCACTCTAGCTCATCTGATGTAGTAACCACTTCTACTCTTAATCCCTTACATCTAGCTTTCCAACATCAAAGGGAATTAGAGAAAACTCTCATGGAGACTAACCTTCTCAATTCTTTAGATTGTGGACCCTCTTGTGATGGGAACCACCCCATATCTTTTGAAAAGCAACACACCTCTCTTGAAGGAGTTTTTCTTGTAAATGAGTAGACCATTCCTAGTCTCCTTCAACCTCCTCAAATATTTCAACATAAGATTTCCTATCATGAACTAGCTTAGGACCTTGAAGAGGATAAAGTTGCTACCTGTTCACAAGGGAAAAGTTCCAATCCCAAGGTCATGAGCTGGAACCAAACAATGGAATCATGCGATAGAAAAAAAAGGAGGAGAGGCCTATTCATTTTTATAAGAGCCTTAAATAAGATGAAGTTACTCCTACTCATCATGATGATGCTTGTGACCTCCAAGAAAGGATCTTCCAAGATAATATATCCAAGTAAATTATAGAATTGGAGTCCAAAATGAGGTTCCACAACCAAGGTGTGATGGACAATTCAGATCAAGCAAAAGATCCTACATTTGAACACACCCCATATACACCCCTCCAAGAGATATATCAAGCCACATCTGATGTGGATGAAGTGTTGGCCAAATGGAAGGAGGAGAATCATTCAATTTTAGCTTAGGGTTTGCTTCCTCTTCCACATGAGTTTAACCATCAGCCTTCCACTTCATCCCTTCTCAAGGAGGAACCTTTTTTGAAAGAGGCAAGTGAAGAAGAGAAGATCCAATTCATGGCTGATCAAGAAGCTCCCATGGATGCCAATGAGGATGAAATCATCATGGATTCTCCCTTTGAAGACATCATCAACAAAGGAGAAGACACAAGTCATGCATACATGAAAATGTTATAGCAATATGAAGAAGAGGTTGACAAACTTTATCTATCAACAATGGATGATGAGGAAAATAAGCATGGTGAGCTCTCTCATCTCTTGTTTGATGAACTTCCTTGTTGCTTTGATGAAGATACTGACCATGCCATGGGACCTGAGTTGGAGGAGGATTAGGAGGATGTATTTGAACAACTAGAGACTCTAGTTTTTGAGCAAGAAAAGGAGATGCCTATCTATCTTAATGAAAGCTTTGAAGAAGAGAGCCTTGATCAAGAAGGTGATGTTCTATGGGATGAGCAAGTTGTTTTTGATCTCAAACAGACATCACAACAGTCACCCTTCTTTAAGAGAGTCATGAGGAAGAAAAAGATAAGTTTGATAGTCTCTTCAATGAGGCATAAGGGAGGAAGTGAATCCATGATGCATATCAAGGGGGTTGTGAGCTAGATGATCCCTATGGTGATGAGCTAGCAGCCATTGACTTCTTGGTGAGATAAACTAGCATGAAGGGCCAACATGAGGCAAGATTACAAGAGAAAATTGAATACATATATGTTGGAAGCATGTTTGACCCTGATTCATTTAGATACAAGCCATTCAAAGTGGCAAACAAGAAGAACAAGTCACCAAGTCTCCTTTCCATTCAGCCACTTGTCTTCTACCATAAGTTTTCTTGCCATGAAGGAGAACTAAGAAGTTTTCCTTTTGATCCAAGAAGGATGAAAATGCATCTATTTAGTTATACATAGTAGTTTTCTTTTAATCATGTGTCTTTCATTTCCCCTCAGTGTTGTTTGCACCTATGTGTAGTTTTTTAGCCTTTGTTGTGTGTGTTATCCTTTGTGTTTGAGGTAAAATATTTTTTGGTTCACAGTTCCTTACAAGATTGTTAACTTCTCCAAGATGCATCGTAACTCCATGAATAATGGAATTTGAGGTTACCAGTGTTTTTAAGCATAGCAGGCATGCTTCATTTAGGAATCACTAGATTTGTTGACCATTTTGGTCCTACAAGCCAAAATTTGGTCTCTTTCTTTCCGTGTTGTCCTAAGCCATCCATCCTGGATGTATTCCCCCTACTTTAATTATGTCATTTCCTTTTTTAGTAGACCTATTCTGTAGAGAGCCAAGTGACTTGATCTTTGTAGATATTTTGGGTTGATCTGGAGGTTTATTTTATTGTGGGAAGCTAGTTTTCACAAGATTTTTGGCAAAGGAATGGGCCAACTTTAAAGAGATATAAGTCTTTTACAAAGCTCTAAGGATAAAGTGCCCTTACAGAGGGAATTCAGGGTACAAACTGGACTATTCTAGTAGGTTGTGAAGGGCAATTATGGACCCAAAAGTGCCCTTGTGGAGGGCAAAGAACACTTGTGAAGGGATAAAAGAGAAGGCTGAAAGGAAAGTTTTCCTTTAGAAAAGTGAGCAAGGAAAAGGATTCCTTTAGACTTTTATCTAAAGGAAATCCATGGAAAAAGGCAAAGGTTAAAGGTACTTTAGACAAAATGTCTAAAGGAAAATACAAGGAAGAATCAAGGGATGAATTCCTTTGGATAAAGTGCTTGAAGGAATTCCTTTAGACAATTTTATCCAAAGAAACTCACAAGGAAAGCAGACCGAGGTAGATTCTTTCAGACAAAATCCCAAAGTAATTCCTTCAGACTTTTTGTCTAAAGGAATTTGTCGAAGGAATTTATTGAAGGAAAAGACTAAAAGAAAGAAGGGTCGGTACTTTGAAGGGAGGTTTTCCTTTGGACAAAATGTCCAAAGGAATTCCTTTGGACATTTTGTCTGAAGGAATTTAGAAGATAAGGGCCTTGTAGGAGCCTGAAGGGAAAGTGACCTTACAAGGGACTCCTAGCAACAACCCAAAAGAGGACCTTTTCTAAGGTTGAAGGGACACCTTCCCTTTGGGAAGGTTCAAATTACAAAAGGCTAAAGAAATTTCCAAATGGGTGATGAGCCTAAGAATGTCAATTTTAGCATAACAAACTCATTGTTGGCAGTTTAAATTTCTAGTGATAGGTGCACACACATCAAATTCAAGGTAGTAAACTAGCCATTGGCTTTCAAATGGTGACAGGCCTATGGACATCAAATTTATGGTGATGAAATAGCCATTTAGTTTTTGAATAGTGATAGGCCATAGATGTCAATTTTGATAGGATGTGTTGACTGTTGAGGAAAATCCAAAGGGCTAATGCCTTCATAATAAGTGGCCTAAAAGAGCTTGAATGGTGTAGGTTTGATGGAATTCAAAGGGGCATAAGACTCGAGGGAAACTTAGTGACCCATTGAGAAAGAATCTTGAAGAGCCAGTAAAAGACAAAAAGATAGCCCAAGAGCTGAGTTTCTAGGAAAGAGATAGAAAATATGAAAGCATGACCACACACACATAAGTCAAGTGAAAAAAAGAATAGAATAGCCTAGGTGGCACACATAAAACATCATCATAGGGAGTTATTTTTTTGGATGAGATAAAGTGACCCATGATTTTGCAAGAACATTTAAGGTGGTTTAAGCTATAAAGTCAAGACTTGAGACATCTATAACATGGCTCTTCCAAGATATTTCTAGAAGGATAACACCATCATGAGCAAGTTTCCTCTTTCCAAGGCATTCAATTCAGCATGGGCTACTTGTTAAGGAAGGTTCCATAAGTCTTTCTCTTTATACTATATATTGTAACCTCTCAAGAGAGGAAGATATCTCTCATCTTGTATGGTGAAGCCCTACATGATTTTACCTTGAATCAAGACATAGCATTTTTACCTCCATTTGAGTTTGTACTTTTGCATATGTCTATGGTTTTGTCTTGTGTTAATTCATTTTCCTTCATGCTTTCATAGAATGATTCTAGTATGTCTAGTGTATTATGATTTCTTCTTTTGCAGGTTAACCATAGTGTGTCTTAGAACACCTTTGGTAGTTATTCCTCCCTATATCTCTAGAGGACCCCTTGTTAGACGTTCATATAGAAGAGTTTTTCATTTCAAATGAATTTTATATCAGCTTTTTCTTTGTGTTAAGTATATGCCAAATCTAAGTATATCAAAACTTGTTTGGTGCATCACTGTTTAGATAGTTTCTATTTTGGTTATTCCTTCTCTCTTTTCACCCCCCCCCCCAATATTAGGAGTAGCAATAAAGGAATTCAGAGATGCATCAAAGGGAGATATCCGTTATCTATATATTCTCCCCTTAGTTTTTCCAGACCCATATCAAGAGGGGAGTCTTCATTATGCCAGGTGGAAGAGAGAAGCCTAGCCTTCTTTCAAGGGTGCAATCCGTAGAGTCAATAGTAACACTAATTGCAATGGATTTTGGAATCATTTATGCATTATAACTTTGTATTATAAATACTTTGAATTTATTTGAGCATAATAACTTTTCACCAAAATAGCTTATAATTGATGTGGTAAGGCCTCCTATATATAGATTTTTGAGATTGATCAGAATCAACCTAAACCATCCACCTTAGGATTGAGATGTGTGGCTAAGGATTAATCCAATTATGTAATTAAAATTGATAAATAAGCTCATAAATATCTGGGATAGAGGAGCAGTTAAGAGGCATGGAGGGATTTGATGAGGCATGGGAGGCATGAATCCTGATATTTGTGGCATTTATGGCCTATGGATGTATTCCCAAGAAATGAGATCACCTGATTATGCAGATATTCAATACTCATTTCCAAAACAAATTATTCAATAATTTTCCATTGAATTCTTGATTAGGCTCTAATTTTGTTAAATTATCTCTTAAGCATGTTTATGCACTTTATGCACAAATTACCCAAATTGATTAGAATGCCTTATTATTGGTCTTAAATTTGATTGGATTGGAATTACAAGTCAATATCAGATGCATTGGATTTTTTATTCCATCTATGATGTTACTAAAAAAAATCATGAAGGCAAATGTATTGTGCAAGAGATTTGATAGGAAATATCAATCTAGAGCACCTAGGTGAAAAATTGGCATTTTGACTCAGAATGATTTGATCAAAGTTAGCTGGCCCATAAATTGTATTGACCCATTTAATGATACTCTAGCCAAAATAAACACTTGAATATGTTAGTTACACATCATTTAACATTTTTAATGTTTTTATGTGAAATTGTGCATTTTAGGTGGAAATTGGTCAAAATCTTGGTTAGAGGTTATTAGTGGCTAGATTTAGGTGTCTATAATTTGACCCTATTTGGGAAGATGTTGTAAACTATAGGCAAAGAAATGTATTCTCAAATAATGAGAGATGGCACATATGCCAAAAATAAGATGATGGTTGAATAATAAAGCTCCAAATGGTTTTGGGAAGACTATGATGATGCCCCCTCAAGGGAGTGGCTGTCACATTTGTTGATGGATGCCCTCAAAAAGAAACATGAAGAAAGGTGGAATTAATCTATGGTTGAGATTAATCTAAATGAGAAAATGCTTGCATGCATTGATGTAAAAAGTATGTTGATTTTCCCAAAGGTAGTTATAATTAGGATTAAAATTCAAAACAATGATTTGCCCATAGGTGGTTATAATCATTACAAGGACCTAGATTGGATAAAGATGATTTTATCCTAGTTAGGGATTATTAGAAAGAATATATCAAGGATATAATCTAGAATATATATTAAAGATGAGTGGGTGCAAAGTGATGAGATAGATGAATAGAAGAATAAGATTAATTAGTGTAAATGATCTAGTTGTACCTATCAATAAGGAGATGCTCATCCTAATTAACAATGATACAACTATAATGGTCAAATGAATTAATTTGATCAAGGGTGGGATGGGAGGATTTGATAAGGTGTCAAGGAGAAACTTCTATAGCTCCATTGATTTTAGACATTCTTGAAGCTAATTTTTTCTATAGCGTGTGATGGTAGGCTTTATGATAAAACACCATGAAAACTATCCCAAAATATGCATAAGGACTGACTCCCAATCCAATAAACACTTAAAAATAATGCACCAATGATAAATACCATGATGACAGTGTTAACATATAAATATGGATAGACTCAAGAATAATGTTCGCAAGGAATCACCCAATGAACACATATAGACTGAGTTGAGGCAACATTGTTGAAAGCAAACAAATAGGCAAGTGAGAAAATAAACAAAAAAATAAAAAAACAAACAAATAAATTGAAAAAATAAATAAATAGAAAGCTTGAAAATAAAAGAAAAAGAAAGCATCCTAACATTGACTATGCCCAAGAAAGGTAGATTGAGGATAACTGACTAGGCTTAGACGGGACAAATATTTTTGGAATTTTGAAATGTTATGAATGTTTTTATCATTTTGAGGTATTTTAACTCATTAGAAAATGAAAAGATACTTGCTCACAAAATGGAGAGAGTGTTTTTCTTGGGTAGCTCACAAAATGGTGAGAGTGTATCAAAAGGGGGATTGAGGTGAACTCAAAAAGACCTTAAAATATAGTAATTACATCCACATAAAAGGTGAGGGAAAACCAACTAGGTCCCAACAAATTCTCAAATTTGGCAAATAGCCAATCAAATGAAAATAGTGATGGTAAAGTGTTGTGATAATAAATGATAAACAAAGTTCAATGATACTAATTTTCCCATAGGAAGTTATAATTAGTAGCAAGACAAGTGAAACATTGATTTGCTTGTAGGTATATATAATTAGGCTCACATAAACAAACATGATATGACGAAAGATATCTTGCCAGATCAACTGTCACACTACTTACATAGACTATCATTTAAACATGAAATTTATTGATAATTTAAACCTAATTAGAATCCCCCCATAAAAGGTGTGGGAAGAACCAAAGTAACCAAGATCAAAATAGGATTAGGTAGGATGAGTAAAAGCAGGCTTTGGTCTAGATAAGAATGGAATGATGGGATGGAATGACATTGATTTAGGATAATGATGGTTTAATAAATTGGATAAAATGGTAAGAGGGTTTCCCTTAGGTAATGGGGTAAATGGTTGGGATCTAAAATAATGGCAAATAGGCATATATAACAATGACAATGACATAGCAATGTGAAACCGTAAGGTACCTATTTTTGGCTTAGGTGTGGTTTTTGATTCTATTTTTACTATTAATGGGTAGATGCACATACTAATCAATAAATGATACAAACAAAATACTTGATCATATTAGTTACTAGCCCATACCTCATCTAAATAGTTTCTCTATCAAGAACTTGATGTAAATCTAGTTGTCAAGAATGATTTTGTGATCTTTGTTGGTCATTGATTTTGATTCCTTCAAATGTCAAGCCAAGGTATCCTTGTAGCCTCTACAAAATAAAGTGCAACCATAGATGGTAAATAAGGATTAATAATGGATGGTAGGTTTGATTATGAAATGGAATGGTAGATGATAATAGAATGTATAATAGTGGGGAAATAAATGCAAATCAAGACTTTCAATCACACGTAATGTTGTTGATTTTGGATTCAATGTAATTTTGGTTGTGGTAGGGCCAAAGACTTATTCTCTTGATAAGACCATCATATTTTGTTGTTGTTTAGGCTTGAGAGTAGCTACCATCTAATTAGGCTATAGATAAGAAGCTATTTTGATTTGGTATTTGATTTTATCTTCATCAAGTAGTGAAGAACTTTTATGCATAGCTATTGGTGCATCAAAGAGTTTTTAATAAATTAATTTATCTTGATTGTCCTATATCACGTTTGATAAGGTTTCACTAATTAATAATGGATTTTAAATTTGATTGTCTTCTAGTGCTTCCAAAAAAGTTTCACTCAAAGATGTTGAGTTCTGACTTGGATTACCCCCTAGCACCTCCAAAATGGTTTCACTAGGAGAGTGTTGTTCTGCTACATGAATGTTATCTTGGCCTCCTTTCTCTTCTTCAACTGCTATGTCACCATAGATGCAATTCAATAAAGTGTGATTCTATAGATCCCAATTAACACTTATGGGAAATGGAATGTCAATGATATGGCTATTTTGGTTGATGGTAATGGCCTATGGAATGGTAATAGAATGGAGAGAGGCTGCATAATCCTCATAGAAGATACTAAGAGAACTTGTGTCAAACCTAAAGTACTCATCCTCAAAAATTGTAGAAGGATCACAAATGTATTTAAATTGATCTATGAGATATGTGTAACCAATGTTGTAATAGTCATGAACATATTCTATATCTAAATCTGATTCTAACTCAAGGTACTCTAAATCTAATGTTGATACTAATGTTGATTTTGATTTTGATTCTAAATTTTATGTTGGTTCAAGAATAGAACCTAACTCTAATTCTGATTATTCATTTGATATGTACTTTGTTACAATGATATCTTATTGAATGCTTGGTATTGGATAAGTAATAACTTGTAATGGCATGATGGGCTCCACAAAGATTAGTTTGTCAAAGTGAGACTCCTCTAGGATGGGGAAAAGGTCAAGAGATAACTCCTTAGAGACTAGCTTGTCAATAGGAGGCTCTTGAAAAATAGGCACATGGTTGAGGTAATGATTTTCCCAAAGGTGGTTATAATCATTAAGAAGTGACTCAATAAAGATTGGCTTATCAGAGTGAGACTTCTTAATAAATGTTATAGGATCAATAGGTGATTCATCATAGTTTGACTTATCACATATGGTTGATTCAATAGAATAATTTTGGATTGGTTGGTTGTCTTGGCTTTGTTTTCTAATGAGTTAGAAAATACTATTTTTGAATATAGCTTGGTCTTCTAAGGATTGGAATGATTGAGGTTCATATGGGATTGGTACTAGACAAGGAATGAATTGCAGTTGGATAATGGTAGGGCATTAGGGAGCATGATTACTCTCGTGATCCAAAGGATAAAGTCCTAAAATGGTAACAATAGGGCATTGTGGGCTTGATTGCTCACACAAGTCAAAGGACTAGGTCTTTAAATGATGAAGGGGTTTTGTGGAGATTGATTACTTGCACAAGTTAAAGGACTAAGTCTTGGGATGATGAAGGGGCATTATAGAGCTTGATTTCTCACACAAGCTAAAAGACTAGATCTAAGAATGGTAATGGTATTCATTGGATATTATAGAGTGTGATAACTCATATAATCCAAAGAAGGGTTAGGGGTGGTCAATGTTTGGATAAAAAAAGGATGCCATGGACTTGATTTCTTGTGTAATCCAAATCATCCAAGTCTTCCTCATAAACCATATCATCCTAGTCGTGAGTTGGCTCATAAGCTAGTTCCTGACTGTGTTCTATGTATTAATTATTTCAAAGAGGGTATGGATCTATATCCCAAATAACATTATCTATACTTTAGTCTTGAAATTCTTCCTCAGAAGCCTCTTCATGCTAATCAAGGTCTTGATTTGGATTTTGTGGATTTTGACTATGTTCCCCATATGGATTATGTAGGGAGAATAATAAAAATCCTTAGAAAATATTTCTCTATAGGGGTTCCTAGTGGGATTTTACATGGCCATTCTATCATAAGTTGGATTATACATGACTCCACCATATGCGTAGTTAGACATATCCACATAAATGACGAAATATCTGAAATAAAAAGTCTTAGAATTCTACAATCTCTAAAAAACTATGTCCAAAGGACAAATGGTTCAACTTTAGTTTAACTTGGTCAAAAGGTGGTGTTATATCTCTAATGTGGTCTAAAAGTGGTGTCTTATCTACAAAATGATTTGTCCTAAGACTTGACATAAAATAGTTTAACATAAAATTTCTAGTCATATGCACAAAAGATCAAGTGTCTAAATAAAAACTGGCATGTCAAAGGTCTAGGTCAAAGTGTTCCAAACAAGGTCTAAACTAGGAAAGGGAAAATTTGAGTTACTAGGTATTTTTTCCAAACACAGAGTCAAAAACTAGGCTTAAACAAATAAGAATGCACTATGACTTTTAGACAAATGACATCAAAATATAGACTTGAAATAAAAGATGATGTGATTTGATTTAATCTAACATGTTTGGGAGAAACTTTGACATAAACCTGACACATAGAATCAAACATAAACATGATCAATTGGCATAAGGCATAAGGTAAAAGGATCTTTGAATAAATAATATGTTTTACCAAATAAAGGCACAAAAAATGATGAGGATAGGAATTAAACAAACATACCACCAATAGTTTTTAAATTTTGGTAATCCATTAACCAAAGTTATGCAACCCAAAAGGGAAATATCTATGTATTAATGCCATGAATTAAGTCTGAAATAGAAATAAATTAATGTTTGAATCTAAACTTGACAAGGATAATTTAAAACTCAATGTTGAAAACTAGGATTTTACCAAACAAACTAGACAAGATTGGATAACATGATAGTACAAGACAAAGGTCTAAATGCTATACAAAAAATGGTTTGAAACAAATGGTTTTTGATATAATGATAAACAAGTCTTGAAATAAATTAAGTAGCCTAATGATGTAATCATGCTCAAATGATTTTATTCATGTGATGATTCAAAATACTCAGAGTCAAAATGGTTTTAACATGTTTTGGGTAGCATAACACTACCCTCAACTCAAATAACTCACACAAAAACAAGTTTAGAAAAAATTCCAAGGCACAAGTGTGGTGTAAAATGGCCAACATAACACCTATTTATACAAAAGAGTGACATATAGACAAATATGTTTTGACATGGCTTTATGAACAAACAAACAAGTTTTATTCTCAAAACATACCAAGCAAAAATGACCAAAATACTCTAAGTACAACCGTTTACATCCAACAAGGGTATGGCAATGTGGGGTTGAATAACTATCAAGTATTGAACTTCTCTAGGTGAATCAATTTTAGAATGACTTTCAAATCAAACAATGCAAAAATGCATGGAAATTAGGCGACCAAAACATTGGCTAGTTATAAAAGTGTCTAGTCCTTTTTACAACCATTACATCCTATTTTTCACTTAGTATAGTTGGATATCCAAATGTAGATATGTCACATGTGTAACTCAGAAGGAGTAAGTGATGTCAATGCTAGGAGATGAAACTACAAGTTAAAGCTTCCCTAAAGAACTTGTGGGAGGTAATGACATCCCCCTCATAAGCCAAGTTTGAATGAAATAAAAGTCTAATAGAAAGACTTTAGGGTCACTTTCAAGATCACCTAAACTTTGATGAGTTTTTGGGGAGTGATTTAGATGACTTTATTTCTAAGCCTTGGACTAGGATGCTTGCAATAGGAATGGTGCTTCTGATTCTAAGGGTTCCCTAAAGGGGACAAATGGAATATCATACACATGATACCCCTCTTTTTACTAAATAAATATTTAACTTAAACAACTAAGTAAATACAACTTAGAAAGGTGAGTTCATTTTTAAGCCCAAATATAAAATGAGGTGGTGTTCATTTGATCCCTTGGTCTTAGTTGTAACTTTGAAAACTAATTCTAAAAACTCACTTAAGCACCTAAATATTACTTTAAGTACCCAAAATAATGTTCTTAATTCATTTTAAGCATGCAAAAGTTGATCTAAACATGTTTTAGTAAATGTCAACAACAAAAATGTTGGTATGTCCTTTAGCCTTGAAGCTCTTTTGGGTTTGAAATAATTAACTTTAAAAAAAGAGCTCTCAAGTCTATGTTTTAATAAAAACATAATGACTGACATCAATTATATAACCAAAGATGGTTACATTTACTAAATAATGATAGTTATCTAACCAAAATCAATTATACCAATGTGACCAATGAAAGCTATCCAACCGATGTTGGTTTTACTAACCAATGTCAGTATTATGTAAACTCATGGCAAATAAAAAATGATGAAACAAAGTTAGAATATCAATTTGCAAGAGTTTTAATGATCCAAATGAAGATTTTAAAGCTGTAAAATGATCTTTTTCATGTGTGGGATGCATCTATTCCCACTGGGTGTGCCATATGTGATCTAATAATTTGACTCAAGAGAGGATGGTTAGTATTGTGTTAGTTTCAAAATGAAAACAAAATGAGAGAAACACACTAACTAGCATAACATATCTAGGCCTAGACACTAGGGAGAGCTTAGTTAACAAACATGAACAAAAAACTCAACTAAAATGCAAAAGAAACCTTCTTTTACCTCCCTTGGATGCTCCAAAATGCTTGTTGTAGTGGCTTTCTCAGCTTGTGCTCATGAAGTCCTCATCAATGGAAGCTTGTCTACCTCCATCTCTCCTTGGCACCTTTGGCTTGTGGATTGGCTTGGCTTAAAATCAATTTGGCATAGTAACACTAATTGAAATGGATTTTGGAAACATTTGTGAATTACAACTTTTCATTATCAAGACTTTGAAGATATTTGAGCATAATAAAATTGCACCAAAATAGCTTAGAAATGATGAGGTAATGCCTCATATATATATATATATATTTTTAAGATTGATCAAAATCAACCTAAACCATCCATCTTAGGATTGAGATGTGTGGCTAAGGATTAATCCAATTATGTAATTAAAATTGATAAATAGGCTCATCAATATTTAGGTTATAGGAGAAATTAAGAGGCATGGAGGGCTTTGATGAGGCATGAAAGACATGAATCTTGATATTTGTGGCATTTATGGCCTAGGAATGTCTTCCCAAGAAATGAGGTCACCTAATGATGCAGATATTCAATATTAATTTCTAAAACAAATTATTCAATAAGTTTCCATAGAAATATTGATTAGGCTTCAATTGGGTTTAATTAACTCTTAAGCATATTTAAGCACTTTGTGCACAAATTACCCAAATTGATCAGAATGCCTTTTTATTAGTCTTAAATTTAATTCAGTTAGAATTGGAAGGCAATGTCAGATACATTAGATCCATTATCCCATTTATGATGTTACCAATAAAAAATAATGAAGGCACATGTCTTATGAAATATATTTGATAGGAAAGATCGATCCAAAGCACCTAGGTACAAAATTGGCATTTTGACCTAGAATGATCCGATCAAAGTTAGCTTGCCCATAAATTACATTACCCCATTTAATGATACTCTAGCCAAAATTGGCACTTGAATATGTTAGTTTCACATCATTTAACATGTTTTAATTTTTTTAGGCCAAATTATGCATTTTGGGTGGAAATTGGTCAAAATTTTGGTTAGAGGTTATCAGTGGCTAGATTTATGTGTTTATAGTAATCATGATGCCATAATGCCCAAATCCTACACTAGTCATCATACATCTATCATTACCTTTTATCATCAAATACCTATCCTAACTCACCTATCCTATGTATCTAAAACCCCCACAACCCTAACTAATCCCTATTCCTTAAAATTCTATCACCTATCACAACCATCTCCAACACCCCTATCCCTACCATATTAATTCCCCATCTTAGCCTAACCTCTTATCCCACTAACACATCCCCACACCCCTTCAAAACTAAAAACCACCTTACCCTATCCAAACTCATCTTATCCATCTAATTCACCTAACCCACTTACCTCACTAGCCTAACACTATAGGTCATCCAACCCAACTCTCTCAACTTACCATTTACCCCATTTTCATAGCCTAGACAATATCACTACCTAAAAATGCCCCCATTAGTGGTTGTGAAAATATCACAAATTATTGATAGAGATTTTGTAATACTGTAACTACTCATTTGTGATATTGCAATATCAAAAATCCCTTATTATGATGTTAAAATACCTCAATTGAGGACTTGTGGTATTGTAATACCATGGGTTAACCCTATAAAGTTTCAACTCATGATGATAACTATCAGAGTTGTTGCTAGAATTTGGATAATGTGAATGTAATAGAGACGTGATGACACAAGATGAAGAAAGTGCACACCACATAGATGTTAAAGCAATTTGAAATTACACAAGAAGATAAATTGCACAAGACAAGATGGAGAAAACCAAAATCTGATTAACATGAGATTTCCAAGGTGAAAAATACATATAGGAGAGTATGTAACTCCTTCACAAAAGGTGGCCAAGGCACCCGAAGAATAGACTGTAACTCCTCCATGAAAGGTGGTGACAAGGTGCTAAGAATAGAGAAGTAACTCTCATCAAGTGAGTTACTTATGACATTCTTATGACACCTATGACACATCTATGACACACATCTCCACATAAGCTAGCCTATCCCATAAATGTATGAAAACTCCATGTAAGCACAAGAAATATAGTTTCCCTAATTAAAAATAGGGAAAAATAAAAAACTACACTAATACCCCCCCATAAGCGCAGCTTAGGTGGGTAGTGTGGAAATATAAAATGGGTCCTGGCAACTAGGCCTGATGAGGTACCCATGTACAAATGCAATCTCTCATAAGATAAAGAGAAGAAGAAAACCCGTAGGAAAAAACTCCCCCCCCCCCCCAAAAGAGAGACATAAAAGAAAGAAGAGGATAGTGGGCCCCCCCAAAGATGATGTTGCTACAGATGTGGACCACACCCAAAGAAGAGCTTGTAGATGAATGAACTTGATCTCAGTGAAAGGTTTGGTTAAGATGTCTGCAACCTACTCCAAAGACTAGAAAAATATCAAGTTAATGACCTAAAAATGAATAAGCTCCTGAATGAAATACATGTGAATCTCTATGTACTTGGTCTACTGGTGCTGAACTGGATTCCTATAAATCTAAATGATACTCTAGTTGTCATAATAAATGATGGTGAGCTACTTGATAAGAATGCCAAACTCAAAAAGTATGCCTTGAAGCCAAATAGCCTCAGTAGCTGCATTAATAGCTCCCATGTACTCTACCTCTATGGATGATATAGCAATAGCATTTTGATTCTTGCTAGAACAACTAATAGGACCTAAACCTAGAGAGAAACTATAACCAGAAGTGGACTTGCGAGTATGTGAATCACCAACCTAGTATGAATCTATATATCCAACCAAATCAACCTCTATGCCAAATCTGTAATCAATCCCATATCTCTGTGAACCCTGTATGTAATGCAAGATCCTCTTAGCTACTTTCCAATGCAGCTCATGAGGTTCCTGCATGAATTTGGAGACAAGTCCCACTATGTATGATATGTTAGGCCTGGTGTGAGTCAAGTAGATGAGACTACCAACAAGTTGTCGATACTAAGTGGAATCAACCAATGGTGAAGAAAAATTAGCCTCAAGTTTGACTCCTGATAGATAGGGAGTCAAATATGGCTTGCAATCAGCCATGTGAAATTGAGCTAATAAGTCAAGAGCATACTTAGGCTATGCAAGAGAAATCCCTAAATCTAAATGTGAGATATCGATGCCAAGGATGTAGTGCAACAAACCCAAGTCTGTCATGTTAAATCTATCCTAAAGAGATGCCTTCACCACTACAATAGCCGATGAAGAACTCTCGGTGATCAAAAGGTCATCAACATATAGAACCAATATTAGGATAAAATGATCTTGTTGCAAGTAGACATTGGGGTCAGAATGGCACCTAGTGAAACCTACTATGAGAAGGAAGGAATCCATCTTTCCATACCAAGCCTGAGGGGCCTGTTTGAGTCCATAAATATATTTCCTAAGTCTACATACTAAGGATGAATTCTGAACAAATCTTGGTGGCTGCTCCATGTAGATCTCCTCCTCTAAGTCTTTGTGAAGAAAGACACTCTTCACATCCATTTGGTGCACATCCCAATCATGTGTTGTGGTAATAGCCAAGGTGAGTTGGATAGAATTCATCTTTGTAATGGGTGCAAAGGTCTCTGAGTAGTCAATGCCTGCTACCTATAAGAAACCCTTGGTGACCAATCACACCTTGTACTTATCAACCAACCCATCTACTGCAAACTTGGTTTGATATATCCACCTACATCAAACCATCTTTCTTCCCTTAAGAAGTGAAGTCAAGTCCCAAGTGTGATTTTTGATTAAGGAAGAATATTCTTCCTCCATAGTAGTATCCCACTTAGGTACCCCCAATGCCTCTTGAAAAGTCTATGGATCCAAAATTAAAGCAAAGAAGGCATGCAGATCTCTCTAAAAATCCCCCCTAATATGTCTGTCATTTATGAGATCTCCTTCCCAAGTGCCAGCACTCTCAAGTGTCTATCTAGCCTAAAGTGGCCCAGAAGTGGGTGAGTCAGGTGCTAACTCCTCATCCTCTAACTGACTAGAGGTGGATGACTCTACATCACTATCCTTGCTATCTGAACTCAAAGAATAAGAAGATGTCTTTGGCTCAAGAACCTACTGTGGCTAATCTAAATCTGATGAGGAATCATCATGAAGAAGTAGATCTGATGAGAGAGAAGAAGTGTCAAGTGTTGAGTCTCTAGGACTCTCTTGAAAATGGACACTTCTCTTAATGAACAACTCATGAGTGACTGGATCTAGAAGGTGATACCCCTTAATACTATCTAAATATCCGACAAAGATGCAAGGCTTGGACTAATGTTCCATAGCTTTGCATTTCTTCTTTGGAATGTGGATCATGGCTGGGGATATAAAAATCTTGAGGTGCTCAACATCAAGTTTCCTTTTATGCCAAGCTTCAAAGGGTGTTATCTCTTTCAAAGCTTTGTGAGGAATCCTATTTTGAATGTAGCAAGCACAATTGATGGCTTTAGCCCAGTACTATGGTGCTAAGGATTTAGAGTAAATCATATAGCTACCCATCTCTTTCAAGAACCTATTTTTGCATTCTTCAACCCCATTCTATGAAGGACTATAAGTGACTGTGTGCTATAAATCAATTCCCTTTGTGGTGCAAAATTGCTCAAGCCTAATGCTGACATACTCCCCTCCATTATTAGTTCGAAGAACCTTGATGGATTTTTCACTCTATTTCTCAACAAGAGCCTTAAAGTCTAAAAAAATTTCAAACACTTCAGACTTTTGTTTGAGAAAATATATCCAAGTGTACCTAGAGAAATCATCAATGAAAGTGAGGATGTACTTGGCCCTTGTGAAAGATGGTTTGGGAAAGGGTCCTGATACATCACTGTAGACTAAATCCAAAGGTTGTGAAGCCCTCTAAGCTTTGTCTTTGTCAAATTTTGCTTCGGGATCCTTCCCAAGGGAGCACCCCTCACAAAGTCCTTTTGAGAATTGGACACGAGGCAAGCCAATGACCATGTCATGTTTGCAAAGTTGCTCAAGGTAGTGGTAGTTAAGGTGGCCAAACCACTCATGACATAATTTGCTAACTCCATATGAATCAGTCAGCAATGCTATTGGAGAAGAATCTGGTGCAAAATGTGAGAAGATGTATAACCTTGGTTGGTGATCTGCCCTACCCACTGCCATTGTAGTATCACTATGCAACTCCCTGATAGCCACTGAATCTAGTGAAAACTCAACTCTCATGCCCTGAACAATGTGAGTGATTTGGTACACTGATAGGAGATTGGTTGAAAGAGAAGGAACACTTAGAACATTATTGAATGTTCCTCCTTCCATTTTAACTGACCCTCTCCCTACAATAGAAACTAATGTGTCATCACCCAAACTAATTAAAGTCATACTACAAGGCTCTAAAGATGAAAACTCAACTAGTGAAGAGCCCATGTGGTGAGAAACACCTAAGTTAATGACCCATGAATATGTAGAAGCTATTTTAGCTATAAGGGCCTTGCCCTTTTCTTTCTCCTTACCCTTGCCTTTTGCCTTAGTAGAATCTTGGGTAGATGAATTTTGCTTGATGGACTCAGGAACACCTATGTTGTGCTTCTCTAGAAGATCAGTTAGGTGATATATTTATTTCTTCATGTATTTGTGTTCATCATGGCCTGTATTTTTATAATAGGCACACTTAACCTTCTCCTTCTTAGGTTTAGCATTGGAGGAGGAAGAATCAGTGTTGTTTTTGGCAGGATTGTTGTTTTTTTCTTCTTCTGGTCTTTGTTCTTTTTCTTCTTCTCCTTTGTTGAAGTCTTATCCTTACCATTTCTAGCTATAAAATCTTGGGGTTGAGTATACTTCATTGTGCCCATTTGAATTATCTTATCTTGCTCCCTATTCAAGTTAGCAATGAATGAATCCAAAGAAGGCATTTTCCATGTAGTGCCAAGGGCACTTTTTGTGGAGTGGAGACAAAGACTGAATAACTTGGACCTAACTTTGTGAGAATAAAAAGGATGAGTAATCATCTTTCTTATCTATCCTTTATTCTTTCAATTTTAATCTAAGGGCCTTAAACTTAGTGAAGAAGTCCTGTAGGGTGTCAAAGTTTCTAGGACTTAGACTTATGAGTTCGTTTTCGAGCTCATGACCTCTCATCTCGTCAAGCTTCCCAAATAAGTTTTCTAAGGTGTCCCATATTTATTTGGGATTTTTAGATTTTTCTAAATGGAAGATAATTTCTAGAGACACAGACAAGCTCAGTAATCCATAGGCTTCATCATTACGGCTGTACCACTTGACCTTTTCAGCATCAATGTTGGGTTCTACTTCGGTACCCATGGTGATCTTATATAACCCTTTGATTCTAAGAATAATTAACATTTTAACCTTCCATTCATGATATTTGAAGGGTGTTATGGGTTTAAATTGAAAAGAATCCATTTTAAGCTGAATTTAGGTGAAGTTGTGTTGATTGCAAGTTGTGAAATTATGCAGAAGGGAGAATGAAAGTAAAGATTTGCAAGTTGTGAAAAGCAATCACACCACCCAAAATATTGAGCCCCCCCCCATAAATATGCAGGATCACACTCAAAAGATGTTAGGCTCAGCTGAGAATGCATCTTAGAGAAATTAGTGCAAGACTTAAGTAAACAGGGCATTGGGCTCAGTCGAAAATGCATCTCGAGAGAATTTAGGCACTTTATAAACTAGTGCATTTTTGACAAATAAAAAGCCTACATTGTGGAGAATTTAATTACAAACACTTTTGGAAAAAATGGCACCCAAATCTAAGCTACCATTTGCAAGATATTAAAGGTTCAATTTTCTCGTAAACTAGTGTTTTTACAAAAAAGCACTAAAACATTAAAAAAATGCCTATTTTGAGAAAGTGGCCTTCCAACCACTTGTTAGATTTGGTATGGAATGAGGAATCCAAAATAGGTTTGTGTGAGGGGGAATCAGCCACCTACCAACCTGGGCCTCACCCTTCGTCTTCATAGGTTGAAGATATAAGTTTTTTAAAAAACATCTAAATTGCTCTTTTTAAAAATGTTTTCAACTTACTTGTTTTCCAGCATACTAAATGACACTATAAAGTGAATAAGGGTAGAAAAAATTTAAAAAATCAATTACCAATGCCCAGTTCAAGTTGCCACATGGGATGCCAAGCAAGGAAGGGGTGCCATTTTTAAAGAAAAGTGCTGGCAAAAAAACAAATGAATAGCAAATGTGGCAGAATATTCTCACCAAAAACAAGGGCACAATTCTGATTCACTGGGCAAGGAAAGGTTATTGACTATAGACTTCAATGCATAGTAGGTTTGGGTAGAAAAGGACTAGAATAAGGAACCATTTTGAAACAAAAAGGTTCTAATTTTTCTAGATGTTGGGCACTGTACTGCTGATGGCGTGGCTGTAGAAAGGATGTTGCTGTTGTTTGGCATGTTGGAAGGACTACTGGAAGGACATTAGAATACTATTTGAGAGTGTGTGGGTCTATAGGGACTGAGAGTGCCTGGACATAATGAGTGAAGTGCTGCTCCTCCCTCTACTCATAACAATGGTGCCCATCAGCTTGCAACAAAGTCAGCCCCTCCAATGTCCAAGAAGCAGAACCAGATTGCAGAGATCTATCTTTTTCCTATAGAGTGACCAAAAAAGAAGAAATTCCACTTCTTTTGATAAAGCCACAATAGATCTATAAGATGTCTTGGCAAATTCTAACTCAGAAGTAATTTTTTTTAACAAGTTTCCGTATGGATTTGCATGAGTTTTCAAAAAACTCTACCAAAACAATGGAGTTAAACAAAAAAAACTACTAAGAAAGAAAAGTAAGAATTTTAGAATAGCATAACTAGACACATGATTATTGTAGTGTCTCTGATACCATATTGAAGTTGTTTCTAGAATCTAGATAACGCGAATGCAATGGAGATGTGATCACACAAGATGAAGCAAGTGCACACCACATAGATGCTAAAGCAATTTGAAATTACACAAGAAGATAAATTTCACAAGACAAAATGGAGAAAACCAAAATATGATTAACATAAGATGTCCAAAGTGAAGAATACATATAGGAGAGCATGTAAGTAACTCCTCCACAAAAAGTGGCCAAGGCACCCCAAGAATAGATTGTAACTCCTCCATGAAAGGTGGTGACAAGGTGCTAAGAATAGAGAAGTAACTCCCATCAAGGGAGTTACTTATGACATTCTTATGACACCCATGACACATATATGACACAAATCTCCACATAAGCTATCCTATCCCACAAATATAGGAAAACTCCATGTAAGCACAAGAAATACAATTTCCCTAATTAAAAATAGGGAAAAATAAAAAACTACACTAATAATAACATCATGGTTGTGGGCATACCTTTTAATTACAGTATTATTGAAGTGAGTTAGATGATGTTTTTTCTACCCAAATCTATCTAAAAATTCACAAAAAATAACAAAAATCAATGAAATACATAGCTAGAGTCTTTATTACTCACCGCAAGTATAGTATTATTCTCTCTCTGGTACTCCCAAACCTTCTCACTATGATAGGAAGCACAAGGTAGCCAATCCATGGTTTTGCCTTAGAGCATAAATCACAAGAAGTTAATGGGAAAAATGACCCATTTTTTACTCTTTTGTCCTATAGTACCCCCCATACACCCCTTCCATCCCATTACTAACATTATTTACCCTAAATATCATCCAATTAACCAATTATCCCACTCTAGTCACTCTAGGTCACCTTCTAACATCATTTGAAGCATGAAAGGTCTAACCCCTTATCCTGCATCAAGAACCACACTCACCTAAGGTATTTTAGGAATATGTAGGTATAACTTGGCCACTTTTTAGTGTTTAGTAATATCTCATCCACCATTACCCCTCATCATTATCCCATTTTTGAACTAGCCACTTGGGAATCATAAATCCATTCATAAACCCCCATCTTATGCAAAGTAGCTCATTATATTCAATCAAAAATCCTTATCACCATTATATAATTTCAATATTCTCCTAGAATTCATCATTTCTATGGGACTTATCATTGGCTTGAACCCATCTTATTTAATCAATATCACTCTATCAATCAAGACACTTTCTAAACATTGGTCATCTATCTAGAACCCATCACTTGAGCTAATTAATAATCACTCTTGGGGCATCTATTTTATCAATTAGGACATCCAAACCCCATTTTTATCCTAATTTTCTCCTACCAAGGGATTTTAGTTCAAGTGACCATCCAAGTCGATTTCTCCCTACATGTTCCCTTGAGGTGGCATAATATCCTACTAACATCTGACACCGTATAACACCATGGTTTTTCTTTGAAAGACCATTAATCCTTCCATGTCATTCAACTCATGATACTCTTTTAAAGAGGGGTAAAATGTATGCACTAAATTATGTTCACCCCTCTAATTATAAATATTTATTACTAATTTAGTCTAATTCCTATATTTCCTTGCTAAATTAACTATTAGGATAATAACCCACATCCCATTCTTGTGTACCATAAACCTTCAACCCATCCTAAAACCAATTAATCTCCACATTAGACCTCTAAAATATCCTATTATCTACTAACCTACTCCCTAAACCAACTTGAAAATTTTAAATTCATATTTACTCACCTACCACCCTAGCTACCCTACCATCTTAGCCATTCCTACATCCCCATGAAACCTAAACCTCATTAAATCACATAAAATCCCCCATTATACCCTAAGATAATTAATAATCCTATATAAATGTGGAATATCCTCTAAAATTATAAAAATATCTACTCTAAAAACTTCTAAGTAATTTTAAATTGCCATAAAATTCCCTCCATTATTCTATAAAAAACTATGCCTGGGCCATGGCCAACTAATTGAAAACCATAATAAATTATATAAAGCTATTAATATATCATACTTATACTCTCATTTACATCCATAATAACATTATACCACTCATCCAATCAATTTCTCCACTTCACACAACCATTGGAAGCCATTGTCAAGATCTTACAAGCAATCTAATAATTCAAATTTTGCACATCAACAATCTCATTAAAATTCATGGAATGGAGTAATAAAGAGGTAAAAAGGATGCTAAGTACATTATATATATTATGATTTTCCTCTTTTATCCATTCTTATTGGTATCATTTATTTTTAGGTTTTATTGTTAATTTTGGTAATATTGCTTGAATCTAAAATTTAGTGCACACTAACGACCTGGCTTCTAGGAACCAGTCATGCCAATAAGCAAGGCCCCTAGGTAAGAAATTTAGTGGTATGATGCCATGCGATGAAATATTAGTGACCTAAAATCCCAAATCCCTCAATATAGTTTGAACTCTCCAAACTCTAGGTAAAGGAGAAGCCACCAAATGGAAACCTCTCAGGATTCTATAATTCTAAAGATGAGGCCAAAATCTCAAATTTCATAGGCTTAATAGTATATTTTCAAGTTCAAAGGATCCTTTCAAACATTTATAATTTTTTATATTTTTAAAAAATGTATACATTTATTTAAATTTCCCACCAAATCTATGTTTTAGCATTGTATGACCCCAAGCCTATTTGAAAACCGTTTTGGGACAAAGTTTTTTTTATTCAAAAGTCTTCCACAAAAATTCCACATCAACAAGCTCATAGGAAATAAAGTATCAGGATGACACCACATTGTGAAATATTGAAGACCCAAAATCCTAGATATTTCCATATAATTTTATTCCCCTTGGTATGTAGGTAAGTGGGATGGCTCCACATGGTAAAACCACACCATTTCATATCCTTAGTGTGTTAGAGGCCTAGGAAAGTGGGTGAGTGAGATGATTTCATGTGGCATAATATTACTACTCCTTTACAAAAATAGTTATCATACACTTATATATTTGACCAAGTGAGAAGTACTAAAATCAATACATGTGATAATAATCAAGTCAAAGAACCAAGCCTACAAAGATTGAATAGATAACACATGGAAAAGAAGCCCCAAAATAATAGAGCCACTAGCAAAGAAATGGAGTGTGGAAGGTTGTTGAGAGGATGACATGTGGTAGTGATGATGTCAATAATATACTAGCTTAAATTTGATTTCATATAGCCATTAAAACATCAAAAGATGAAAATAGGCTATGTAACCAAATTGATTCCTAAAATTAGTATGGTTGAACATCCAAATCATGGTGCAACTAAACTTTTTAATTAATGGGAAATGTAGTATATCTACAAATCAATCCTATCTCAAAGAAGATAGATCATACTTACACTTCTAATTGGGGATACACTAGATAACTAGGGTCATGACCAATATGGGTCCTCTAGACCTAGCCAAGGGATATATTACCATAATAATATTTCTAGGGAGGGTTCCAAAACATCCCATTAAGCAAAACTATGCAATAACCCTAGCTAGGTCTTATGTTTTCATATTCACTAAACTAATAATAAGTAAAGTAAAAGTTTAATCTAGTGCTCACCAAAGATTATGGCATAAAGTGAGGGTAATAAAAATAAAAAGTAAAAATGTATAGGAGATATATACTCCCTTCAATTTATATAGAATACTAATGCATGGAAGAGATGTGAAAATGAATATATATCTAATCTTACAAAGGATGAACAAAGTTAGGAATACTTACCTTTGAAGATGAATCCAGTGATCCTCAATCTCTCCTTTAGCCAAGGTGCTTCACATGAGGTTATTATGGCATGTAAGGATGAAAAGGATAAATTATATCTAGGCTACACAACCTATCAATGGATCTAAAAGACTTCACCAAAAGATTCATATATCCAAAGAAAGTGAAACCCTAAGCTTACTCCTTAAGTAGAATTATGATTAAATAGATGTGCAATATATCTTACTTCTTCTCTTCTATTAGAAATGGAAAAATGATTGTGTTTATATATGCATATCTAACCCTTAAAACTTCTAAAATTTTCAGCCAATAATGTTGACTCGGTTGACTTAGTATTGAAATTGACAAAAAACTAACTAGATAATGAACTATGTCAGCCATGTTTGACTTAGTTCTTAGTAAGCTTTTGTAAATAAGAATACAAGGTTGATGTGGTTGACATAGTCATGTAAACTACCAAAAAGGGTTTTAGGTTATGTAAAGGGCTAATGAAAATGGTAAATGACTAGAGGAGGTCAAAAATAGGAGGAAAAGCTTAGGGGAATGGTTTTTAAGAGAAAAATGTGTAAATAACAAGTGGAGAAACAGATAACTATCCTACAAAACAAAAATGGTTTTCCCACCCCTTTCTTGATGTATCCCTTAAGGTGTGCACTTAGAGAGATTGAGACTCGATGGGTTCTTGAAACATAAATAACATAAATAATTAATACAGTTTGAAAATATTGTGTGTATACATATACCCAACTAGAATCTCATCATGTCTCAGTAGGTGCAACAGGAGATGGTGTTTCAAGAAAAAACATAGTAGCACATAATGCTAAAGTTGAATAAAGTGAAGTAAAGAGAAAATAAGATAAATAAAAGGACAAAATTGAAAAACACATACCTTTACTTACCTTAATTCTTTAGATAAATAAAAAATGTGAAGGTTTCTAATGTGAGGAACATTAGGTAAACCTATAGAGATTATTGAAAAAGAGCCAAAAAATATTTTTTTTACAACATATGTATATAATAGTTAGAAAGATTATCTATGATTTCAAGATTCTAGAATATTTTACAGTTTGAAAAAAGAGTTAGTAAAGACAAAGATATATCAAAATAAGAAATCTAATATTTAGGGGATGTTGTCAAGAGGGTAGAATACCATGGGACCAACGGTATTACTGAGCACATTGATATATGAGAGATTTCCAATATATCAACCAGATGGGTTGCCCTATGTGGTCAATTATAGGTTACCTCAAGTTACAAGATGAAGATAGGACTAGGTACTATGTCTTGTGCCTCAAATGTTAGTGTTATAGATAGTCACACAAAGAGAGATTGTGTGGCAACCTTATGCACATATTATTATTATTATTATTTGGCTAATTTGGGTGACTATAGTGCTAGGGATAGATCACGTGTAGATCACAAGCCACTATACTTGGTGGGTAGAGCCATAATCAATGTCATAATTTCCAAGATAGTTTGGATTCCCACACCCAACATCTCCTATATTAGTTCCCAAGTTTTGAGAATTAAATGTGAGAGAGATGAGGGGGAGATGAGGAGGAAGAGTGATAGTCAAGAGACTAGAGATCAGACCATGGTGTGTGAGACCATTGACTAGTCAAGCAATGTAGATGGTATTCAAATTAAGATAGGGTATGGATGTGGATACAATGGTGTATCAAGTACCATAAATAACACCATAGTAGGAGGACCAGTAACCACCTCAATCAAACCACCAATGGATATGCTAGTGGCATGATTAAGAAGAGAGGGTGGTTATATAAGATGGCCTAGGAGTTAGCTTAAGGTAGAGCTGGTTATAGAGGCACCTGTAAGGAGTGGCCTGAGATATGCATCGGTAATGACTCTAGGTTTTGCTTTGATAGGGAGGTGTTCCATGGATGAGGTGCTTAGGGGATGGGTTGATGGAGAGATCATGCTCAATGGATGAGAATATGAGGAGATGGTGGTTGGTGATACCAAGAAAGGTAATAAATGTAGTATTTTTTTTTTGAGATAGAATACTAGTTGTATATGATGGCAAATACATAGATTTTGAGATGTATATGTGATCTGATATCTATCTAGTTTGAATTTTGTATATCTTATAGCTAAGGAGATTAGATAGGGATCCTTAGTCATGGGAGTACACCATGATATTTAAGGCAATATGTTGATTCCATACAACCCCACCATGCTAGATGAACCTATGGTACCATCTATCCTAACTTAGGTGGGCTAGTTTAGACTGGGGGAGGTTGAAAATTAGTTATAGGCATGTAAGGATTGATTACAACCATCAATAAGTGTGGGAATAGGAGAGGCATAGACTTGACAAACCTTGGTTTAGGAGAGAGCCCCACATATGGCTACACTATCTAGTTAGGATATGTATAGGCCCAAGTGACAAACCTATAGGGATAAGTAGCACTATTGAGATCTCAAATAACCTCATTATAATTCACTGTGCTGAGGGACAATTTGAGGCATCTATGGGTAACATGACTAGGCTACGAGATAGACATGATAGATCTTAGCCATAAAACTAGAGTGATGTATTTTTTATTATTTGTATAAAACACATGATATATAGAGATATTCTATTTTGATAGTTGGATGTTGATCATATGAGTTATATTTTGGTTATGGTTGTTTATTCATGGATACATTTATTTCTATCACATATATTTTACTTTTGTCGTATATGTAATATGAAATATATGTGGAATGTTTCTTTTCTAGCATTTTGTAGTACAAATGCATGGTTAAAAAGAAATAGGTGAAAAGGTATTGGAAAAGTATAATTAATCAAAAATAGATGAACTACACATTATTTCACATTGGAAAATGTGTAATAACAAAATATGACTAAGTATGATAAACAAAAAAGTGGTAAACAAACAATAAAAATGTTTTTAAACCAAAAAAAAGATTGGCACGAAATTAAAATAGGTAAAATCACAATAAATCACATTGGGAAGTACGAAAATAATGTAATAAAATGGAAAGCATTTGAAAAACTAATGGTAAAAAAACAAATAAATTCAGTCAATCAATCATACTAAATCATGTTGGGAAGTATAAAAGATAAACAAAATTGGCAAAATGGTCTTAAATTAATCATACTAATTCAAGTTGGGAAGTATGAAAAACATAAGAAAAATGGTTGAATTCTTACATGAAATTGGAAAATAAGAAGATAAAAGTGAAATATTAAAGAAGTAAGCATAAAATGTACTAAATCAAGATCAAAATCATGTCATTGACATGTAACTCATAATCAATCACATCTTATCTCATATTTGACACATGTAATTTCATTGTGACTTGGGTATTAGAAAATTTTGTGAGGAATGCCATGTCCTATCCATGGTATTACAATAAAATTCACAAAGGAAACACAAATGAGGTGGAAACAATGGGTAAAATATGGTAAAAGGGTATGTTTGAAATGGTAGTGTGAAAATTTGGAAAGTTGTGAGGAAGGTTTGGTCCTTTCCAAGGTCTTACACTAAAACTCACAAATGGAATCCCTAGGGGGAGTGGTCAGTGAAAAAAATAATGTTTCTCAAGGGGAAATATTAGGATTGTAGGAAGTGAAAAAGGAATGTAATAAGCATAACATAGGCATATAATGAGAATACCCTAAGATACATAAGGCATACTAATGACATGAAAAGACATTTAATGATTAGTAATGATCAATATATAGAGGATACCTATTCACTATAGGAAAAAAGCTATGTAGGCAAATAAGTGTGGTACTAGGATCAAATCATGTTCATTGTTTTGAAAAATAAAAATAAAATGGATATACCTTCCCATGATGTGTTCCCCATTCCTTAGGACACCTTATAGAGTTTTTGGTCTACTACGAAGATTGGGTATTTATGTGAGAAAGTAAGTAGCACTAAAAGATTATTTTATTCTCCTTTTATAATACACTACCCTGCTACACCCCAATGGAACTCAACTCTATCATGAGGCCAACTATGCATTTTGAGATTCTATTAGAGAAAGGGGATGTGATTAGGATCACATATTTTATTGTGATTTAACTTTTGAAAAATTTGAATGTTGCCTTTTAGATCATTGCCTTTTGTTAAATTATTTAGATTTTGAATGTTTATGTATTTTAATATTCCTCCTCCATATGGACTTGGAATTACTAGCATGAGAGATAAAGTGATACACACAAATGAGATTTAGGATTTGGCTAAAGGAAATTAAATATTCAAAGATATGACTCACTAAAATAATTAGTCTTAACCATGAACCAACATGTTATCTCAAGTCTAAACCATATGTATGCTTAGTTTATGAAATGTAATAAAGAGGAATAAGAGGAGATCCAAGTTGGATTGGTAATTGGAGATTATAATGAGATGAAATTTTTGCTAACTGATCACATGGTAAATTAGGAATGACTATAGGGATAAAGGTTTATATAACTAAGTCACGATAATAATTATCCATGTTTATAGAGATAAGATAACAAATAATCATGAAAAAAAACAAGTGAACCATGGAAAAATAAAATCATGAAGGAGTATGTAATAATGAAATAAAATATATAAGAAACATAAGTAAAATAATAGAATCATAATAAACATGTAATATAAAAAAAAACCACCATATAAGATAGATAAGAATTTGACATGATGTCGAAGGATAAAAAATAGGCTAAAGAACACCATGCTTATGTTCATATTAATAATATATTTATCCATGAAAATTATAATAAACATTTGATAAGTCTTTATGAAGTTAAACTTGGACTATATCCAAAGTTTCATCGATCTTCAAGGAAAGTTGAGAAAATACTTTTCATTGAATCTCCTCAATGGAAAATTTAAGAATGCCTAAAGGATCATGTTAATGAGGGATATCATATAGGGAATTCTAAATTAAAGGAATGGGAGTGGACTCTATGAGAGATGAATGGGTCACCAATGAATAATGGGCCATAGGTTAAGGAAGGAAGATACATAGGTGAGGGATGATCCATGGGTGAGGGAAGATCCATAGGTGAGGGATGATTCATGGGTGAGGGAAGATCCATAGGTGAGGGAATCATGGGTGGAGAGAGGACCATAGGTGGTGGAGCCATGGGGGAAGAAAGGGGAGCCTTTTTATGAGGGTGACCTATGTGATGAAGGGTAATAGGTGTAGGAATGGTCACAAGGTGATCCTTGACATGATACTAAAGGATACAATAATGATTAGTGTGATGTGTACCACATTGGTACTAGAGATAATATACCTCTCCATATTTGGGAAGATATTCAGGTAATAATTTTGGGGGGGATATAGCCTTATCTGTGGGTTGAAGAGTGGTGGGAAATAAGGTGTTTATATATTACCACATCTTACAATAATGCATGGATGAATGATTATTTATATTATGGAAGCAATATATATGCCTATGAGTAGACTTACTAGGAGTACTTTTTATGGCCTTATTTTTCACCCATAGGGAGAGTTATTCAAGCTCTCTCCAACTAAGCCATAAAATAGGAACAACCTTAGGGTGTGGGTGTCTTATGGTGAGGTTGAACCTTTGGATAAGGTTGGATTCCTATTAGATCTATCAACTAAACTAATCTCTCACTTAAAAAAGGGAGAGAAATAGACAATAATGTATGGAAACATGTAATAAAAGTGATGTAAAAATGTTTTGAACACTTATATTTGCACAAGACACACTATAAAACATTTTCAAGACTGTTAAATATCACTTCATTCACTCTTTGACCACTTTAATATGAGTATTTCATAAAAAGGAATGAACTAGATATGCATCTAGCATGGGAGCAGAGATGTCCACTTCTAAACCAATAAACAAACTATCTATTGCATGTAGAATGACCTATGAAAGATATAAGACACTTCATGAAGGTAAGAAAACTTAGAGAGAGGTGAAGGAAAGCATACATTAACTTAGCCATATCAATGAATTTATGAAGCACACTTCAATTTATCTTGAAAATGGAGGAATTCAATCTTTTATTGCATTATATAGGTGTTACAATATGAACATGGAATAGCCTTGGCATTCCAAAAGCATAAGAGTCTATTTTCTCCAATAAAAATGTCTAAGAGTCGAGAGAAAGAGAGTCTGCATGGGGAAGAGAATGGGAGATATATATAATTGGGGAAGCAAGAATCAATAAATGAGGCCCAACCAGCTTTGATTTATTAGAATTGATCCTATTTAGAAAATTAACCATTGATCAACTCCAAAATAGCTCTCAAGTATTTTTTCATTGGTTTGTAAATGCATTAAAAGACAAGAACTTTGTCTAAGGTATTAAGTCATGATCCACTTAAAATGTAAAAGTCCCCCAAAAACCTAAAACTACATTAAATGCTTTGTATTCTTTCTCCAACCTCTAAATTCTCTATCTTTTTAATGATCACATAGAACCATGCATCATCTTGATATATGCCTTTCATGCTATTAGACATCTAATTTGAATTCATTCATTTGGTGTCCCCTCAAAACACATTTTTCAGAAGAGCATGCATCCTACCTCAAATTCTTTCTTTATCACAAATTTTCCATTACTTCAAAACCTTGAACATAGGTCCACTATAGATGAAAACCAATCACCCTATTAGTTTTCATATAGATATAATTTCAATGAAGATCTTTAGGTTAGGGTTTCTTGATCTTAAAACACACATGAAATTTACATCTAAAATCTTTTGAAAAGTTTTAGATAAGATTTAATGGCATAAAATGGACTTATAGGGCTTGTTTATGGTAACCCAAATCATATTAGATCTTGCATTTATATGTTTACCTACATAGGTGGTGAGATATTTTAAACTGACACGTCCATCTATGTGTTACTTCCTTGGGTTGCTTTTTCTATTTTAAAAGCTGATCATTATGTGATTGGATATGTGTCTACATTATATGCTTAAGAACTTGATCAAATCTATTTTATTTATCCTCATAAGAGTTTTCTAGTATTTACCCTCATCATTGCCATTGATCTTCTATTTACTCTCTAGATCATGCCGCTTGGTATCCCCAAATTTATCCTTAGGATCCTATTATCATTTTTATTTAGTTGGCATGATTGTCTCACATGCAATATATCTCTTTAACTTCTTGACCTTATGTGGACCATTGATCTACTTTACATGGTCAAATTCATGTCATTGATCCTCCTTCTACTTGACTGAATGTGTACTATTGATTTGGTAAGTCACCATGATCATGACACTTATTATCAATACATTCAATCTTAGGGTATGCTAAATTTTTGACCTTGAGCTTTCCATTAGATCCTTGATGTATGATTTAATGCACACTATCGATCTTTCTTTGACCTGATGACTTGATTGATCACTTGCATGCCATTGATCTTTGATGTTAGCTGAGATCATGCCACTTATTGACCCTGTGTTCAACTTGAAGCTTGTTAAGGATTTTTAAAATGTAAATGGCTATTTTTTATCACTTTAATTTGTCATCCCCTAATCCATCCCATACTATTAGACCACTTTTAGATCCTTATATATTGAGATTAAAAATTCTTCAAGATACCAAAATTATAGGGGATAATATTGGTAAAAATTACATAATCTCATGCCATTCTTCAACCTTGGTTGGATTTTTAAGTGTACTTATGAAATTCATAACCGACTTACTCTATTCATTTATTCATGATGTGCCATGATGGTATGGCTACTTAAAGTGTTTCAAAAGTTTATAGTGACAAGTGACCTTCATTCAATATGTTTGCTCATTCTACTGATGAATCATTCTTCCACTAGGACTTTGCTTAGCTTCTCCCTCTAGATCTAAGCCAAGTTCTACATGTAGGCCAAATTAGGCCAATATATTTTTTGACTCAACTAGGAAGCATGCCTGATATGCTTTTAAAATTAGAACATTTACATGACTTTTGGATTCATAAACAATGACAAATCTGATCATGACTGTAAAAAACCTTTTGACTTCAAAAGATAACTATTCCACCAAGATAAGGAAGGAAACAAAAAAAATAGAAAAATTAATCTCAAAAAAAGAAAATGTGTAAACAAAGCACTGATTTAGGACCAAAAAAATAAATTAATGTGTTAGAACAACATTTAGAGGAAAACAAGACAAATTAATTATGTGTAGGGCTTAGCTTCCTTAAAAACAATGTTTCATATGTATCCCATTAACTAGGATATGAAACTCTTTGCCATCCATATTTTCAAGTTTGAAGGAATTGTGGGGTTTGTCACTAGAGATTGTGTATGGACCACTCCAAAGAGAGTCAAACTTTGTATGCCTTCTTGGTTTAGCTTATCCTCACCCACTTAAAGATCAAATCTCCTTCTTTGAAACTTCTTGAAGAAGATCTCTTATAAAATGCCTTCTTCACTTGTGCTTGATGAGATTTCATGTATAACATGGAATAATTTCAAACTTATTTTAGCCCATAAGCTCAATAGATCTAATTTCCATTGGTTCATTCTCCAACAACTATAGTTGATGCATTAGTTCTTGATTTAAATTTTTTGGGAATATTGTTGTATCATTCCTAATTTAGTTAAAGGGTCTAGATTAATAATTAATAAATAATATGTAGTAAATAAGATACTAATTTATGAAATTTATTTATAATTATATATTTTCTAAAGATAGTAATAAGAGAGAAAATAATACTTAGATTAAATTGTGTTGATCCAATTAAGACAAGGTTTGATATTCATTGTGTAGGCCTACGACACTATTTCAAATAAGATTCTTTAAATTTTTTAATTAAACAAGAACACCAATATTTGATAAGAGTGGCACTAATGTTTTAGTCCTTATTTTGTGTTGTCCTAAGGATATGATTTTTTGTGTTTTGTTTAGTAGGTGTATGTGACCTTGTCTCTAAAGTTTTAGTAGCCAAAAGTCTATAGAGCTCCCTATAGATTATATTCTTTATTCAAACCCTATCATTTTTTATGATTTGACAAAATTTGAGAAAGAGGGGGGGGGGGGGGGGGGGTTGGGGTTTGTGTGTGTAATATACATTGGATGTGCTTCACACCCCAAGTGTTTACACATTGACTACATACCAATACTTTGAAGAGGGATCAAGCCATATGCAATTCTCCCTTTGAAAGTGCTTGGTGCAATTTTGATATGACAATGCAAGAAATGCTAGACTAGATGTGATTGAGGATGGCTAGGGATCGATGTGGAGATTTAGATGTGCTTAGAACTATAATGGATGGCTATATATAGAGTATAGGGATGATTTCCTGATTGGTTTCACTTGTATTCTTGATTTCTTGATAATATTTACCAACCCTCTCAAAATGATCTTTGAATGGGATTTTATAGGGATCTATTAGTCATAGATTGAACTTGATCATTTTACATTGATAAGGAAAAGGATGTGAAACTATAAATAATTGACCACTGGGGCCAAAAATGAGCTTGGAAAATAGTGCCAAAAGTGAATAGGAGTGGCATTGGCACTATTATCCTAGTGTGGTGTTGTTTTTCTAGGTAGACAAGACTTGGGGGATGGATTAGTCATGAAAAGAGGGTCTTGGCTTATCTAGGATCAAGTATAGAAGGCACAGATGACTGGGAATTAGTGAAAAAAAGCCTATGAGGGTCATGAAAGTAATAAAGAGAGACCTATGGGTTGAGTATCATTAACCATGCTCAAGTTACCAATTTTTGCATTTTATATGACTACATTTGTCCCCTCCTTTATTCTAGTGATGCAACAAATCAAAATGATAGGATAAAATAAAAATAGAAAGTGTACTTGAAATTAACTATAAGGGTGAAGCCCATAAATCTATGTGATGTTGGGTGTGCATAGAGAGAGAACACTATAAAATGTAAATCTGTAAGTGAAAACAAAGAGTTTATTAGTTATTACTAGATACTCTATATCTAAAATAATAATGTAAAAATTTGGGTAAGAGAGAGAGAGGAAGAGAATGGACCAAATACACCTCACCATGTATGTGAACTAATACAAAACCTATTATGATGCTAAGTGATGTTGGACGTGTGTTATACCAAGAGTAATATCATGAATGGAGCTGAGTGCTCAAAACACTAGAAGTGGCTCAAGAATGCAAAGGTTGGAATTTAGGCTCCATAAATTCCCACTAAGTGAATCTAGGCGGTTATATATGTGTTGATCAATGTTTGGACTATGTGTCCAATCATTATTGAATAGGTGGCTCAAGAATACAAAGGCTAGCTAGTCCTTTGGATCCATTGTTTCCATATGAAGTGAAGTTATAAATTTATACCAGTATGGAATGTGTGTCATATGAGATGGCTCTTGAAGCCCATGAATTTACTATAATCTAAAAATGTTGGTATGGATAGCCAAATGTATGCTAGAAACTAGGCCACTCTTGGCCATTTTGAAAGATGGAGATTAGGCTTATATGAAAGCCACTCTGAAACTAAAAATTTAGCTTATGTGGAAGCCACTTGAGAACTTAGGAATTTGGAAGTTAGGTTTACATGTAATATAAACCAAAATTATGACAACCTCTTGCATATGGAGAAAGGCATGCAACTATTGAGAATGCCTAGGTAATGCTCAAATCAAAAAGAAAGAAAACAAATGTGCCATGCACATTACCCCCTATCACTAGTGTCTAAAACATGGATTTTGATCTGAAAGAATTACCCTATCTAAAACTAGAAGTGAAATCCATCATACCACACATGATTCCCCTTATATCTATATTATTTGAGAAAATTATACTGAAACTACTAATTTTGGTCTAAATTGTAGCTCACAAAATTATAACTAAACTTACCTTTTTGTTTGTTTCTAGATAATGTAGTTTTTCTACTATTTATATAAGAGCATTGCAAATGGATAGTAGCACCACCAACATTGTAGTATAATATTGGTGATATTGTATTTATCTAAATTTGATGACTATTTTGGATTTTTGACTATTTTCTGGGTAAATTCTGACTGGTTTGATATTTGGTTGTTATTTTAGGTGTTCTGAATGTTATTATTTTAACTATTAGGAGCTTTGATATTTTTGACAAAACCCCTATTTATTGCCCCCTCTTTTTAGGGTAGGTATAAAGGCCCTACAATGACTGACCTTAGAATAAAGATCCCTATAAGTGTGTTATGTTGTAAAGATACATGATATAACAATGATATCAATAAGATATCTCAAGATATAACATGATTTGTATTGAGATATTATTAGATTAAAAGGGTATGCCTAGATAGACATAGCGATGTAATAGAGTGTGCAATGTAATAAAATTTAATTTAAAGTTTGGTTAAGTGTTAGTTGTTAGCTTCTAGTTGCTAGTTGTTAGTTGGAGGGATGGAGCATGATGTTCATCATGAAATCTGGGAAAACATGAATAATGCATGATATAAATCATGGAATTGCAAATAATTGAGAAGAAAACAAGAAAAAAGCACATAAGACAAGAAGTAAAAAGCATACAAGATTGGCTAAGGGGCCAATCAAATAAGGGACATGGTCACATATCACTGAAAATAGAAAGCAAACATACAAGACATGTTCAAATTCCACATACACATATAGTTGAAACAAGTAATTTGGTATGGAAGACACAATCACATAGAGGAGTACATGAAAATGACATTGGAAAATGTCCTAAAGCACACACATGAATAAAAGCAAAGAAAATTGGTAAATTTCCTAAATTACATACAAGAGAAAAACAATAACTAAGAAAATGCAATCACATCAGGCTAATGCTAAGCATGAAAAGAAAGTATGTAAGAAACTAGAATTACAAATTCATCTAACTAATAAAAGTAAGAAGTGAATGTATGAAAGACATGTTAGTATAAGACTAGGTATATGCTCAGAAATACACAAGTGTTATACACTATTGATTATCGATAGAGTACTCTTTTATGCTAGTGAATAATGTACATCAACATGATAACTAGAGTGTGGTGGTGTAGTAATGACATAACCTAGATGGTTTAGTCATGTATAAGATGCCCCTAGTGGGTATGTCTATCGATGTATGTATCGAATGTGGAAGTAAGATGCCCCCTCAATGGGTAGAGTGAAATAATCAAGGAGCTATAAGTCACTACACATACTCATATAAGATTAATTGAAGAATGGTAGTGTAGATAAATCAACAAACAATAAGTATAAAATAACAAATGTAAGTCTAGTATAGTGGTAGAAATGTAAAGCATGGATGATGTATACACTAAATGTTTTTGGTGTTTTTGACACATTTGAATGATTTTTTTTATTTTTAATTATGTGAATGTTTTTGTTAATTTTGATATATTTGAGATATTTATAATCAATCATAATAAGACTATGTATAAGAAATTGAAAGGAACTATGTACAATTGAGTATTAGGAGATAATGTAGAAGTGATTTTGAAAACTAATGTCTAATACAATGTGTGAAATGTAATGCTAGATATGGAATCTGTATATATGTATGATATTCATTATATATTTGAATTTATTTCCTTGAAGTGAGGCTAGATGATACACTTTAGGTCTAAGTTTTTCTATAATAATGTATGGACCTAGCCAGTTTGGTTTAAATTTTCATTTGATTTTTTTTTTTATTGGCATTATGAAGATTTTCTTTGAGAATAAGATCATTAAATTTGAGCTATTTGGTGTGAAATCATTTATTTTAGGATCATTATATACGTTTTTGATAGATTATGAGATGTTTTACTACTTGAATGTGTGTATGGTCTAACTACTCGAGTTGGTGTAGACACTTTTCATGATACTGGTCATCAATGAGAATGTCTTTTAGAGAGACATGAAGGGAAGGGATTTCAGATTTTAATGGTAAAATAGATTATGTGACATAAACAATGGAATAAGGAGTGGCTCATGTGGGCATGTGTATATTTATGTGATAGCCCATTATGCAAAAATAAGTTGATTGTGCTAATCATCTCTAAATTTGGTCACTATTTTGCTTAAAATATTATTGATAGTTTTATTTATAGCCTCTACTTGATTGTTTCCTTGTGGATAATATGGAGTTGAGAATGTGTGATTAATCTTATATTTTGTGCAAAATTTATTGATAGTTTTATTCCTGAATGATGTTCCATTATTGGAAATAATGGCTATGGGCAAGCTGAAGCATGAAATAATGTGAGTCATGAAAAAGCTGTAAATGTCCTCACCTATAGTAGATTGAAGTGGATTGGATTCTACTTATTTTTTAAAGTATTTTGTGGTTGTGATTATGAATTTATGTCTATTTGTAGATTTAAGGTCAATTTTTCCAATAATGTTAAATCCCTATAACATGAATGGCCATGGAGAAATTATAGGCTACAATTGTTGTGATGGTGCATGCTATAAATTACTATGTCATTGTCATTTATCACATAATTTTTCATATTGTAAACATTCATCTTCGATGGTGGGATAGTAGTACCCCTATCAAAGTAATTTGTGTGACATGGCTTTTCCACTGAAGTTACCACCACACTCATTATCTTGCATTTGTGTAAGAGAAATTTTGGCTTCTACTAAAGTTAAACATCAAAGTAACTATCCATCAAAGGATCATTTAAAAAGGTCTCAACCAATGATTACATAAGGGAGTGATTTTTTGTGTAACTTAAATTTGTCATTTTGAGAAAAAGTGTCTAATTTAATAGATTTGTTTAGGAAGTTATAAATATCAAAGAACCATTTTGGAGGTGTGGAATTACATGTAGGGGTTAGGATAGATAGTGCAATTAAACATGTGTTATATATTGATGGTGATTACAATTGTTTAACTATGAAAATATCTTGATCAATAATGTTGATAGGAATCAAATATGTGGCACTTGTCATTACATCTACATGTCAATTATCTTTTCTAGGTATACTTGATATAGAAAAGTAGTGGAACTATGATGATAAATATTGTACCATGTTTTGGTATGGGATCAGACATTATTTTTTGGTCTAATATACATCATTAACTTAATTTACCACAAGTTAAGAATCACCAAAGACTTGAATGGATCTAATTTGGAGATATTAGGTGGAAAATAGACCTAAAATAAGTGCTTCATAATCTATGATTTTGTTGGTGTAGGAGAAACTTACTCAATATGCAATAGGAAATGTGTGACCAAAAGGGTCAATAAAGACAACACCTACACCTACACTAGATTCACATTGAGAACCATCAAAGAACATGGTATAAGTATTAGAGTGAGTAGAATAAGGAGTGAAATCATCTCTAAATGTGTCACTAATAAGATTAGTGTCTAGGAGTGGTGTGACTGCCAAATGGCTTGTAATAATTTGGCCCTTTATTGATTTTTGGAGAATAATTTTTAAGTCAGATTATATTAATAACATGACCCATTTTGTGGTGTGACTGGAGAGATGTGGTTTTGAAATGAGAAACTTCAAAGGATCTACTTTTGTGATAACCTGAGTCTCATTATTTACCATATAATGTGAAAGTTTTTGAGTGGCAAAATCTAGTACAAAACATAATTTTTATATTGTAGGGTAATTTTTTTCATAATAAACAAATGTAAGACTAATGTAATAGACTTCTTATTTAGTTTTTTGATCATCATGTTGTCCTAAAATTAATCATAATGCATCATTTGTTATTGAGATATATAATAGGAAAGGCCTATCTAGGATAGGTGGCACTAATACATGTGGATTAATAAGATATTGTTTGATTGTATCAAATATTTCTTCATAGATTTGGTCCTAGACAAATTTTAAATCTTTCTTTAGTAAGTGAGTGAGTGATTGAGTTTTTCTAGTAAGCTAAGCTAAAAAATGGTGGATTACTTGTATCTTGCCTTGTAGGGATCAAAGTTGCTTCAAGTTCATAGGAGGTGGCATGTTGATGATTGATTTGACTTTCTTAGGGTCAAACTTCATGCCATGCTAAGAGATAATGAAATATAAGAGTTTTTTTGATCTAACTCCAAACACACACTTCTTTGGGTTTAATCAGACATTGTATTTTTTGAGTCTTTGAAATATCTTTCATAAATCAAGAGCATGATGTTGTCATTTCTTGGATTTAGATAAGATATCATCAACATAATATTTGATGATATGGTGAATCAAATCATTAAATATATGTGTCATGGTACGCTGGTATGTACCTTTGGCATTTTTTAATTTGAAAGGCATGACAATGTAACAAAATGTATCCTAATGTGTTGTAAAAGATGTTTTCTCTTGATCTTCTTCAACAATTTTAATTTGATTATATCCTAAAAATCCATATATAAATGATAACATTTCATATTTGGCTATGGAATAGATGATCATGTCAATGTTAGGTAAAGGAAAATCATCTTTTGGGCATGCTTCATTTAAATCATGGGAATCTAAACAACACCAAATTTCTCTGTTGGGTTTGAACATGGGGACTATATTAGAAACCCATTCAGGGTGTGATAATGGTCATATGAAATAGACATCTAAGAGGCATTGGATCTCATCTTTGACTAAGAGATCTACCTTAGGATGCATTTAGTGAATTTTTTGTTTAACTGGTTTAACATCTAGGTATACATGAATCTGATGAACTACTATGGATGTATCAATTACTAACATATCTAAATAAAACCAAGAAAAGAGTTTGGGAAAAATTGTTAGGGTTTTACATATATCTATATCTTCTTCCTTTCTTAGAGAAGTTGCTAATAAAATATTATGAGGATCTTGGTCAGTTCTAAAATTGAAATTGACTATTTATTCATTGAGTAATGTGGAATGATCAAGTGTGTAGGGAACGATAGGAATAATATCATCTAAATCAACTAGTATGTTTTGTGGAGAATCTAAAATTTATCCAAAGTATGCATGGGCATTTGTGTGATGTGGAAATCTATTTTTATGATTTCAATATGGGAGTTCCTCATATGCTATAAGAAATTATAAGAGGGATTCATCATTAGAGAATTCATCTAACATGTGCATATCTAGTGAAACTATATCATCAATAACATTAAGATATATCAATGATAAGTTGAAGTATGATTAATGAAATTGTCTACTAATGTGATGGGTGGACAAAACTTTATATGTTTTATAGCTACAAAAGAAGGTTTATCATGAAGAAGGGTAAGTTGGTATCTAGTCCTTATCTTTCACATTATGTTGATGCCTCAACAAGATTAAAAATTCTATGTTCAGGCTTTCCATGACCTTTTCCATGATATCCCATCTTATTAAGATAGTTAAGTGAAAAAAGGGAAGTAAACTAGTTATTTTGTGATAGTGTTATGACATATCTTGGAATTGTGTTATGTGTTGCATGGTACAAGGGTGCATTGTGAGTAGTGGATTATGTAGGTATGTTATCAAGATTAAAATGTAGAATATAATTCTAGGGAAATTTGGTAACCTAGTAGTATTTAAAAGGTTCATTATTTATTAGGTATGTGTATATATAGCCTTTGTGACTAAATTTTAGATAGGCATGAAGTGTAGAAGGGACATAATGAATATCATCAATCCAATGTCTACCAAGTAATATATTATAATTGAGGTAATTTGGCAAGTAGTTGGTAGTGTCTTAGGTCCTAAAGTAAGATTGAGTGTTATTTGACCCATGAATTTTCATGGGATGTTATCAAAATCTCAAATTTTCATATCAAAATGGTTTAAATCATGAGGTTATATATTAAGACATTTAAGAAAAGAAATGTTACAAATGTTGTGTCCTGAGCCATTATCTATTAATAGTCTCTTTAAACACACAACATTAATTCTCAATTGAATATATAGAGGTAGATGTTATTCAATGATGTGTCATATGGGTAAATCCTCTTTTCTAAATGAAATATACTCTTCAGTCCATCTTTATAAACATTTGATCATTGAAGGAGCTCAAGAACTGAAATTGTATCGAAAGGGGTGTTAATATAAGTTATGAATCCATAGCCATGGGTGTAATCAACTTGTGTATCTTCATAAACTTGGGTGATATCATGTATCACATGATATACTATAGGCATAGAGTTGGTAGTATGTGAGGGATAAGAGCTAGATGGACTAAGTTTGAAGGGAGGAGGGATAGATAGACCCACTAGTGTCTGCTTGTGTCTAGTAGTAATGGAGAAATACTCAAAAGTGGCCAATGAGTGATATGCATCTATGTAAAAACTATGTATGTGGAATGAGATGCATGTAGTTAAAGTAATGAGTTGTGACATAATATATTTATAAAAAACATTTCATATGAGATATAAAAAGCAATGGATAAAAAACATGAATCTATGTATGAATGTATAAGAAACTTTGGCATGTGTTATGGCATTTATAATGTGATTAACATGATAAACTTGAAAAAAATTCCATATGAGAGATAAATATATAGAGATGAAATCTTGTATAAAAGAAGTAAAATTTGCTTTGAAGGAGAGGTATTGTACTATGTTTAACAATGACTTTCTTAACATCATCCCATATTAGGAAAAATAAGCATGAAATACAAATAATGAAGATTTATACTAACATATGATAAACTTCATCATCAATGTACATGATAGGACCAATGATGGTCTCTTTTTTATTTGTAATAAATGTGAGAAAAAATTGTAAATAAGTGAGATCCAATGTATGCAATATAGTTAAAGATGCAAGGTAATATCTCACAAGTAATAGGACCTACTATATACAGCTAGGGTTTTAATAAAAATAAATTTTTGAAAATTACTATGGAATTTTGAATGGGATTTTTGATTTAAATATGCTAGTAAAAATTCATAATATGATTGTAAAATCAACAAAAAATTATAGGGACCTAATATGGGTAACTAGGGTTTGAAAAAAAAATTATTTTGAAATTTGCTACTAAAATTTTTAAATTTGAAATGAATTTTTCATTTAAATATTCAAGTAAAAATTTCAAAATTTATTGGAAAAATTAGTAGTAATTTTACCCTAGGGTTTCTAGGGTTTTTATGCATAAATGAAGTAAGCCAAGTTCACCAAATGATATATCTTTTTTTGGATTATTGGTGTATTAGTCCTAATTTAGTTAAAGGGTCTAGATTAATAATCAGTGAATAATATGTAGTAATTAAGCTACTGATTTGTACAATTTATTTGTAATTAATTTTTTTCTAAAAATAATATTAAGAGGGAGAAAATAAGAGTTACATTAAATTATGTTTTTTTTACTAAGATAGGGTATGATATTCACTATGTAGGCCCGGGTGGGACATTATCACAAATAGGATTTTTACTTTCATTTTTTTATTAGGAAAGATCACTGAAAGTGGATAGGAGTGGCACTGACATTGTAGTCCTTGTCTGGTGATATTTTTTTGAGGATCTAAGCTTTTTGGGTTTTGTTTGGTAGGTTTGTGTGACCCTATCTTTGAAGTTTTAATAATTGAAAGTATGTATATATCCTTGTAGAGAAGATTATTTCTTTAAACCCTATTTTTTATTGTGCTTTGACCAAATTTGAGAAAGAGGGGGGGTTAGTGTGTGTAAGATGCACTGGACATGTTTTAGACCCTGCGTGTGGGCACACTACCTACATATCAATACTTTGAATAGGTATCAAGCCATATGTATTTCTCTCTTTGAAATTTCTTGGTGCAATTTTGATATGAGAATGTAATAAATGCTAGATTGGATTTGCTTAAGGATGGCTAGGGATTGATGCAGAGATTTAGATGTGCTTGGCTATAGTAGATGGTTGTATGTAGAGAATAGGGAAGATTTCTTGAGTGGTTTCACTTGTATTCTTTCTTTCTTGATAATATTTTATAACCCTCTCCAAATGATCTTTTAATGTAATTTTATAGGGATATATTGGTCATGAACTAAATTTACTCATGTTAGGCTGACAAGCAAAAGGGTGGAAAACCAAAAATAATTGACTGTTGTGGCTAGAAATGAAGTTAGAAAATAGTGCTAAAAGTAGATATGAGTGGCATTGGTGTTATTTTTCCTAATGTTTCACTATTATACTAGGTAAATGGGACCTATGGGAATGGATTGGTACTAAAAAGAGTGTCTTGAATCAATTAAGACTAGGATTTAAAGGCTATAGATGATTGGTAATAAGTGAAAACAAGCCTATGAGGGTCATGAGAGAAAACAAGAGGGACCTATGGGTTGGGTTTCATTAGCCATGCTCAAGTTACCAATTTTTTCATTTTATATGACTACAATTGTAAAGCAAAAAATTCAAGAGAAATAGGTAGCCTTGTTTCCTTATCATATATCATATTGTATGGAGAATTAGCTATTGATCTCTAGTAGGTGATCCTATCAGCCCATAGATCTTATTTTAACTTGAGATACCATGACCTCTGATTATCTTCAATAGTCCTTATGATCTTCAATTGGTTCTTATTTGTGCACTAAACAAGGCCATTACCTTATGGATAGTAATTTGATGAAGTGATAAGATAGACACCATGTTGAACAACCCATTATCTAATCTTAGTTCCCACAAAGGCCATATCATTATCAAAAATATTAGTTAAGGGAACTCCAAATCTAGTAAATAAACCTTTATAGAAATATAGAATATTGGACTCATTTGCTTCTTTCAATGCTACTACATCTATCCATATAGTGAAGTAATTTTTAGTAATTAGTATGAATTTATGTCCTATACTTGAATGGGAATTTAGAATACCAATGGAGTATAAATCCCATTAGAAAAATGGTTGATCCATTATAATTGGTTGGAGAGGTAAGGTTGCAAGCTTCACCTTTCCCACAAACATAACACACTGTTTACACTTTCTAACCCATGTATGACAATCACTAAATAAGCTAGGCCATTAATACCCACCTCTCATGATATTAAGGGTTGTGGTCTTTGAAAATATTTCCCTCCACCATGTCCATCATGGAAATACTCAAGTAATCTTTGTGTTTGTCTTGGTTCTATACGTATTAACAACATGCCATTGATATCTTTATTAAACAAAGCACCATCAATAAGAAGAAATATAATTGATTGCAACTTGAAATATCTTATTTTTAAAGAATTGAGATGATATGTATAAATAAAATCTTAGGGATATCTTATCAGGTCATGAAACCAACTAGAAGAAGAATTATGATCAACATAAACCTCTTCATCATTTGACAACAAAACCACCTAATTAGCTTCTTGAAAGTTTTGGGTTGGATGCTCACAAAATCCTTTGCCTATTACTAGCTTAGTGACCTTTATTTCCACATAATAATCCATTACCCTTGTTATCCACAAGCTCTTTTCTCATTTATTTCTTTGTTCTATATAAAATCCTTGACACTTGGATGGATAACCATCAAGTGTATCTTATTTTTAGATAACAAGTATCTAACATTTTTGAGAGACATTTTAAATAAAAGCACATGCATTTCAACAAAAGAGTAACTTTTTTAATGTTCTTCCAAGCTTTGACTAAATAATTCTATTAGATACTCTAAAGCCTCATAAATTTGATACATAAGAATTCTTAAAATGGTGTCTATGCTAGCATAGGTATACAAAATGAAATCCTTTGTGAAATCTATGTTTATGATTGTAAGAGCACTATCTATGGCCTTCTTAATCTCTTCAAAATTCTCTAATCCTTCTTTAGACCAACTAAAACTCTAATTCTTCTTTAGCATGGTTGTAAGTGGCTTAGTTAAAGTGGAAAAATTTGAAATATATATTCTTATAAAATTGATTTTACCTAAGAATATTTGGAAAGCTTTGTTGTGCTTGGGCAAGGAAAGTGTGAGAATTGAATCTATCCTATTAGGATCTATGTTCATATCATGTTTTGAGATTACATACCCAATAATATTACCTTCATGAACTAAGAAGACACACTTTTTGGGATTTAGAGACACCCCAAATTTTCTACACCTCTCAAACACTTTCTTGAGATGAACTATGTGCTCACTTGCACTTTTTGAGAGCACTATTATGTCATCCAAATAAACAAGTATAAACTTGTTGATAAGGCCCTATAATGCCATATCCATGGATCTATAAAAGGTTTCTATAGCATTGGATAAACTATAGGTCATCTTTCTATATTCAAATGTACCCCACTTTGTAGCAAAGGTTTCTTTGATTTGGTCTTCTTCCTTGACAAATTTTTTATTGTAGCCACAATATCCATCCAACAAGTTAAACCTATCTAAACCTACAACCATATGAAAATTTTTCTCTATGGATGGTCATGGATAATGATCTTTAAGAGAAGCCTCATTCAAATCTTAGAAGTCAACACATATCCTAATCTCACCATTATTCTTCCATATTAGGACAAGTTTTACCACCCAAGTTGAGTGCTTGATTGGAAATATAATAACTAACTCTATAAACTTATGAAACTTAGCTCTCATCAAAGGCTCAAGGTCTAGGTTAAGAGGAATTTGTCTTTATCTGAATGGTTTAGTTTCAGTCTCTAACTCAATGGTGTGTTGAGATAAACTTTGATCAAATCCCTTAAGATCACTATATTTCCATGCAAACACAATAACAAATCTTGTACATAATTCAATGAAAGCTTCATTTTGTGAAGGAGTGCATAACTTACCCAAATTTAGGTTCTTACCAAGTACAATTTACACATTATTATAGTATTCCTCCATGGTGGACAAAGATATATTCTCCTTTATCAACTCATTATCACCAGTCAATATGTTCTCAAGTGTGACCAATTCCTTGGAAAACTTATTTGTTTTTAGTTGCATAATCTAATCACCATATTGATGCAATAAATTTGATTGATTTCATGAGGAAAACTTAGCCCCTTCTTGTAAGAACCTAACAATTTAATTGTCATCTTCAAACTGTATGCAATTATAAATGCATCATGTCCATGAATCAATCCTATCTTAGAGAAGATAGAGCATACCTACAATTCTAATTGGGGATACACTTGTTAAGTTGTAGCATGACCAATTTGAGGATCCGCTAGACCTAATTAGGGGATCACTTGTTATAACATATCATTATAAGAAAGGTTCCAAAGCTTATAGTCTAACACAATCACACAATAACCCTAATGGATTCCTAAGGTTTAAAGCATTCACATGTTCTAATAACAAGAAATCAAATATAATCTAGCGCACACCAAATCTTATGGAACAAAGTGGGGGTTAGAAATAATATAACAAACATGTATAGGGAAATTTAATTAAATTAAGTATGACTAACACCCTAATACATAAAATATGAAAGATAGTATTATTTGAGCCAACACTTATGTTACTTCTATCTACTAAAAATGAGGTGAACAAAATTAGAAGATACTTACCTAAATTTGAACCTGTCAAGACTCAATCTATCCCTTAGCCAAAGGGGCTTTGTAAGAGGTTGTTTTGGTTTGTAAGGATCACTAAGAAAGGCCAAATCATCCAATACTTATCCACAAAACTAAATTCTACAAATGAGAAATTTAAGATAAGTCTTGTCAAGTGTAATGGTGGAAGAAAAGATTGTAAAGAAGCACAAGTGAATAATATCTCTTGATTACGCATATGAATAATGACTAAAATGATCTTGTATATATATGTAGATCTTTCCCTAAATCCTTCTAGGAATATTGGCTATACAAGCTCAACCTAGTTGACCCAATGTGGTTTTGGGGACAATTTAATATATCTAAGCTAGGTCAGATGAAAGGCTAACAAGCCAAGAAAGTGAAAAATACCCCTATATTGTACTGGGTTGACCCAGTTAACCTAGTACAACTGACTGACCAAAATGGGTTTAAGATAAGAAAAGGAGGTATGGAAAGAGGAAAATACTAGAGGAATAATCAATGGAGGATAAATATATTATGGAATGGTTTTAATATCTAGTTGGATTGGTAATAATATCATAATAAGGGACAATAATCATGTGAATCACCAAAGGTCTACCCACCCCCTTCCTAGTGCAACCCTTAGGGCATGCACTTAGAGAGATTGAGTCTTGACAAGTTCTTGCAAGATGTAAATCATTAGTATTTGATAAAAGGTTGAAAATATTATGGGTATACATATTCCCCACTCAAATCTCATCATGTGCCACTAAGGTGTAACAGGGGATGTGCTTCGAGAAAGAACATAGTAACACACAATGTTGATGCTAAAAAGGTTGTAGTATTTTAAATCAAAAATAACTTAAATTAAATGACTAAAAGGGAAACTAATCTACAAATCAAATAAATAAAAAATAAATGTAATGCATACCTTAACTTACCTTTATCACTAGATGGTTGTTTTCTATGTTGTTAGTTTTGATTACGGAGTGTGCAAAGACTAATTTTAACACACCCAAGAATACAAAACTAAATAAAAAACAAACAAATGCAAGAAATCCAAGATAGCTAGTGCTATGAGGATGGGACATACTTAGAAATTTGGAAAATTGGGGTGAAAAGTGATATGTTAGACTAAATGACCAAGTTAAACAAGAGTAGATCAGGTAACTAAAAATCCAAGGCTACTAAAGATTGAAAAACTCAAACAAGTTATCCTTAAGTAATAAATGATAATTCACCAAGTTAAACCAAGGATACATGTCAAATAGGATGGTAATTAAATAAATGGGTAAAAGACTAAATAAAATGGTAAAACAACATTGATGGGTGAGCAATAATAATCCACATCTCACTCAACAATGGAAAAATGATGCATAAAAGGGAAAACAACATTGTTGAGTGAGAAGAAACAAGTCAATCTCACTCAACAATGGAAAGAGGGTATGAACTCATGTGTCTGTAATATCAAGAAATTAAAATAATGGTAAAAGGAAAGTAAAGTAAGTATAGAAATTCAAAATCATGGTGTAAATAAAGAAGAAATCCAATGTTACTCAAACATGTTGTTTGACTCTAAGGATAGATAAAATTAAAACAAATCAGTGCTAGCATGTTTTCAAGAGGTGAATATGAAGGAATTAAATAATAAGGGAAAATAGATTCAGGCTAACAATTTGTCTATAAAGGTAGGAAATGAAATGGGTGGAGGGGAAAATAAAAGAAAAGCCAAGGTAGATAAACTCTTTATCAAAGTTAAGACACTCAAATTAGGTTTATCAAAATAATAGGACTTTTGAAATTAAGTAATATGAATAACTTCTCTTGGCCAGACAAGTCACATGTCAAAAAATGGAGTATATAGATCATCCCATGAAGGCTAAATGCATAAAAAGTAAAATTGACCTACCTCCCCACAACATGATCACTATTCTTCAGGACCCCTTATAGAGTCATCGGTCTACTATGAAGATTGGGTACTTATGTGAGAAATTAGGTATGACCATAGAGTTTTTTCAAATCCCCTATTCCAATCTACTAGCCTACGACACACCAAAAGACCTCAACTATTTAGAAGGCTAATTGTGGAGTTTTAGATTCGATTAGAGATAGGAAATGTACTTGTAATCATGTCTTTTGGTGTGATTTTTAATTTTGATATTTGTATGTTTCCTTTTAGATATCATTTCTCTTTATTTCAAATGATTTGGATTTTAACTTTGTTAATCACCTTTTCTATTTGTTTTATTATTTTTGGAAAACTAGTGTGTAGTTCTTAAATAATAAAGGGTTTAGAGTAAGGGACAAAATCTAGTTTAATATGACAAAATATAGATTTTATCAAATAATTTACATGAGGAAGAAAAATAAACTTATCTAAAAATGGAATAAAACAAATGATTCCAGATCTATAAATTGAGATGCAGGACTGGGACACTATCTAGAATCTAGATCTAGCCTTCATTCTATGATTTGATAGGATCTTAAAAAGTAGATAGGAGTGGAATTGGTGTTATAGTCCACCTCTACCATTATTGTCTTGAGGATCTAAGCTTTTTAGGTTTTTTTTCTAGGTCTGTTTGAGCTTGTGTACAAAATTTTGGAGGCTAGAAGTTAATAGAGCTCACTATAGGTTTGTTTCAATATTAAAACCCTATATCTATCCACACAAATGTAAATAAAAAATGCATAAAAAGTAAAAGATGGAAAATTTAGGTTAGGGGAAGAATTATTGCATGATCTAAAAACCCTACTATCCTATTTTTTTCCTATATTAACCTTCAAGATAGGGTCTCATATCAAATGTAGTTCTTTGTTAGAGAACACACATAATTAATGTGTACAATAGATGAAAAAATGATTTTCACCTAGGCCCTTCCTTGATCAAGCATGCAATTATATGTGTGATGGAAAATTTAGGTTAGGGGAAGAATTATTGCATGATCTAGAAAACCTAATATCGTAATTGTTTCATATATTAACCTTCAAGATAAGGTCTCATATCAAATGTAGTTATTTTTTAGGGAACATGCATAATTAATGCATACTATAGATGCAAAAATGATTTTCACCTAGGCCCTTCCTTGATCAAGCATGCAAGTCTATGTGTGATGCAAAATGTTGAGCTGTATTATTTATTGATTTTTATTATCCAATGTGCCAAAATAGTAAGTGGTATATATAAAATGCCTTGTGCAGTCTTTTATATAGGAGAGTATTCATTTTGAAATTGGTAGCTTTATTCATATTAGCCGACATAAAAAATCTAAATAAAACTTAAGGGAGGGGATAAGAAGGGTTTATGACCTATTAAGCAATAAAAACATGACCATTGGATAATAGTGCTAGAAAGGATAGGAGTGTTTGGCATTCTAGTCCTACAAAATTATGTTATCTAGGACTCAAAAAAATAGGCTAGGATGGGGGTTCTTAGAGGTATAGGTTAGTTGATTGAGATAATAGAGAGGTGATAAAAGCAATAAAAAAGACCAAGATAAGTAAAACAAGGACATGACTAATGTGAACAAGGTATTATGTTCTCCAATTGGAGTCTCCTATGAAAGGACTATGAAAAGACATGATCTGTGTGGTTGCTTGACGAATTTAGGGTGTATATATTTACCCCATTTTAATTCTAGTGATGCAATGAAATTAATTATTAAATTAAAAGAAAGAAAATAAAATGCATACATAGCAAATAAAATTCATACATAAACCTATTTTCATGGAGATAAGTGTGTTAAAAAAGGGTCTAACTCACTTCTTCACTAGGGAAGTGGATGGAGAGCTGAGTAATGCCTAGAAAAAGAAAGAATCCCTAAAATGGATGCCCCTATACTAAATTTTAATTTGTAATCCATGTAATCATGGAGAATGAGGGAAATGATTTCCCCATATGTTGAATCTAGTTGGAAATGAGAAATTCTCAGAGGCCCAAAACTAATGTCTATCCTCTGTCCCATATAAAATCATGTAATCTAGAATGTCTGAATAAAATCTATATACTATGAAGATCAATGTCTATCATGCCCCCACTATGAATAATCTAAACTATAATTGAGAAGTTCTCAAAGGCCTGAAACCAATGTTTTTCCTATGTCCCATAACTCATGTAGTCTAGGTCTAGGTAATGTTATGGACCAACTGCTATAGATGATTATATAGTCCAACTTGGCGACACCCTGGGTACAACTAGGTGTAATTTAAACTCTAGTAAATGTGTAAAAAGAGAATGGCATGCCTTGTCATTCTAATCTGTATAATATTGGATGATGAATAATATGAACATCTATGCCATGCCCCCAAATATGGTATGTGAGTGATGCATATGTATAGTCTATAAATTTGTATAACCACATGTGAAATGACATATCATTCCATACCCCATTTTCAAAATCAGAGATAAAAACATTGTGCTCTACACTATGGTGTAATTTTCTATTTGGTCTTGTAACTATGTCATGTTGTATGAAGCTATATGTGTGAGAGATGTAGTAAGGTGCATGCCCCCACATCTAGTATCTAGTCTAAATATATATCAAACTCACTATGAATCCATATAATCTAAACCATTATATCTGAATATCTTATGTATTTATAAACTGAAGGTGTATCCCCCTAAATGTCTTGAGTAATACTGAGTGACCCATGTAATCTGAATCACTATATATTTTAACCAATCTAAGATAAATCTAATAATATAAATATTAGAGGTATAAAAACCATGATGAATGACCCATGTAATTTGAATCACTATATATTCTGACTTATTTGAGTTGAATATGATAATCTAAATACTCAAGGTGTAAAAACCATGCTGAGTGACCCATGTAGTCTAGATCATTATATATTTTGACCCATCTAAGTTGAATATGATAATCTAAATATTAGAGGTGTAAAAACCATGCTAAGTCACCCATATAGTCTGAATCATTGTATATTTCAATTGATCCATGTTGAACCTGATGATCTGACTGCTAAATGTGTAACAACCATGGTATATCCATTTATGAAAATGGATGGTTATGTTGGGTAAGTGTAGGAATAAGAATAGTAGGCATGATGCCCCATTTTGGGGAGAGGCATGGGATATGTGATAGAGGAGGTTAAACCAATTGTGATGACTAGTGGCATAAGTAAAAATAAGGTTGGTATAGTTTGAATTTATTGAAAAGTTATTTGATTGATTAGACTGAGTTATTTGATAGTTGAATGAGTCTTTGACTTGTTAGGACCAAGTTGTATGTCTAGATATAAAATAGCTATAGAGATGTGTGTGACATAGTAGGCAAATGATCTAGTAAGAGAGCAAGGCTTACATGATGTTGAAGCTATAATTGTTATGATTTTGTGGAATAAACTAGTTTGGAAAATGGAGTTATAGGGTTGAAGTTATTGGTAAAATGCTATTTTGCTTTGGATGAAAAAGTTGTTTGATATAGGAAAATTGGATTGATTCTTCATTCATTTGCACATTGAATAGTTTGTGATTTAGAGCTCTCGGGTAGGAGATATGCCAAGGATATGATCATCTACCATGACTCAATTTGAGGAGTTGGCAACCCAAGTTGAGGATGGTGGGGAGATTACCCTTGTAAGTATCTAAAAGACATGATTTTTGCCTTTTGGATGCCTTTTTTTTATGTCTCTAAGTTCTTTTGAAGTATTGTATGCAATTTTCACTAGTTTTAGTGTTCTTGTCTAGGAGTAATTGCTCTTATCTAGTGTTCAATGCTATTGTCTAGGTTTTAACACTATTGTCTAGTGCTAATGTCCTTTTGTAGTGTTGTTGTCTATTGGGGCTAGTTTTATAGGATTTTGAGTTATTTCCTATTATTTTATATCTTAGCTATTTTTTTTGGCATGGGAAACTAATATATATGCTATTTTTTAGTATTTTTTTAGGGCAAGGTATAGATGAGAAAGTTTCTTAATGGCTAGGTGATATAGACACTGAGATTGTTACCTTACTTAGTTGATGAGAGAGTTGTGATAGATAGGTTAGGGTTAGATCATTTTGTGACCTATGCACTATGAAGTGGGATAAGTATCTAATTAATACCTTCTATGAGAGGTGGAATGTAGACACATGTACTTTATAACTTCTTATTAACGAGATTACAATTACTCTAAAAGATGTGTACCATATTTTGAATTTGTCTGTTAGTGGTTGGCATGTGACTTTGGAGGATGACATGGGTGCTAATGATATTAATCATGCATCCTTATATTTTTTTGGTGTGCCCTCTGTCATATATAGGAGAGGTAGTGATAGTGATGTATTATTATTAGTTATTATGTATTTGAGTTTTCAACACCTATGGAAGTGGTTGGTTATGTTTTTGGCTTCATTTGTTGCTATCGATGTGAGTGGGGTATCGATTACATACAAGATGTATAAGATCATATGAAATATGGAGGTGTATAACAATGTGTTCTAATGGGGTAAGACTATGCTTTCCCACTTATGTAGGGACATTTAGAGGTTTATTTAGGAAATATTTAGTGGTGGTATGAGTGTGGCTTCTTTATTGCATTGTTGGGCTTATGAGAACATAGCGGTTGTGCAGTCAATAGGATTACCAAGGGAGAGGTGGGCACCTCCATAGCCATTTAAAGAGTGGTGGATGAGTATGTTGGATATCTAATCTCTTGGGATAGATCACTATAGACAAATTTTAGTCAAATTGGTGGGTCAAGATATCATATGGAGCCCCTATAGAGGATTCCATGGGTGGCCTGAGGATGGAGTGTAGTTATGATATATAAGGGTTAGTTGTTAGTTACATAACCATTGGGTTGGAATGTATGAGTGATTTCAGTAATAGGACATGACTAGATAGTTGGGCTACCATAGGATGTGCCCCTATTAGCATGGGTGTGGGTGAAGAATGCATAGGCACCAACGAGGGTAGGAACTCATGGGAGGCCTATAGAGGTTGAGTTAGCACCATTACATTTGGATGCATGAGATGTGTATATATATATATTCTTGATGTAAATGATGTTGTATTAATAGAGGCATATACCACATGGTGGATTAGGCATTAGTGGGCTCTATTTTATCTTGTTAATGGAGGAGATACCCTTGAGTATGAGGATTTTTCTCTGATCTAGATGATGGGAGGTAATCATTGATTATATTTGAATTGTGTACAAGTTTGTGATGGTTTTAGCTTGTTTATAAAATGTATATCTAATGCCGTGTTGCAATTTTATGTGCAAGTGGAGTGGGAGGTTCTCAAGATGAATCACCTACTATGGGAAGAGGTGGAGATGATAGGTTCTAAGAGACCATCATTGAGTTAACACTCTAAGAGCTTACATGGCATGTCATAATGATGCATTAGAGGAGGGTTTTATAGAACATGTGATATATATATCTAATTTTTATGCTCATTTGTTTGATAGAGTTGTGACAGTGACAACTGCATATGTCAAAGTAGTGGGGGATAGATGAGATGAGGGTTAAGCAAGATAGGCATAGGATGCCTGTACCTAATTATGGATTAGTGAGTACATAGAGATTAAAAGGTGGTATGAAAACTTGTGCAAGGATCATGGAAATTATTGGAGTGAGAACTAGTGTAAGAGGCATTTAGGAGATTTATGAGGTGTGGGGTTATCGAGTATGAGGCTAGACTATGGGGCTACTATTGGAGGAGAGAGTGAGACTTAGAGTGAGGGCATGATGCCCATCCATGATTGATTGTATCTTGGTGTGATGTATATGTTTTTGAAAATTTGGATATATATATATGGATGTTGGTTTGATTTTGGATTCATGCATATTGTGTTATGGGATTTTGTTATTTTAGAAGTTGATTTGGTATTGATGTTGAGGCTACATATATTTGGTAAAATGGTACTTGGGATATGATTATTTGATAAGTGTGATGTTGGGTTTATATTTTGATTTGTATGTAAGTAAAGAATTTTATTTCGTTTGTAATTATATGTGAGAAAAAAATTTGTTGGTTTTGTAACTGGGAAATTGTTGGGATTAATTGAGTTGGTTTGAGGTTGGTAAGTTGTTTCGATGGGTTGAGCTTTATATATGGTTATTTTAGAAGTAGTTGATTTGGTATTGATGTTAAGGCTAGATATATTTGGTAAAATGGTACTTGGGATTTGATTTTTTTGATAAGTGTGATGTTAGGTTTGTATTTTGATTTATATGTAAGTAAATATTTTTATTTCATTTGTAATTATATATGAGCAAAAAATTTGTTGGTTTTGTAACTAGGAAATCATTGGGATTAATTGATCTAGTTTGATGTTGGTAAATTTTTTGGATGGGTTGAGATGGTTTAATGCTAGTAAAATAGGATTTGGTAAGATCTAGACTTTTGATAAGTTGGTTTTTGGCTATTAATAGTTATTGGGAATTTGGAATGTTAGTTATTAGTATATGGGGATGTAAAATAGCACATTATGTGTATTACTTCCCTAAGAGTGGCTCAAGAATACAAAGGCTAACTAGACCTTTGGATCCATCATTTCCCTCCTAAGTGAAGCTATGAACTCATGTTGGCCAACTAAATGAGTGACCATATTTCTCATGTTGTGTAGGAATATGCTTTGTATCTGATATTGTCTACTATGTACTAATCATAGCTAGATGTGGAGAATCTACAAAATCTAACTTTCTTGGTCATGCAACTAAAATTTTGTATTATGAAGAAGGCTCATATATCTAGAATCATATACCTTATGGCCTCTATTGTGATGTGTATGACTATGCTATAAATCAATTTGGAGCTAAAACTTGTGATGAGGGTTCATCTAATCTCAATCATAATGGATTTTTATGTGAAATAGGACCCAAATAATCTAGCAATAGTAAATATTTCTTATGATCATCACTCTATGATGTGGGATCATTTAATATTAATTGTAACATATTGTTATGTGAGATAGGATCTAGAAAATCTAGTCATAGTGAATATTTCTCTTGAGTAGTACTCTATTGCAGTGCCTATGACTTTGCTAGATATGTATATAGAACTACACTATGTACTTTGTGGACTACAATTATATATGTAGGATATTCTCACTATATGGGTTTCCAAACCTTATGAATAGGTGGAATAAGAGATCTCCTATGAGGCGCTATCCTAGAACCTACATTTCTCTCATGATGAGTGATCGATGATTCTTATCAAGGAATGCCTTGGGATGACTTAGCCATAGATGAATGAGGTCTATGGTTCCATGGTGGAGGAAATATTGATGCCCCCTATATGAATGATATGATGCCATTATCAACACATTTATAAATACAATCTTTGAGTCTCTAACAATCATTATCTATGTGTCTACGAATATGATGATAGTTGCAAAAGGGTCAATGTGGCTATCTATGTAAGAGATGTGGATCACACTAATGAGTAGAAGGCAATGTGATTAACCTCCTATCTAGTAGTGCTGATAATATGATAGATGGGATATCCTTATCTAAATTAAACTATACTTGTACCTTCCTACTATTTTCTATATTGCATACATATAAGTTATACTTTAGAGACTAGCTCTTTAATCTTAAGTGATTGCTTTTCTAGATGTGGTCTCCTATCTTGTTTAGGATATGGTGGATGATGTGTGTTAAGAGCTATAGATGAATATGATAATATTAAATCTAGATTAATCTAATCAACTAAATCTACCTCAATCAATCCCAATTTCTTTTCCAAAGATAGAACTGTATGGTATAAGTGTTCGAAAGAAGACTCTATCTGATATAATAGATGCTCAAGAAGAGGTTGGTGAAGCTCCTTAATAAAGATATGTTGAATCTCTAAATATGTTTGTTTATATATCAATATTAACATATGAGCCTTAAATCTTAAGATATAATCACTAATTGGCTCTGAAGTATTTTGATGTAAAGTTGTAAGTTTTTCATATGTTACATGAGGGCCCATGTTTGCTATGTAATGTTTGAGAAATTCCTCTTCTAAGTTATCATATGTGTGCAAAAAGCCAATGGGGAGTATATGAAAGAACCAATTCTATGCTTCCACCACTAATGTCTACTATAATAACTTGAGTAGAATCGTAGGACTCGCATGAGATGATAAAGCCTTCCAAAAGGCCTGAAGTTATATGAATGGATCTCTAGTTCCATCAAAGTGAGGTATTGATGGTATCTATAAATTCTTAGGCAATGAAAATTTTATAAATGTCTTTGAGAAAGGGTTACCATGTAAATAATTTAAATCTATCTAAGACTTATAGGCCTTATTTTCCAAGGTAAGGAGATGTACTTGGTGTTTCAATTCACCAACTGCATGTATTAAAGAGATAATCTTTTGGGATGCTACATTAGCATCTTGAAGTGGTTCATTTAATCAATGAATTTGATTGTTAATTTTAACCATGGGAATGATATATTTATAAATTTGATCATAAAGAGGGGTTATTTTCACTTGAACCTTTAGAGTAATGGTATTTTAGACCTTACTAGAGGGATGTGAGCTACCATTCTCTTTAGGTGAAGAGTGAGAACTGGGTTCTACTGTAGTGAGGGGTGGCTTGGGAGATTCATTGTTATCTTTATGTTTTAGTGCATCATATTATAAATGAGTAGAAGATGTGTTATTTTCATGAACATGTGAATTATCTAAAATAGAATCATCCATATAAGTGGAATCAACATTTGGAAGTGCAATATGTTTGAGATGAGGAGTGAGAGAAGACTTAAAACATGAGATGCATATTATTCTTCACTATGTGAATAATAATCATCATTTTTCCATGAATTATCATCATTGGAATATTGTTCATAATCATTCTTATTTTAATATTCATTTACATGTTCACTATCATATTCATTATCACTTTAAGTGTAACTAGGGAGGGGTGTAAGAGAAGAATATAGTTATTTTCTAATATGCAATAAAGAATCATTTGAAATTAGAATATAATGTACTTCTATGTTATACATGGATGGATTTTATGCATTATTTTCATGTGTAATATGATAAATAAGAGAAGAAGAGTTTTTATTTAGACATTATTTTGACAAAGTATATTTAGGAATATGATATGTATCATTTGAACTATGCATTAGTAATTTTATTTTATTGCATTTATATTTTTATGATTTGAACATTGAAGTAGAAAAAGAGAGATAGAGGTTAGGTTAACATGGAACCAAATTATCACCAATAAGAGGTTCACTTGAAAGTGCATGACTAATTTTTTCATTTGGTGTATTATGCATAGGAGAATGAGGTGAAAGTATCTTTTCGATTTATCAAAATTATTTTCTTTAGAAGAAGGAATAAAAGACATAGGTTTGAGAGAAGAAGATGCATATATTTATACTTCACTATCACTATCACATATATCATCATAATCCTCATTACAATAATAGTAATTATCTTTATTGTAAATGAAATCATTAGCCACATTTTTAGCTAATGTGTAATTTAGCAAATTTGTCCATTCATTATCATAGTTATGAGAAAATTTTAAAAATTTATCTATGGATTGAGAGGGAAGAAGTGCCTTAGTGGCCATTTTATTTATTTCACCAAAGAGAATATTGAAAAATACTATTAATCAAATAAATGAAAAAATAACTATGAACATAGAGATTTTGAAAATACTTTTGACTATCCAAACAGTTTGCAAAAATTCCAAATTATTTTTCTAAAAGTTGTAAGGGAGGAAAATTTGGCATTTGAGGACCTAGTTTGGAAATCTAGGGTTTTGAGCTAGGGTTTTAGAATTTTTGAAAATTATGCCAATAATTTAAATTCTAAAAATAGTTTTGAATGGAATAAGCGCACAAAAATTAATACAATAATCAAATATATGAAATTGAATTTTTGCACAAGAAAACTACTAATATTTAAATTATTTTTGACAAAGTAAATAATTTGTAAAAATTCTAAAATAGTTTTCTAAAATTTGCAAGAAGGAAGGCTTGGGGTTTGAGGACCTAGTTTTAGAATCTAGGGTTTTTAGCTAGGGTTTTAATTTTTTTGAAAATTATCTAATAATTTAAAATTTTAAAAATAATTTGAATAGAATTATTGCACAAAATAATTGTACAAAAATTAAAATTTTACAATTAAATTTTTACACAAAATATGAAATAAAAGCCCTAAGTGGAGCTAAAGCTTTGGTTTATTCAAAGTAAGTTAGGTTCACCAAATGTTTTATTATTTCTGGGAAAATAGTGTGTAGTTCCTAAACAATAAGGGGTCTAGAGTAAGGGGGAAATCTAGTTTAATATGGAAAAATACATATTTTTATCAAATAATTTGCATGAGGAAGAAAAGTAATCTTACCCAAAAATAGATTAAAATGAATGATTTAGGAGTTAGAAATTGAGATGCAAGATTGAGACACTCTAGAATATAGATCTAGTGTTCGTTCTATGATTGAACAAGAGCATCAAAAGTGGATAGGAGTGGCATTAATGATGTATTCCACCTATACCACTATAGTCTTGAGGATTTAATATTTTTGGGTTTTATTTTCCAGGTCTATGTGAGCATGTGTAAAAAAATTTAGAAGCTATAAGTCAACAAAAATTATGGTAGGTCTATTTCAATCTCAAAACCCTGTATCAATCTACACACATGTAAATAAAAAATGCATCAAAAATAAAAGGGTTAAAAATTAGGTTAGGGTAAGAATGATTGCATGATCTAGAACCCTTATTATCACGATCACTTCATATATTAACCCTCAAGTTAGGCTCTCAAATCAAATGTAGTTCTCCCTTAGGGAATGTGCATAATAGATGCAAGAATGACTTTCACCTAGGCCCTTTATTGGTCAGGCATGCAAGTCTATGTGTGATATAAAATGTTGAGCTATATTATTGACTAATTTTTATTATCCAATATGCCAAAATAGTAAGTGTTAGATATAAAATGACTTATGAAGTCATTTTTATAAGAGAATATTCATTTTAAATTTGAGATCTTTATTCACATTAGCCAACATAAAAAATATAAATAAAAATTAAGTGAGAGGCTAAGAAGGGTTTAGGACCCATTAAGAAAGAAAAACTAACCATTAGATAATAGCATCAAAAATGATAGGAGCATCAGACACTATAATCCTACAAAATTCTATTATTTGGGACTTGGAAAAATAGGCTAGGACTGACACAAACCAAGTATGGGGGTTCCTAAAGGTATAGGTCATGTAATGAAATCACTTCAACAATAAAGTAGAATAGCAGAAACATATCCAAATATGACTAAAATATATTAGAATATATGATAATAGACAATCCAATTTGAGGGGGAAACATCCACAAGTTTTAATAAGAGCATAATTCACAATATGATTATAAACAAATACCCACAACTTCCTATATATAGTCTATCTGGGCTATGGTTACTCCATAGGCTGACCTACTAACCAAATGAATGCGTAGATAAATGTGATATAGCATCAAAAAGGGATAAGTAAGAAATAATTTGACTATTCCTATCCTAATACATGTGATAGGTTAGGGGCATATCATGGCCTTCCCCTTCAAACCAACATTGTCCTTAACATTGAACAACTCTGGATGTTATTGCAAAAAATCTTCACCTTCCCATGTTACATCTACACTACTCAAGTTCTTCCACTTGATCAAATATTCCCTAATCTCTTTGGTTCTCAACCTCTTAGTACGTGTTTAGAGGATCTTCTTTGGTTCTAAAATGACTCAACCTTCTTCATCTAGTTCTGGGAGCTCTATTTGGGCTGAAACTTTTTTTTTAATGACCTTATTCAAATAGTAAACATGAAATATTAGGTGTATACAAGATGAATGAGGTAACTCAAGCTTGTAATCCACACTTCAAATTTTATATAGAACTTGATAAGGGCCATAATATTTAGGAGCAAGTTTCTTGCCATTTTTTTGTTTCTTCAAGGACATCTGCTTATAAGGCTAAAAACATATAATTACCCAGTCACTCACCTCAAAATTTTGCTCACTAAGGTTTTGATCTGTTTGTTGCTTCATCTTGTTTTGTGCCAAGGACAAATTCTCTCTCAAAATAGCCAAAACCTCTTGTTTATGCTAAGTGTGCTCCTCCACATCTCGAACCTTGGTTTACACCTTTAATGAAGAAGTCATGGACGGTGGATGGTAACCATATAGTGCTAGAAATGGAGACATTTTAAAATAGGTATGGAAAGATGTGTTATATCACCATTCTACAAGTGGTAGCCATTTAACCCAACATTCCTATTTATCTAATACAAAACAATAGAGATACCCCTCTAAATATTTTTTAACCACTTATGTTTATTTGCCAAATTAAGGGTGGTAAGAAGAGCTATGAGCTACCTGAGTACCCAAATAGGAAAATAGTTTAGTCCAAAAATTACTAGTGAAAATAGGATCATGATCACTTATAACTATTTTTGGGATTCCATGTAATTTTAGAACTGCCTCCAAAAAAATATTTGTTACTATACTTACTAAAAATGGGTGTGAGAGAGCAAAACAATGGGCATATTTTTTAAGCCCATACACAATGACCAAGATAACATTCTTACCTTCAGAACAAGGCAACCCTGTGATGAAATCTATGGAAACCTCCTCCCACCTTTGACTAGGAAATGCTAATGATTGTAATAGACTTGGGGTCTTAACTATCTCACCTTTATTTTATTGGCATATCAAGTATTCTACCACAAAATTTTGTACATATCCCTTGAGTCCTTCCCAAAATAATTATTTCTTAATTATGTGATAAGTTTTCAATAACACTGAGTGTCCCCCAATTGGAGATGCATGTAACTCAACAAAAATCTTATGCTTAAGCTATAAATCTTTACACAAGTATAACCTACCCTTATACCATAGGACATTACCTTTCCATTCCAATTTGTCAGAGGATAAATTAACTTGATAGAGATTCTAAATTGGACCCTATGTATCCTTGTCTTGCTCCCATTCTAACTTAGCTTCATCCAACCAATCTACTTGCAACATGGACATTACACAAAGTAATGCTTATGTGGATGTATCCCATCTAGATAGTGCATCTGCTACTACATTATCTTTACCCTTCTTGTAGATGATTTCAAAATCATAACCCAACATTTTGGTTACCCAATTTTGTTGTTCCTCAGATGATAATATTTTCTCCAAAAATTATTTGAGACTATCATGTTCTATTTTCACCATAAAGTGTCTACCCATCAGATAGGGCCTCCATTGTTTAATTACATGAAGAATAGCCATCATTTTTTTCTCATAGATAGGTTTCTTTATATTCTTACCTTTGAATTGATGGCTCTCAAATGAAATGGGTCTTCCTTCCTACATTAGTACTACTCCCAACCTAGATCTAGAAGCATCACATTCAATAGTGAATGTCTTTGAGAAGTTTGGAGTAGCCAAAATTGGAGTGGTGCACATAGCTACTTCTAATTTCTCAAATGCTTTGGTAGCAGCATCATTTTAATGGAAGGCATCCTTATTTAGAAATGTAGTGAGTGGAGCTGCTATGCTACCATAACCTTTCACAAATCTTTGGTAGTAACTTGTTAGTCCTAGGAACCCTCAAAGGTTTTTGAGAGTTTTTGGCATGGGCCATTCCATCATAGCTTTGATATTCTAGGGATCAACTTTGACACCTTCACGGGAAAAAATGTGACTAAGGTATTTTACCTCCTGTACTCTAAAATCACATTTGGATGGCTTCACATAAAGCCAATGCTTCTCTAAAACTATCAACTCTTGTTTCACATGTTTCCAGATGTGTTTCCCATGTCTGAATATAAATTAATATGTCATCAAAGAAAACTAGCACAAACTTCCTTTAAAAAGGCCTAAAAATAGTGTTCATCAAGATCTAAAAAGTAGATGGTGCATTTGTAAGACCAAACGACATTACCAAAAACTCATACTGGCCCTCATGCATTATAAAAGTAGTTTTATGAACATCTTCATCCTTGATTCTAATTTGATGGTACCTAGAGTGAAGATCTAAATTTGTGAAATAATTAGCACCATGTAACTCATCAAGTAAATCATCAATTAAAAAAATAGGAAAATTATCTTTGATGGTGTACTTTTTGACTTCCCTATAATCTCGTCACATCCTCCATGTGTCATCCTTCTTTTGCACCATGACCACTGGTGATGAATATGCACTTTGGCTATGCTTGATGATCCTTGCCTCTAGCATCTCATGGACCATCTTTTTTATTTCACTCTTCTATGCATATGTATATTTATATGGTCTAATATTTAGTGGTTGACTCCTTGGAAGTAGTTGAATGGCATGATCATGTTCTCTTTTTGGTGGTAGTCCTTTTGGAATGGCCCCAAAAATAGATGGGTAGTCATCAAGAATCATCTATAGATTAGGATGTGTAGATGCCTATGTGGGTTGAACTTATATGGAATACAATCATGCAATAATTCCCTCTGTCCCCTTTGTTAGCATCTTGGTCATCTAATGTGAACTAATCAATTATGGACATTTTGTCTATAATCCACATAGTTCAATTTTCCTACCTTCAAAATGAAAGTGCATGAATAGTTCCTAGAAGTTTATCTCAATGGTACCCAAGGTTGTGAGCCATTAGACTCCCAAAACAATGTTTATGTTACCCATGGAAATAGAAAACATAGGATAATTGAGATTGTACTCACCCATAGCAAGCTTAATATTATGGAATTTTCTTAAATAATTAATTACACCACCATCTGCAATCATGACCTAAAATTATAGTGCTAGGTAGATGAAATAGTTCAATCGAGTGGACAAATTATGGTTGATGAAGTTATGTGTGCTCCCTAAATCAATTAACACTATCACCTTCTATTTCTTGAGGAAACCCACCACTTGAAGAGTTTATGGAGTGCTAATACTTACAAGTGCATGACAAGAAATTGTAGGTTGGGAATCTTCAGGTACCTCCTCTATCTCTTCCTCATCATCATTGGAGGCATCATCTTCTTCTTCATCTTCATTATATCCCTTAATGTAGAATAAATTATTCTCAACACATCTATGTCCTTTTCTCCACTTACTGTCACAACTGAAATATAATCTTTTTACACACTTCTCTTCAATTTGATGAGGGGTCAATCTAGTAGGTGGAGGAAATGTTGGTGTCGATATGCTATGATCTTTGAAGTGAGTGAATGGATACTTCTTTTTGGATATGAATTTTTCCTTAGATCTACATGCCATGATAATAGAATCAAAAATATTAAGTGGATTAAACATGTATACCTCATGTTGAATGTGGTCCTTGAGTCCACCCAAAAATAGGCCATTCATGTTCTCCTTAGAAATTGTCTCCACACGTAAGGATAGGTTTTGAAAATGATGAATATAATATTTGATAGAGCCATTCTATCATAATTTTTCTAGTTTTATTAAGTAATTATCTATCACATTATTGCCATAGTGTAATTGTAACTCCTCTATAAAAACTGACTAGGTGACACTGAGAGTCATCTTTTTCTTTTGAGCACAAAACCATCGATACCAAATGAATTGATTAGGTTCAAGATACAAGGATGCCATGGTAACCTTTTGTCCACCTAGAATCTGATGTAGATCAAAAAAATTCTCCATTTGGTTGATCCAATTTAGTGGATCTTTTCCATCAACTTTGCACATATCCACCTTTAGTAATAGGTTTCTCTGTGGCAATGTAGTTGGATTTGAACTAGACTAGTTGGGATAACCACCCTGGTGGGGTTGTGAAATAGTGATAGCTAGATGATTTGATTGAATATTTTTCAAATCCATCATTATATCTACCAAACTATCTTGTATGGATTTCATATTAGATTGTATGTGTTGCACCTCACTTTGAATGCCTTGCACACTATATTCAAGCTGGCTCACTTTGTGATCTATGTCAGAGAACCCTAGTACAAAGGATCTAGTACATCCCCCTTCTGAATCCATCTCTTCCTTGTTAGAATTTTTACCTAGAGTTTTAGCACCCTTTCATCGGCTGTGATTTTGTGGACCCACCATAAAAGGGCTTTACGATGTCGACCCTAATTGGCACTTTTGACCCAACTTTAACCAAGAGATTTTGGACTTATATAAAACTAAAACAAAAACATACAATGAACATACCCTATCCAAATTTTTATGATATTTCCAAAAATGTAAATAATTCAAAAAAATTCTTTGAATTGCGCATTATAGAGTTATTTTATGAAAACCCCTAAAATGGCAATAAATTTTTAAAAACAGATCCAAATATGCTGAAATTTTAATGGAAGATTAATTTGACGATTTGTAACCTCTAGTAAAAAAATTTAAGATAAATTCATAACAATTTTTATATATATACAAATTTAAAAATGTAGGGTTTCACCGATAAAATTGCCCAAATCATAGCTCTAATACCACTTGTAATGAAATTACTTCAATAATAAATTATAATATCAGAAATAGATACAAATATGACTTAAATATATCAAAATATATGATAATAGATAAGCCACTTCAAGGGGGAAACCTCCAAAAATTTCAATAAGAGCAGATTTCACAATATGATGATAAACAATTACCCACTACCTCCTATATATAGTCTATCTAGGCCATGGTTACTCCATTGGTTAACCTAATAACCAAATGAATGCATATATAAATGTGATATATCATCAAATATGGATGATTAAGCCACAATTTGGTTATTCTTATCCTAATACATGCGATAGGTTAGGGGCATAGCAGGTCAGCTTATTGAGCTAATAGAGAGGTGATAAAAGAAATAAACAAGACCAAGATAAGTAAAACAAGGACATGGATAATGTAAACAATGTATCATATTTTATTTTTAGAGTATTATATTAAATGACTATTAAAATACATGATATGGGTGGTTACTTGATCCATTTAGGGTGTATACACTATTCCTCCTCCATACAGATTTGGAAAAATAAACATGAGTGCTAAAGATGACTTTCATTTGAATACTTGGGACAAGGTTGCTAAGAGAGAGAACTTCAAATAACATGGGGTCTAAGAGTCTCATAAATCTAGGTGAAATAAAAGTTCTATCTTAACTTTGACCTTGTTTTATCCAATGTGGAGATGAAAGGAAGGGTAAATCAAGAGGTAATGACACATGGAATAATTTAAATTAATTAAATTCACAAAAAATGTGAAAAAAGGTAAAGAGGGATACAATGATAGTAAAAATGTGATTCCTTATCATAATAATGAGGGAAATGGAGGAAAACATTATAAAATATATTGTTTTACATAATTCATCTAGCAAAAGAAGCAAAAGATAAAGTTAAGAACAAGGATAAAGAACATGAAAAAGGTGGTAATTTTATGAGGAGGGCCAGATCCTATCCCTAGTATTACACTACAACTTCATAAAAGAGAAACCTAAGGGGTACCAATAAGTAAGATGAAAGATAAAGTCAAAAGAGATAAGCAAAAGGATGGTAATTTTTCAAGGGATGTCAGGTCCTATCTGTAATATTACATAACAACTCACAATGGAAAAAACCCAAGGGATGCCAAAACAACATTTATAAGAAAAAAATGAAATAAAAAATAGATTAAATATGGTGGCTTCATGAGGTTTTTTGGGTCTTATCTATGGTCTTACACTGGAACTCACAAAATAAAAATTGAAGGGGTGCAAAAAACAAGAGAAAATGTAAGAAGCTAAAGAAAACTATGGTACATCAAGAAACCAAAATATCAAAATGGAGGACTAAAGGTTTGTGAAAGAAAGGAGCTTTCTATAGAGGGATAGATCCATGATTAAGTAATCTAATTTTTTTATATAGATATGGATAAAAAAATGACAATAAGGAAATGTTTAGGAAAAATACTTCTTAAGGAATTGAGCATTAGTAGGCTCTATGAAAACATGGCCTTCATTGGTTTGAAAATAGAAGGTCCTTGGACCAATAATATATTTAACTAGATATGGTCCCCAAATTTTTTTGGTGTATTTACCTTATTTTTCATGGGTGTAATATAATTTAAGGATAAGATCACCAATATTAAAAGTGTAAACTTTAATATGTTTGTTATGTTGTCTAGTGATGTGAGCCATGCATTGGCAGTTAAGTTGTAAGGTAGAAAGATGATGTTCATCAATTAAATCAAGGGAATGAAGGTGATATTAATTTAATTATTAATTAGTAAAATTTTAATGAAGAGATATATAAAGAGAGGGAAGCTCAACTTCTAAAGGAAGAACTAAATCAGAACCATAGACTAGAGAAAATGTTGTTGCCCTAGTGGTAGTACATATGCTAGTTTGATAAGCCCAAAGTATAGGGTAGAGATGAATATGACAATTGATGTGGGTTTCATGAATTATAGATTGGATAATTTTTTTGAGAATTTTATTAGTGGCTTCAGCTTAACCATTGTATTGTGGATGACAAGGCATGGTAAATTTGTGATGGATATTGAATTTATTGTAAAGATGTTTAACGCGTTTGTTTTTGAAATTACCACCATTGTCAAAAATGATTATATGAGGAATGTAAAATTTTAAATAATTTTTTTAAGAATAAATTTGGAAATGGTAGGACCACTAATGTTAATGAGGGGCATGGCTTCTTCCTAGTTGGTAAAATATTTGATAGCAGTGATGATAAAGACATGACCATCTTGGGAGCAAGGAAGTTTACCAATGACATCAAATCCCCATGTGGAAAATGTCAAAGGATATTTGATAGTTTGAATCTTGGTAGGAGGTGAATGGATAAAATCATCATGAAGATGATAAGGAGTACACTTTTTAGCATATTCAATTACAACCTTTTTGATAGTAGGAAAAAAGTAATACATATGTAGGAATGTGCATGCTATATCCTGTCCACTATGATGACCACTATAAATTCCCTCATGTGTTTATTTAAGAAAAGGAGGGACCTCATCTTGCATAACACAATGGAGTAAGGTAGCTTCAGCATTGTGATAGTAGAGGATGTTGTGTCTAAATACATACTTATAATCTTGTTTGTGAATATGTGTCTTTTCATGAGAATTTACATTAGGAGGATAAGTTTGGTGTTCTAATAATTGAATGATGTCTTTATACCAAGGGATTTGTCAAATGGTAACATCCTCAATATGATAGATAAGTGAATCTAGTGGTTGAGTTGAAGATGGAGATTTTCTTATTTGTATAAGGAAATAAGGATTGGAAATAACTTGATGTGGATGAAATAGAGAAGTTTAAGAGGTAAGAGAATAATCAATGGAAGTTTGATCTCTAGAAATAGGCTTAATGGTAAAAGAAATAAAATCCTTAGCAAGAGTGGTTTCAATTTGATCATAGATAACAAAGTTCTCACTTTTACATTCATGATCACCACTAAATTAATTACAAATAAGTTGATAATCACCTAAATCATGAAGTTATTGAATGTCTAAATAAAGAGCTTCTCTCATGCCTAAGATACAAGATTCATACCCAAACATATTATTGGTGACATCAAAGGTGAAGTGGAATGCTAAAGGAATGATCTTACTAAGAGGAATTATGAAAATACAACCCAACCCAACTCTTTGAATGAATTTAACACCATCAAAGTGAAGGGTCCAATTATCCTTGTGCAAGTCAACATTAATCTCAAGAAGCTCCTCGATATCTATCTTTGGTTTAGTAGTACCAAAGGGAATGTAAGATTATTTAAGTAGATTGGATTCAAGATTGGCAATAAAGACATGAAAATAATCTTTAAGATTAATAACTTGATTAAGACCTTTAAGGTAAAGCATATTTCCATATGGAAGATCATCTTGAAGAGAAGAAGTGGCTAGAATGGGAGCTATGACAAGTTGATCAGCTATCAATTTCCATTTAACATCTTTTTCAGTGATGATATGGAGATCAAATTCCATGATTAAGACCATCCATTTGCTAGTTATATCTCTAGGAAGAAAGGCTTTGGAGAATAAATTACAAAGGGGGTCAAAATAATTGAAGACATAAGTAGTTTGGTAAATCATGTAGTGATGAAGCTTTTTAATTGTAAAATAGATGGTGAGGCAATCATGATCAATCTTAGTATAGTCTATTTCATAATCAATGAGGCCTAAGCTAATGTAGTAGATAAACTACTCTCTTCTAGTATCATCTTGTTGGGCAAGCAATGCCCTAACTAAAATAGGTGTGGAAGAAGTATATAGAATCAAAGGTTTATCATTAGAAGGAGGATGAAGTGTAGGTGGATGAAGCAATAACTCTTTCATCTAATCAAAGGATTTTTGACATTGATCCATCCATTATAAATTAGTACCTTTATTGAGAAGGGAATTGATGGAGTGAATTCGATATGCCATTTTGGGGATGAATCATATAATTGCCCAAAGATTTCATAAATAAGTAAAAATGTTGGGAATAGAATAAGGAATGGGAATGTTGATGATAGCACTAATTTTTGTAGGGTAAAAATCAATTCCATGTGTAGAGACTAAGAATTATAACAATTTTCTAGATTTGACTCCAAAGACACATTTGTAAGGATTAAGTCTAACTTTATATTTAAGGAGATGATCAAAAATGATAGTAAGATTAGAGAGATGATTTTTATGATGTTTGAATTTAGAAATAAGATCATCCACATATATTTTAAAAAATTTATGAATGAGATCATGAAAAATGTGAGTCATCACTCTTTGGTAAGTATCTCCAACATTTTTGAGATTGAAGGGCATTTTGACATAACAATAGGTGCCCCATCCCATAGTGAAAGTATTCTTATGTTGGTCTTCAAGAGTGATATGAATCTGATTACATCCTGAGAAACCATCTATAAGATAACATTTCTTAACCAATCATGGAATCAATAATATCATCTATTTCAGGTAAGGGGAAGTTATCCTTGGGACAAGAAATATTAATATTGTGAAAGTCAATATAAATGTGAATGACCATAGTGACTTTCTTCTAAACGGGTACAATATTGGAAACCAATTCATAATAGTCCATTGGTTTGATAAATTTAGAGTCAAGTAATTTTATGATTTCCTTATGACATAAAGTTGAAACTTTAGGTGTAAATTTTTTTTTCTTTTGAAGCATAGGATTGGCATTAGGATAAGTAATGATATTATGCACCACAATGCTAGGGTCAATGTCAGGCATGTCCTCATAGGACCAAATGAAACCCTCATGATATTTGTCAAATAATAAGCTAAAATTATCATGTTTAATAAGTAAAATCTCTCAATAAATTATAATTAGTCAAAGATAAGATGGTGTACCATATACGATGCAAGTGGTTTCTTTGATAAGCATGGCATTACCATTTCGAAAGTGGTATGGTGCATTGGTTAAGGTAGAAACTAGATTTGTTTTAGGATCAACACTAGAAATCAATTTGTTGAAGCAAGGAGTTTTAGTCTTAAAATTTCCAAGTTTATGATGTTACCAAGGAATTTGAGGTTCTTGGGCATAAAGTAACTTAAGGATAGCTTCATCACTAGGCAAGGTAGGAAGAGGACCATAATCCTCAACATCTACTTCAACATCTAGAATTTGATTACCATGGTGATCAAATTTAGAATGTATCTAATGAATATTGGTGGCCTTAGAATCAAGTGTAAATTTGGGAGTAGAATAAGTAGATGATGTACAAGATATTAATACATTAGTGGATTCAATGATAGGAGAAGGATCTGATGCAATGATTGGATTGATAGGTGGTAAAGGAGATGTAGATATTTTTAGAGATTTAGAAGGCATAATTTACTCTATGACCCAAGGAGTATCGGTAAGAGGAGGATTGATGAGAGGCACATAAACCTCAAGATCTATGGTATGATCCATAGAAATAGTATGCACACCCTGATTAAAAGCATGAATTTGGGCTAAAGTTTTTTGATAATGTTGGATATCCAAGTCTCTAGATTGAGCTTGGGAAATGATATAGTTTCCATCATATGTTAGAGAAATTGTATAAGATTGAGAATTATGGGAAATTTTAGAAGGTGAAATCCTAATATTCCTAAATTTATGAGGAGACATGATGAAAGGATCTTGAAATAATTTATCCACTCCAAAATCATTACTAGTGAAGGCATACTTTGGTAAAGAAGGATCCTAAGAATTGAATGGAGGGGGAAGTTATTAATCTCATCAATAAGAGGAATGATATGGTTTCTTCGTAAGAGAGAGGAGGAATCCATTGTGAAATATATGGAGGAAATTTGGTAGTATTAAAAGTATGTTACAAATCATTGGGATCATCATCATATAAATCTATGAAAGTAACTTGTAAATTGGGATTCATGTTGATGAACTCAAGTAATGAAACACTATTAATCTTAGTATTTTTAAGAATATGATATTGAGGTTTAGGATTAGTAAGATAGATACTCGATAGATTAGGGTCAACTTCATGCTTGTAATGTTTCCTATTATGTAAGAATTTAATACATTAACTACTAGAAGAAGAAATGGCTCTCATTCGATGGATCCATAAAAAACCAAGAAGGATATTGTAAGATCAAGGGAGATCATGGACCATAAGCTTGGTTTGAACAATCTTAGGTCCTATGGTTAATGGAAGCCAAATAAAACCAAGTATATTTTGATTAGTCTTATCAAAACCATGACAAGTAAGACAAGTTTTCTTGAGATGATCCTCATTATAACCAAGTTATTATATAAGTCACAAGGATGTCACATTAATACCAGATCCTTCATCAACTAAGAATTTTTGGATAAGAGTGGTATTAATGAATATTTTAATAAAGAGTGGAAGATAATCAACATAAAAAAAAAATCATCATTAATCATGCCCTCTTCAAAAAAATCAATAGAAGGCTTGGAAGAAGGACTTGAGGTTTCAATGATATTGACATTAGTAGGTTGAGAATAAAAAAAAGATGGTTTTTCATCGATGGAGGATGGATCTTCAATTTATTGATTTTATTTCATAAGTAAATTACAATGATAGGGTGAAGTTTGAACCAAATCCATAAGTGTAATCTTATAAGGCATAGACTTGAGTTCTTCAAGAAAATTCTAATGAGATTTAGAAGAACCAATATGAGGTTAAGAAGGTAAAGTATTTTTGTAAGGTATAGATGTGGTTGGAGGATTGGAAGGAGGAAGTCATTCCTTAGGTGCTTTTGAATCAACATTATTAGTGGTAGTATATTTAAGAAGTTGTTTTTATAAAGATAGATTTTTAGGCTTGGTAATGGGATCTTTCTGAGCTTGTTTATGATGATAATTGACCTTGATAGTGTTGACATATTGAGAGTTGTTATAATATTGGTTATAATCAGCATTAATAACACAAACACCCTTCATATTTTCTTGATTATTAAAATAATTTTTTTGGTTATTAGAGGTAGAATCTTTGAAAGACTCAGTTTTGGGAAGTAGTAGTGTATTCTTGATGATGAAGATTGATCATAGGTTCATGATTGAATGAATCACCAAGCATATAGGAGACATCAAATTTATTGATCTCTCTACAATATTAATGAGACTACCCAATGTTGGAATGGAACTATAAAAATATATTGGGATAAAACCACTTAGGATAAGCATTGGGATAGATGAAATATTTTGAGGGAGGTAAAAATTGTTTCATTTATTAAACTAAAAGAGGTATATGAGAAGGTAAAGGAATATCAGTTTTGGAAACTCCTTATTTGGTTTTTAAATCATTGACAATAATAGAATTAAATGTTTGGAAATATCCTTTAAGGATTTTAATATTAGATTTGTATTACTTCATAAGAAAGTCTTGATGATTATCCTGATCAAGAGTTTCATTAAGTGTTTGAGGAGCAAAGGTTCAAACCTTATATTGGAAAGTGGGAGTTAGCCATGATAAAGAGTTTGAATAAGTTATCATCAGCCATGTTATGGTTAAATTTATGAGCTAAATATTTACATATTTTTATAAAGTCATGAGTTGATTCAGTGGGAGGTTGCTTAGCATTGATGAAGTTGCTAAGGAAATTTTTAGGAAGGTCATTGTGTTGAAACTCTTTAACCAAAGGATTGATCAAATCTTTAAGTTTCCAAATAAAATGTTGGAGTAGTTTATTATACCATTTTAATACATCATCGATAAAATTTTTGACCTAGAGTTTAATAGTGGAAAATGTATTAGTTTTGATCCACTCTTTGTAAAGGTTGCTAAAGGTTTTAAGAAATGAAGCAGGGTCTTTAGTCCCATCATATTTTATAGTTGGAGATATGTTACCAATTTCAATGGAAATAATGAAGGGAGATAAAAGCTCATTTTTAATGTTTTGAATCATATTGTTATTGATTATGGGTTGAGGAATAACATTACCTGAGACATCCCTAAGAGGTGGAGGAATGTAATTAGTATTAGCTTGAGGATGAATAGTTGGAGGTTGATTAGCTACATTGATTAAGTGTTGTTGAAGTTGCATAATTTGGTTGGTATTAGAATTTTTCATAATGTCCATTTGTTAGATAATTTGGTCAAAAATTTAGGTTATATCAGGAGGTGGGTTGACATTCGTATGAGTACTCCCCAAATTGGTATTAGGAAGAGAATTAAAAGAAGATGGATTGTTAAGTAAAATTTTATGAATCACTCCCACATTAGTTTAAAGATTTTGAGAAGTTTATTAATAAGTATAAAAAGTATTAGATCCATCAACTTCATCTTGAGGTGTTATTTGCATCATAATGTAGTTTATAGATGGAGGAGAAGAGGTTCCTCAAGAGTGATGGTGATCTTGGGAGGAAAAGAGAGGGATAAATGAACATCCCATATAGTATCTAAATAAATTTAATCTATCCAAGAAGATTCTAATAGGATACTTCATTTTAGTTGAAGAAAGACGAATAGAATGCATAATTAGAATATAAGGAACTAGATAAATGAACAAGGAAAGTAAAAGATAGTGCAGGGTCAATTGGGTTGACCAAGCATAGAAAATAAGACCTACAAACTATACAAGGTCGACTGGGTCGATCTAATATAGTGAAAAAGGCAAAAAAAGAGGTAAAAGGGTCTATAAAATATATAGTATTGACTGGGTCGATCTAGTACAGTGAATAGACGTTGAAAAAGGTATAGGGTCAACTTGGTTGACCTAGTATAATAAATAGGGAAAAATAGAAAGTTGATGACACGTTATGAATTGAGACAAGATAATTTTTGTAGCTAATCTAGGAAAGTAAGAGCTAAAAGGAAAAAAATAGTTAATTGGATCAATACTGACCAATTTAATTGAGGCACATAAAACAAAACCTTGCACTAACACTAGCTAATGCATGTTTTTACAGACACAATTTAGAAAAGAGAAAGCAATCAAATTAAAAAGTAAATATCTAACTAATTGGTTAATATAAGATTTTTATTATATTATTAAGATATGATTTTAAATGTGATTGAAATTTGGCTAGAAGAAAGGTACTAGATATCAATCTAAAGATGGTTTTAGGTAGTTTGGGTTGAAAGGGACCATAGGTGCAATGATATAGGATTAGTATTGGGGCCTACCCCATCACTTCACACACCATAGTGATAATGGTATTGGGTGCTTACCTAGAATATACCATTAAACACACTTCATACTTGACCATAACATCAAGTTGGATTCCTACTTTGTGATGAAATCCAAGTAGGTTGGCCTAGGGTAGACAAAATGTTAAAGTTCTTGTTTATGTTTTTTTGATTTGGCCATGTGTGCATAAAATAAAAATAGTGAAACTAAGAGATTAATTAAAAATCCCCTAACTAGACTATGTGATCTATTCTAAGCATAAAATAAACATGATAATAAAGTGTGAATTGATTACTAATAGGCATGAGGTTAATTAAAACTTGAAAAAACATATAATGTTAACATTATATGCAAAAAATATAGAATAGGTTTGATAGGATTGAACATGTAATACAAAAGCAAAGTTTGAAAATGAATTAGGTTGATAAGGTTGATCTAGTTATTTTAGATAGTGCATAGAATATGGAACTGGGTCGATAGGTTCGATCTAATTGACTGTGTAAGGGAAGTTTTAAAGATAACAAGCTATGAAATGAAAGACAAAAAATAAAGAAATAAAGAGGTAGAAAGGAACCTTGGTGGATTAGAGATGCAATGAAGGAAGATTGATGATGAATAATATTGAAGTATGATTGAGAAATCTATAAACTAGGTCAATAGGATTGATCAAGTTGTGCAAGGACCTAATAAAAAGTGCTAAAACTATAAGGGGTCGACTGGGTCAATCCAGTTGCCTATTCATGAAAACTTGTGCATAAATAAAAATAATTAGGTCGACAAAGTTGATCTAGTATGTCAAAATATATGATAAAAATGATGATCAAAATAATGAAATAAGTGAAAATAAATATTTCAAGGGTTAGTTTCATGTTAGGTTCACTAGAATGTATGTAATTGGAAATGCATCATGTTTATGATCAATCTTGGCTTGAAGAAGATAGATCATACCTACACTTCTGATTAGGGATACACTTGTTAAATAGGAGCATGACCAACATGGGGATCTACTAGACCCAATTAGGGGATCACTTATCAAAACATATCATGTTAGAAAATGTTCCAAAGCCTACAGTCTAACATAATTATAAAAAAACCCTAATGGGGTCCTAATGTTTAAAGCATTAAATTACTCTAATAACAATAAAGTAAATCTAATCTAGTGCACACCAAAACTTGTGGCACAAAATGGGGGTTAGAAAAAATATAACAAACATGTATAGGGAACTTCAATTAAAGTAAGTATGAGTAACACCTTAATAAATAAAATATGAAAGATAGTATTATTAGAACTAACTCTTATGCTAATTTTATCTACTAAAATAGAGGAGAACAAAGTTAGAATATACTTACCTAAATGTGAACCCATTGAGACTCAATTTCTCCCTTATCCAAAAGGGCTTTGGAAGAGGTTGTTGTGGTTTTTTAGGATAACTAATAAATGACAAAGCATCCAAGACTAATCCACAATACTAAATTCTCTAAATAAGAAAACTAAGCTAAGTGTTCTCAAGTAAAATGGTGGAAGATCAGATTATGAAGAAGCATAAGACAATAATAACTCTTGATTGCACATATGAATAATGACTAAAATGGTCATGTATATATAGGCAGATCTTACCCTAAATCATTTTAGGAACATTGGTTGTACAAGGTCAACCCAATCAACCTAGTGTGTTTTCGAGGACAATTCACTAGATCTGAGCTAGGTTAGTCGAAAGGATAACAAGCCAAAAAGTGAAAAATGCCCCTAAACTATACTAGGTTGACCCAATCAACCTAGTATAGATGAATGACCAAAAGAGGTTTAAGACAAGAAAAAAAGGGATGGAAAGAGAAAAAGACTAGAGGAATATTCAATGGAGGATAAATAGTTTAGGGAATAGTTTTAAGAGATGATTGGATTGGTAAAAATGTGCCAATAAGGGACAATAATCCTAAAAATCACCAAAGGTCTTCCCACCCTTTCCTGGTGCACCCCTTAAGGCATGTGCTTGGAGTGATTAAGTATTAATGGGTTCCTACAAGATGCAAAACATAAGTATTTGATAAAAGGTTGAAAATATTGTGTATACACAAACACTTTATAGACTAAATCTTTTCATTTTTTATATCAGCTAGGACACTAAAATGTTCCCTAATAGAAGCCAACCTATCTGCATGTTTATTCTCATCTCTTGGTATTGTATGAGTGTTGAAATCCTAAAAATATTCAATTAAATCCCATACCCTATGCTTATAATATCTAAGAAATAAGTTTTTACATACATTAAGACCTCTTAATTGGTGAAATACAAGTTTGCTATCACCAAAAATGTGCAAGGTATTGACTTTTATTTTCTTAACCCACTACAAACCATGCACTAGTGCTTCATATTCAACAAAATTATTTGAAAAAAAAACTAAAACCTAATATAAGAGAAATAAATTTGCTTTTTTAGAGGATTCAACATCATTCCATCCCTAGTTCCATGCTTATTATTTGATACATCAAAATATAATTTCCATAGACCTTTACTAGGTTCCTCATCCCACTTGATAGTTGTAATTGGTGTATCATTCTCATGCAAGAAATAAACACCAAGTCCCCCTTATTAAATTTTATTATAAGAATCATGTTCATGAAAATTAGAGGCCAGATCATCAAGGAACATATTTGGAACTCCATCTAAATGTGACTCATCTTCCACTTCACTATTTTATAGCACCTCATCCGAGATGACATAGTTAGTGTTCACAACACTTGGCATATATGGCTAAAAATAGAAACATGAAATAGATTAAGAATGTATTATTACCCTAATACCATACCTATTTATGAAAATAAAATAATTCCAATAATTTTATAAGTATCCTCCAATATTTGAAGTGAAGTCCCTTGATAGACACATGGCAAAGTAGGGAGGCAAGTCCACCACCACTACATCCTACTAAATGGTGACATTGGGAAAAATATATAGTGTCAGCTTAAAATACTTGATAACTCCTATTCTATTTGTTGGTGATCCATCTATTTTCAGCACTCCTTTAGTATTTGGTTCATAAATAAGATCAAGCTTGTTTGTAATTTTCTTAGGTATAATAGTTCTATTGGCTCCACTAACCACCATGCAATTATGAACCAAAGTGTCACAAAATATAAAAAAGAGGTAGAAGGTAGAGTTTTAATTGATTTTACCTCTTTTTTATACATCTTGGCCATTTTATGTACCTTCTACACTTGTTTCTTAGTTGGCTAGTTTGAATTAACTAGGACAACACCTTCTTTTTCAGCTAGTTTTGGAGGCAATTGAAGGGATGAAAGCTATTTAATGAGCATATCCTTTTTCATTGGAATATTTAGGGAATCCAACATGTTAATTCTAACATTATAAATCTTAATTTTATTTATTACATAACATTGAGCACCACTAACCTTTGGCTACACTTTTTGAACCATTGGTTGCTCATGAACTAGAGGCATTTGAAGAAACTTCCCAACCTCTACATTCTAAAGTTTCTATGTTATAGGGAGAGTAAGTTCATATTTTGAACTATTGGAAACAACATGATGGGTACTTGAATAATTTATAACATATTTAGCCTCATCAATGTCTCTTATTTTAGCTATAGTTAGAGTTGTAACTTATCCAAGTATATTTCTAGTCTCACTAACTTCATTGAATACAATATGATCATCCATTTGCCAATTCACATTAATGGCATCAAGATACCCTTATAATTTTTTAGTATCTCCTTGTTTTACCAAACCTATTTCCTTATATTGATCTCCTTGAAGAGAAAACTCTTCTTATGTCATTTATGGCATAATAATGTTTTGTGAGACTAATGCCTAGTTTTGAACATCATTGAGATTGGAGGGATACCAAAATAAATTTTACATCAAGTTATTTTTAGGTGGTGTTTTAATAATATATCTTGAAGAGGAAGGCATATTAGGATCAACGGATATATATGGTTTAACTTTATTTATGGATCCTTGCGGTTGGTAGGGTGGTTTATTTTCTCTGAAACATTGATAGGGAGGCCTTTGATCTTGTTGATGCCTAAATATGTATTAGAGGTGCCCAGATTGTTAAATAATGCTTGTAATTTTAGATTTATAATAATTCAATTCTTGAGTTAAATATTATGATAATCTTGTTATCTATTGATGGAATAGAGGCAAAACAAGTGGATTATTTCACAATATTTATAATGTTTGGTGGTTGGGAGCCACCATGGTCAAATAGTTAATATTTGGAAAATATGAAGTACTCTATGCTAAAAATAGTGAATTATGATCAATAAATAATCTAAAGACTAATCTATGATGGATATTTACAATGCAAATGAAGCTTAGAGTGGTCTAGTTAAAAATGATCAAAAGGAAGGGTAGGGTAGAGAAGAAATGTTATTGATCTTCATTCCAAAAATTATGATGAAGTTAAAATATCATCCATACATGCACTTAACCAATGTATGACATGAATTAGTGTAATATTAAAACCTATCACACATTAGGAAAACATCTAAGGAATGTGGTAAATAATGCAAATAAAAACCAAGTCGACTTTAAAGATTTACCCCTATAAGAAAACAATATCATCCCAAATGCAAGAAGAGTAAGAAAATGAAATAAACATAAGAAATTACAATTAAACTAACATTTACACAAGTTAATAACTCTACATTCAAATGTACACACCAATAATTCATAATAACTGTTCAAATATGGAAGTTAGAACAAATAAGTGAGAGAGAAACCTTGATAATAAAAGACACAAGAAAATTTGGACACACTTTACATAATTCCTTGTTTATATTAATTTCTCAAAGTTTACAAAGTCATTTTTTCTCTAATAACTCCCTCTCCATTTTGAAATTGACAATACCCCTTATATAGAGTGCTAAGGACATATGCCAGTTAGTCATGCTGAATTACAATAATACATATGTCATAGACACTTATCCCTTATAAATTTATAGAATATTCTAGACACTTCTTAATGAATTGACCTATAGGCAATGTGTTTTACAAATTGAACATGCCTTTACAAAATAAATATTCTCTTTTCAAAATATTATACATGTTAAGTTACAAAAATAATATTCCTAATCCAACTAACTTTGGGACCTTCTATTACAGTCTTGTATATTTCTAGTATGATTTTCATTCAATAATGTTGCTCCTTAATTATCTTAAGGTCATTAATTTATTTTATGAAGAGCTCTTTCATTTGACTTGCTAATATCTTATGGTCTTTATCTACCCTTCTTAATGCCTCTTTGATGTTTATGGTTTCATTAATATTTTCCTTTATAGTTAGAATCATATTCATGATCCTATTATTATTAAAAATAGACATACCTATGTTTTAGTTTCTTACCCCTTGCATAAAATAGGAAGATATTTGCTTTAACTCATCATCTATAATTAGACCAGCTAGACAAAGTGTAGTAGGATTCATGACTAAGCTTCCCCATGCATGCACTGATTTATCCTCCAATTTTTTGAGATCATTTGAAATATATCCCATCTCGTATGACCATTTTCTTACATCCTTGATCTTGTCTATTAATATATATAGTTATGTCTAGGTTATCTATGCTTACTATTTTCAAACTATGGATTTGATCTTCTATGAGGACATTAATCAAGTCCTTTACTTGTTGTTCAAAGATTATCATTGGTTGACCTAGCTTGAAGCTAAATTTCCAATCTTATTTACTAAATTTTGTTTGGATTTTATGGTCTTTGAGAAACTAAACAAATCATCCATGGTGGTCTCAAATTGTTTGATCATGGTTTCTAAAATTGACAAGATGTTGTGTTCTTCTAAATTCTCATTCTGATATTGTATGCCTTTAAGGGCTACCTATAACTGCTCTACTTATTCCTGGGATAGCTCTATGACATTTTCCTTAAAAACACTTTTCCAAGTTACCATTACTACAAATTCTCTCAAATTACTCACTAATGTCTATAGTTCAACTCTGGATTGAATTATCTTTACACAGGTGATAATCCACTTCTCCTTGGTTTAATCATAATGTATATAGGAAAAAATTAGGGTTTTCATATTCTTATAGGGCTTCTTTGGCATTAAAATAGGTTCATAAGGAGAGTTAATGGCATCTATATGCTCAAATTACAAGCTTCATGACTTAGACTACATTTATATTTATTTATTTATACCTTTGCATCCCCTTGGGTCCATAGGATCCTTACTTTTGTCATTTTTTTTCTTATATGGCATAATCATGGAATTATATTCATTAATATTTAAAATTATGACCATTTATTGTATTAGGATATATGTCACTTCCTTATTGGTTTTGAGTCCTTTGAAAACTCCATCTCGGCTCACACCATCATATTTACATGCATTGATGAATGTGGTTCATTGAACTTGATCCTAGGAATTAAACACTATTAACCCTCTCTACTATGTTTCTTATGGTTATGGCATGTGTCATTACCACATTTGATATGAGCTATGTTTAAAATTCCACTTTGATCATGTACTACTGGATCATCCTCACCCAAGAAAATGCATGCTATTGATCTTGTGTAAGATGTTCGAGCTTTAACTGAAGACCAAGGCTTGAATTTTCAACATGGATTACCCATTATTAGATCTTTTGGGTAAAAATTAACATGTACCATTGATATTTTAAAGATGCATGGGATTTAATTATGGTATTGAAATGTGCCACTTGTCATCTCTATGTTTTTTCTAGGCTTCATTGAAAAGTCTACATTGATCTTGCACCATTAGATCATCTTTATCCAAGAAAATGCATGTCATTAGATCTTGATCCAAGAGGTATACCACCATTGGATTCTAAATATTATTTTAATGAAATGGTGACACCTATCACCACCTTGATTTTCCTAGAGCTTCATTTAAATCTTGACCTTATATACCACATTATATCTCCCTCATGAAAGTAAATGTGGACCATTGATTCTGTGGACAAGAAAGATATTTAAGTCAGAGCTTGGGAATAATATAAAACTTAAGCTAAAGTTTTGGATGAAGGTTTTCATTCATATTAATAAATATGAATAAATATTTAGTATAAATTCTTAATCTAAGTTTAAAACATATTAAAGTGACCTCATGAATTATAAAAGAGTTGGCATAAAGTTTTAGCCTAAGTTAGAGACATAATAAAAAGGACCATATGTTATTTTTTAATATTGATCTCACACTGTTGGATCTTGTCTAGGGTGAACATGTGTTGTTGATCAAAATCATTGACTTATTAACCCCATATCACACCATTAGATTAACCTCACTTGAGTAACTATGGGTCATTAATCTTGTAGACAAACACAATGTTTAAGTCATGCTCGAGAATTTCATGTTTTTTATTTGTGTTAATAAACACAAATCAAAACTTTAGTATTAAGATTTTAAATGAAGTTTATAACAAAGGGACCATGCATTACTTAGACTAGGATAGTAGATAAAAGGGACCTAGGGTCATAGGATATAAAGAGGGCCAAGTATGAATTTTAGACTAAGGTTTGGTCATGTTAATAAACATGACTAAACCTTAGTATAAAAATTAAACTAAGTCCATGGTATATTTAAAGTGTTCCTGTGTAAATTGGTCTTGCCAAATTTGAATTTAAATCGAATGGCCTAAGCTAGGAAATTGGAAAAAGGGTTTCAAGAAGCTTAAACATGAATTTAATTTAATTTTCAATATACCAAAGGTTATTAAAAGACCAAATTAACATAAAATCATGAAGCACAAACATATTCTATTCAAGGGAGGCTCCATTAAACCTAAAACCTATGAAACATAGAGATCTAATAAATTAGCAAATTTAGACAATATTAAAATAGAATCCTGAATAATTGTTCCAACCAAACTAATTGTGGATGATCTTCAAATAAACAATATGTGAAAACATTCTAGTTATACTATTATCAAGTGAATTTTCAATTTTAAGGTACAAATTTTCACAATTTGACACAAGGGTCCCCATTTTTTATAAATGGGGGTATGTTGATTTGAACAAATGGTGACTTCTCAAAGAACATAACAATATGTTAGAATTCAGAGACTCTACTTAAGACTAATGATTAGGTTATTCATTCTAATTTATTAGCCACCATTATTCAGGTCAATTTATGGTTAAAACAAGTCTTACACATGCATAATTAGGGTCAAACATCAAAACCTAGACATGTTATGTGTGTGTTTTGATTCCACTTATTGTTTTTCAAGGTATTTAGAGAGAAAATTCTAGGTTTCATGACTTTAACCATTAACACTAACTTATAACATGTTGGGATATTCCTACAAACCATGATTTAGTTTAGGGAAGGTTTGGGCATTGCTCTATTGCTAGCCAATCATCCATATCCCTAATAGAGATGCCTTTGGGTCCACTCAAGGCTTTAATCCACTTCCAACTAGATGTCCATAGCCCCAGTGTAGATTACCATAATCACCTCTACTTAGACATCTCTTTGAATTTTGCAATAAGTTCTTTTTCTTTATTTTTTAGATCATTTTTGGCTTTCTAACAAAGGTTGTGAACCAAGTTATCTAGGTTTAGTGATTTGATCAAGTGTTTTATCTTTAGACAATCATCCTTAGTTCTAAACTTTGTCCTAGGCAAAAATGTTTATTAAGGGCAAACGTGACTGTGTTCTAATAATTCAAGCCTTCACCCTAAATGTAAAACCCTTATTAAAATCAATTTTAGATCAAAACAAGGATTGGCATTTTAGGGAAAAATTATTCTATTCATTAGTCTTTACTAGTCTTTCCAAAATTAAAACATTAAGCTCACATTTCAAACCCATGGTCAACCATTATCTAAAGTTCATACCCATATTCATGAATTTTGGTGTTTCATGAGAAATTAGATAAAACTTGAGATAACAAATATCTTGAAAATACTTATTAAAATCAAGCAATAAATCAAGAGAAAGAAAAAAATATGTACAGGCACTATATATAAACAAGTTGTATAAATGAAAGACCAAGAAAGAAATTAATCTCAATCCCTACACTAACTCCATAAAGAACCTACTTCTAGGATCAAATTAAAAGTTATTTAGTCTAATACATAACATTGAAACATGATTGTTTCTGTTCAATGGCTTCTTCTTGTGGACAAGAGGACTTATATGTTTGTGTCTTCTGTATGATAAAGCTTAGCTTCCCACCTCCATTATCAAGTGCATGGATTGAAGATATGGATCCAAAACTTATTCATCTTCCTCCCAAATTCTTATATCTTGTATAAAGAGTGTTAATTCTACTTCATCCATAGAATGAAAATGTCTTATGTTATCTTCACTCTATAATGGTATCTTAGCTAACATTCTTAATGTCTTTATTAGGTTATTTAGGTGGAAATAGACTATCAATCTATGCACAAAATACTTCCAAATCATCCCAAGGGGCCTCTTCATCCTGATCAACTGAGTGAAATTCATCTAGGATATTACCATTAAAAATGATTTGATCCCATGTTCTTGACCTTTTGATGTAGTCATATGAAAATTCTTGATTTATTTCACTTGCTTCATCTTCATCTTCTGTTAAGAATGGTGTATCTTCTATCCAATCGATCCCCACCTCATCTTGATTTGGGATATATAAAATATCAAAGCATTCTTGGAATACCTTAATTTATTACAAAAAATACTAGTATAAATGTTGCCACTATTTAGATTCTTTAGGGGTATCCTCAATTTTAGCAATGTCTTCATATGAATTATCCTCACAGTTATCTTCTAAAAAGATTTTAGCTTGTATCTGACCTTGTTCATGGGGATACTTATCTTGAATTTTTATTCCTTCTTATACATAATCTTCATATTCACTTTCTTCTTTGAATGGAAAATAAAAATTTCATTCCATGAAGGATTTAGATGTCCTTGTAGAGTTAGATGTCCCTGTAATATTGTCTTGATTAAACATCGGCTCAAATATATCCTTTTCATTTTGATATGATTCAAAGACACTACAATGAGCATATATATCTATATCATAATGATTCATTTTACGTATTTTCTTAGATGACCTATTACCACTACTATCATGAAACCTATTTGAAGGTCCATTAAACTTGTTAGAATCTTCCCTTGTATTTCCTACTTATTTTTATAATTGATGAAAGTCTGTGAACAATTTTTGAACCATTTTTAATATTAAGTTATTTGTGTTCTTTTGCCTTAGGGTTATCAATTAGGGTATGAATACTAGCTATGGGCAATAGGGTTCTATGATTTTATGGATGAATTCCACTAGTAGTGCCATTCAAGAACCTTAGGTTTCAAACAAGATATGGATGAATCAAGGGTAACTAGTTAAATACTGATGTATGATTTAAGGTAGACACACTTTGATTGGAATTATTAATGATATGTAGTGCTAGGAAATTGGGGTTGACATTTGGGATAACATATTCAAGATGACCTTGAGGCTACATTTGATAATTGATTATTACAGCTTCAACATAAGCCAATGCTAAGGCATTTATGACTCCAACAAACCTTTTAAGAAACACAAAATTAATGGGATCCAAATCATCCTTGTAAACTCTAAGGCTAAAACCTCATCAGGTCTATAAGGGGATATGGTTCTACTAAACATATTTTGGAATCTAGCATTAAAGGATCTAATGGTGTCATTAGAATCTCTTCTAACAGTGATGAGTAGCTAATACATAATGCATGGACAAATGATTTTACCAAATTTATCAATAAATAATATGTTAAAATCATCCTAAATATCTATGTAACTATGTATAATGTTAAGGAACCATTCATATGAAACATATATGAAAGTAAATAAAAGTAATCTACATCATATATCTTCATAAACACCATTTAAGAGTCTTAGAGTAGCCTTAAAGATTTTAACATGTTCTTTAGCTATGATAACACCATTAGGATTAAAATAAGGCAAATATATTTTAATTTTTCTTGGAATATCATATACTATACTTAGCATGTTGATTGAAGAACCACCTAGCCAAGCCATACCTTGAAAACATGAGCACTCTGAACTGGTGAAGTAGGTTGGGATGTTGAGAATTTTAGCTCAACATATTCAATCTATCTTTTTATGAATTTACAAAGGGAGAGGAGGTACTCTTGTCTCCAATCCTTTTTAATTCCATCTTGTGTACTTTGAAGCCTATTTAATATATACACATCAAAATAATGATTAAATTTGCATGTTAAGATAAGTTTGTACAAATGCATGTAAATCATGACTATATTTAACTAAATAATCTCAAAGATACATCTAAATTGATTAATGAGAGGGATATTTACACCTATAATCTCAAATAAACCTAGATATGTGAATAATTGGTCAATATTTAAATAAAATTTCTATTACTAACCTTAAATGTGGGAAACACACAAAGCTTGAACTACCTTTGCATGAATATCCATGCATCTTAAAATATTATCAATATTTAGCTAAAAAGATCCCAAAGAATGTTCTTAAATCATAAATATCAATGATCTATACACACTTATTCTCAAATAAACACAATATGCAAAGAATGCACTAATCTTTGATCAGAATACACCAAATATAGTAAATATTTTACAAATTCATAAATATCTAACTAAAGGCCCTCCTTCTAGTGCCAATAAAGCTCCTCATATTGATACCTAAATATGCATCAGAGGTGTTCAAAGTGTTCAATAACACTTTCCATTTTAGAATTATAATAATTTAGTGCATGAGCTGTAGGTTGTGATAATCCTATTATCTATTGATGGAATAAAGGCAAAGCAAGTGGACAATTTCACAATATTTATAACGTTTGGTGGTTGTGAACAACCATGGAAAAATAGTTAATATATGAAAAATATGAAGTAATTTATGCTAATAATGGTTAATTATGATCAAGAACTAATATAACAACTAATATAAGATGGATGTTTATAATTAAAATTAAGCTAGATTGATCTGGTTAAAAAGGAGCTCAAAGAAAGGTAGGGTATAGATGAAATGTTGTTGATCTTCATTCCAAACATCATGAAAAAGATCAAATATCATCTAGGCATGCACTTAACCAATGTATGACATGAAGTAGCATAATTTCAAATCCTATCACACATTAGGAAAACATCTAAGGAATGTGGGAAATAATGTAAATAAGAACCAAGTTAACTTTAAAGATTTACCACTACAAGTAAACAACATTAGCACAAATGCAAGAAGAGTAAGAAAATGAAATGAACCTAAGAACTTCCAATTAACCTATATTGGCACAAGTTAATAGCTATGCATTCAAATGTAAATACCAAGAATACATAAGAACCATTCAAATTTAGAAGTCAGAAAAAACAAGTGAGAGAGAAGCCATGATAACAAAAGACATGAGAAAATTTGGAAAAACTTTGTAGAATTCCTTGGTTATAGTGATTTCTCAAAGTTTACAAAGTAATTTTGGGTCTAAGAACTCCCTCTCCCATTTACAATTGACAATACCCCTTATATAGTGTTAATGAGGTATATTAGTTAGTCATGCCAAATGGAAATAGTACATATGTCTTAGACACTTATCCCTTATAAATTTCTAGTATACTCTAGACACTTCTTAATGAATTGACCTATAGGCAATGTGTTTTAAAAATTGTACATTCCTTTATAAAAAGAATATTCTCTTTTCAAAATATTATACATGTTAAGTTACCAAAAGAATATTCCTAATCCAACTAACTTTGGGACCTTTTATTGCAATTTTATATCTTTCTAGTAGGATTTTCATTCTATAATGTTGTTCCTTAATTATCTTAAGGTCAACAATTGGTTTTATGAAGAGCTCCATCATTTGACCTACTAAGCTCTTGTGGTCTTTATCTACCTTGATTAATGCCTCTTTAATGTTTATGGATTCATTAGTCTTTTCATTTATAGTTATAATGATATTCATGATCCTATTATTATTGGTAATAGTCTTACATATGCTTTGGTTTGTAACACTTGCATAAATTGGGAACTCTTTGCTTGAACTCATCATCTATGATTAGATCAACTAGATCGAGTGTAGGAGGATCCTTGACTAATCTTTCCCATGCATGTACTACTCTATCCTCTAATTGTTTGAGATCATTTGAAAGATCTCCCATATCCCAATACCATTTGCTTACATCCTTGATCTTGTCTACTAATATAGCCATAGGCATGTTTAGGTGAGATATGCTTACTAATTTTAAACCATGGATTTGATCATCTATGAGTACATTTATTAAATCCTTTACCTTATTGTTCAAGTATTTCCATTGGTTGACCTAGCCTATATCTAAAGTTTCATGCTTATTCTCTTCATCTTGTTTAGATCTTATGGTCTTTGTGAAGCTAAATAAATCATCCATAGTGGTCTTGAATTATTTGATCATGGTTTCTATAATTGACAAGATGGATTATTCTTATAAATTCCTATTATTATACCACCATCACTTGTTTCTCATAATAATTAATAATGTTACATCTTTAAAAAATGTGGATGGAACTCCACTTATTATGCAAGAGCTTAATATTAATTATTTCTAAAATGTTACCATTGGTTCTAAAGTTTCATGATGATAATTTTACATCTATTTCCACATTTGAACATAATTAATTTTCATTATACTATGGTATTGTACCATATCATTGAAAAAAAATTAATTCTGATGATCCCTTGGTAGGAGACCCATCAACATTAAAAAGTCAAGCCCTAGTCCTGAGTTAAAGCTTGAGCATCTTGTGAAAGATAAATGACACGTGTTTTCTTAGGTGAGGCTGATCCAATGGTGCATGATCAAAGTGGATTTTTTAATTCACCTCAGAGAAAACATGGTAATGACAAGTGTCATAACTATAAGAAACATATAAGAGGTAGCCAATGATGTTCAACTCCCAAGATTAAGATCAATGAATTTCATTGATCTGTGTAAGCAAATATAATGGTGTGAGTTGAGATGGACTTTTGAAATGGATTAGAACCAATAAGTGACATATGTCTTAATATAAAAATAATCATATTTAAAAGATTAATGAGTAAAATTCCATGGCATTGCCACATAAGTAGAAAATAACAAAATTAAGGATATTATAGACCCAAGGGCATGAAAAGGTATAAATAGATAAATCTGAATGCAGTCAAAGTCATGAATCTTGTAATTTTAGTATATAGACACTATTAAAGTTCCCTATGAACTTGTTTAAATCCCAAAGAAGCCCTAAAAGCATATAAAATCCCTAATTTGTTCTTGCATATATTGTGACTGAGCTAAGGAGAAGTGGATAGTCAATTGTGTGAATATAATTCAATCCAAATCTAAATGATAGTCATTAGTGAGAAATTTGATATAATTTTTAATAATGGAAGCCTAGAAAAGTATTTTTAAGGAAAATGTCATAGAGCTATCCCAAGCACAGGTAGAACAGTTATAGGTAACCCCCTCAAAGGCTTACAATATAAGAATAGGAATTTATAAGAATAATCCATCTTGTCAATTATAGAAACCATGATCAAATAATTCAAGACCACTATGGATGATTTACTTAGCTTCTCAAAGACCATAAGATCTAAACAAATGAAGAGAATAAGCATGAAACTTTAGATATAGGCCAGGTCAACCAATGGAAATACTTGAACAATAAGGTAAAGGATTTAATAAATGTACTCATAGATGATCAAATCCATGGTTTAAAAGTAGTAAGCATATCTCACTTGAACATGCCTATGGCTATATTAGTAGACAAGATCAAGGATGTAAGCAAATGGTATTGGGATATGGGAGATCTTTCAAATGATCTCAAACAATTGGAGGATAGAGTATTACATGCATGGGAAAGATTAGTCAAGGATCCTCCTACACTCGATCTAGTTGATCTAATCATAGATGATGAGTTCAAGCAAAGAGTTCCCAATTTATGCAAGTGTTACAAACCAAAGCATATGTAAGACTATTACCAATAATAATAGGATCATGAATATCATTATAACTATAAATGAAAAGACTAATGAATCCATAAACATTAAAGAGGCATTAATCAAGGTAGATAAAGACCACAAGAGCTTAGTAGGTCAAATGATGGAGCTCTTCATAAAACCAATTGTTGACCTTAAGATAATTAAGGAACAACATTATAGAATGAAAATCCTACTAGAAAGATATAAAATTTCAATAAAAGGTCCCAAAGTTAGTTGGATTAGGAATATTCTTTTGGTAACTTAACATGTATAATATTTTGAAAAGAGAATATTCTTTTTATAAAGGAATGTACAATTTTTAAAACACATTGCCTATAGGTCAATTCATTAAGAAGTGTCTAGAGTATACTAGAAATTTATAAGGGATAAGTGTCTAAGACATATGTACTATGTCCATTTGGCATGACTAACTAATATACCTCATTAACACTATATAAGGGGTATTGTCAATTGTAAATGGGAGAGGGAGTTCTTAGACCCAAAATTACTTTGTAAACTTTGAGAAATTACTATAACCAAGGAATTCTACAAAGTTTTTCCAAATTTTCTCATGTCTTTTGTTATCATGGCTTCTCTCTCACTTGTTTTTTCTGACTTCTAAATTTGAATGGTTCTTATGTATTCTTGGTATTTACATTTGAATGCATAGCTATTAACTTGTGCCAATATATGTTAATTGGAAGTTCTTAGGTTCATTTCATTTTCTTACTCTTCTTGCATTTGTGCTAATGTTGTTTACTTGTAGTGGTAAATCTTTAAAGTTAACTTGGTTCTTATTTACATTATTTCCCACATTCCTTAGATGTTTTCCTAATGTGTGATAGGATTTGAAATTATGCTACTTCATGTCATACATTGGTTAAGTGCATGCCTAGATGATATTTGATCTTTTTCATGATGTTTGGAATGAAGATCAACAACATTTCATCTATACCCTACCTTTCTTTGAGCTCCTTTTTAACCAGATCAATCTAGCTTAATTTTAATTATAAACATCCATCTTATATTAGTTGTTATATTAGTTCTTGATCATAATTAACCATTATTAGCATAAATTACTTCATATTTTTCATATATTAACTATTTTTCCATGGTTGTTCACAACCACCAAACATTATAAATATTGTGAAATTGTCCACTTGCTTTGCCTTTATTCCATCAATAGATAATAGGATTATCACAACCTACAGCTCATGCACTAAATTATTATAATTCTAAAATGGAAAGTGTTATTGAACACTTTGAACACCTCTGATGCATATTTAGGTATCAATATGAGGAGCTTTATTGGCACTAGAAGGAGGGCCTTTAGTTAGATATTTATGAATTTGTAAAATATTTACTATATTTGGTGTATTCTGATCAAAGATTAGTGCATTCTTTGCATATTGTGTTTATTTGAGAATAAGTGTGTATAGATCATTGATATTTATGATTTAAGAACATTCTTTGGGATCTTTTTAGCTAAATATTGATAATATTTGAAGATGCATGGATATTCATGCAAAGGTAGTTCAAGCTTTGTGTGTTTCCCACATTTAAGGTTAGTAATAGAAATTTTATTTAAATATTGACCAATTATTCACATATCTAGGTTTATTTGAGACTATAGGTGTAAATATCCCTCTCATTAATCAATTTAGATGTATCTTTGAGATTATTTAGTTAAATATAGTCATGATTTACATGCATTTGTACAAACTTATCTTAACATGCAAATTTAATCATTATTTTGATGTGTATATTTTAAATAGGCTTCAAAGTACACAAGATGGAATTAAAAAGGATTGGAGACAAGTGTACCTCCTCTCCCTTTGTAAATTCATAAAAAGATAGATTGAATATGTTGAGCTAAAATTCTCAACATCCCAACCTACTTCACCAGTTCAGAGTGCTCATGTTTTCAAGGTATGGCTTGGCTAGGTGGTTCTTCAATCAACATGCTAAGTATAGTATATGATATTCCAAGAACAATTAAAATATATTTGCCTTATTTTAACCCATGGTAGGAGACCCATCAAGTGTAATTTATTGTGACGATTCTATTGTTATTTCATTGGAGTAAAATTCCCTAAATTATACAATTCCACATTTAGATACAATCTATAAATTGAAAGTATATATATAGAAATTTTTTACATAGACTTATTAAAGTGTTCTAAGGTAGACTGATTATTCCCTCACATAACCATAATTTAGATAAGCACACAAAATCCTTTCCCAAGAGGTCTTTAAGTTATTCTGTATGATTTTGTGTCACTTGTTTTAGTTACCATTTTGGGGGTGAATTCATCTCCAATTATCATATTTTAAGTTCAAGAAAGGTGACTCACCCTCATAGGTATTTGAATTGGTGAATTAAATTATCTCAAAGGTATTCCTGGGAGGGCTAAAAATTAAGGAGTCAAATCCATATTATACAATTTTCTTATATTACATCATTAAAAAATGTGGATGAAAATCCACTTATTATGCAAGTTCCTATTTTTTCTAAATCATTAGCACAATCTCTACGCCAAAATTACAACTCCCTTGATTTCAACTAGGGGCATCTATATTCACTAGATAATGAGCATAGTTGTGAGTGATCAGGTTTTGTCTTGGTGTTTTCAATGGTTAAATTGATTTTTTTACAATGGCATTAAAAACATTGGAAGGAACTAAGAATAATTTTTGGATTAAAAATATGATAAAAATTTAAAGTGGACATATATGTTCTAAAGACACCATCTATTCCAATGTGCATGCCTACTATTATACCACCACCACCACTAGTTTCTCCTAATAATTAATAATGTTACATCTTCAAAAAATGTGGATGAAACTCCACTTATTATGTAAGCACCTAATAATTATTTCTAAATCATTACCATTAGTTCCAAAGTTCCATGATGATAATTTTACTTCTATTTCAATATTTGAACATTTATAATTTTCATTATACTATGTTCTTGTAACATACTATTGACCATTTTCTAATTTTGATGATCCCTTGTATGTGATTCAAAACCCATGGTAGGATACCTATCAAGTGTAATTTGTTGTGATGAATCTACTACTATTTTAGTGGAAAGAAATTTCCTAAACTATATAAATATACATTTAGATACAATCTATAAATGGAAAGTCTATATATAAATATTATACATAGACTTATTAAAGTGTTCTAAGGTAAACTTATTATGCCCTCACATAACCATAATTTAGATAAGCACACAAAATATTTTCCCAAGAAGTCTTTGAGTTACTTAGTATGATTTTGTTTCACTTATTTTAATTATCTTTTTGGTGTCGAATTCATCTCTAAATATTAGTTTGTAAGTTCAAGAAAGGTAACTCTCCCTCATACTTATTTGAATTATTGAATTAAATTATGGTAAAGGTATTCCTTGGGGGGATAAAAATTAAGGAGTCCAATCCATTTTAGATAATTTTCTTATGTTACATCTTCAATAAATGTAGATGAAACTCCACTTATTATGTAAGAGCCTATTATTTCTAAATCATTGGCACAATTTCTACATCAAAATTACAACTCCCTTGGTCTCAATTGAGGGCATATGTATTTATTAGATAAGGAGCATAGTTTTAGGTGATCAAGTTTTGTCTTGGTGATTTCAATGGATAAATTTCTTTCATTACAATGGTGCTAAAAAAATTGGAAGCAACTAAAAATAATTTTAGGTTTAGAAATATGATAAAAATTTGAAGTAGACATATATTTTCAAAATGCACCATCTATTCCAATGTGCATGCTTACTATTATACTACCACCACTTTTTTCTCCTAATAATTTATAATGTTACATCTTCAAAAAATGTGAATGAAACTCCACTTATTATGCAAGAGTCTAATATTAATAATTTCTAAATCATTACCATCAGTTCCAAAATTCTATGATGATAATTTTAATTCTATTTATATATTTAAATTCTATAATTTTTATTGTACTATGGTCGTGTAGCGGATTATTAAACATTTTCTAATTTTGATGATCATTGGATGTGATCCAAAACCTATGCTAGGAGACCCATCAAGTGTAATTTGTTATGATGAGTCTATTTCTATTTTTTTAGAATTAACTTCCATAAATTATAAAAATATACATTTAGATATAATCTATAAATGGAAATTATAGATATATAAGTACTACACATATACTTATTAAAGTGTTTTGAGGTAGACTAATTATGCCCTCACATAAACATGATTTAGATAAGCACACAAAATCCTTTCCCAAGATGTCTTTTAGTTACGAGTTATGATTTTATGTCACTATTTTAATTACCATTTTGGGGTCAAATTCATCTCCATATATTATTTTGTAAGTTCAATAAAGGTGACTCACCCTTAAATGTATTTGAATTGATGAATTAAATTATCTTAGAAGTATTCCTAGGGGGCCTAAAAATTAAGGAGTCAAATCCCTTAGTATTAGACAATTTTATTATGTTACATCTTCAAAAAAATTGGATGAAACTCTACTTATTATTAAAGAGACTATTATTTATAAATCATTAGCATAATCTCTACGTCAAAATTACAAATTCATTTGTTTCGATCATGGGGCATCTATATTCACTAGATAAGGATATTAGTTGTGGGTGATCAGGTTTTATCTTTGTGATTGCAATGGAGAAAATACTTTTGTTATAATGGCATTAAAAAAATCATAAGCAACCAAGAAGAATTTTGGGTTTATAAATATGATAAAAATTTGAAGTGGACATATATGTTAAAAATACACCATCTATTCCAATGTGCATGCCTATTATTATATCACCACCACTTGTTTCTCCTAATAATTAATAATGTTACATCTTCAAAAAATGTGGATGAAACTCCACTTATTATGTAATTATTTCTAAATCATTACCATCAGTTCTAAATTTATCTAATGATAATTTTACTTCTATTTCCATATTTGAAATTATATAATTTTCATTGTACTATAGTCTTGTAATACATTATTGAACATTTTCTAATTCTAATGATCTCCTAGATGTGATCCAAAACCCATGGTAGGAGACCCATTAACTATAATTTATTTCAATGAGTCTATTTATATTTTATTGGAAAGAAATTCTCTAAATTATACATATATACATTTAGATATAATCTATAAATGGAAAGTATATATATAGAAATAGTATATATAGACTTATTAAAGTATTCTGAGGTAGACTACTTGTGCCCTCACATAACCATAATTTAGATAAGCAAAAAAAATCATTTTCGAAGAGTTACTTGAGTTATTGGGTATGATTTTATGTCATTTATTGTAATTATCATTTTGGGGTTGAATCCATCTCCAAATATTAGTTTATAAGTTCAAGAAAGGTGACTTGCCCTCATAGGTATTTGAATTGGTGAATTAAATTATCTCAAAGGTATTCCAAGGGGGACTAAAAATTAAGGAGTCAAATACCTATTAGATAATTTGCTTATGTTACAACTTCAAAAAATGTGGATGAAACTCCACTTATTATACAATATCCTATTATTTCTAAATCATTATCATCATTTCCAAAATTTCATGATGATACTTTTACTTCTTTAAACTTTTAAATTATTATAGAATTCAAAATTCCTTTGCATTTCAAGACTAGGGTTAATTATATCTTTTTCTCTTTCCATTATTTTCTCTTAGTGTTTCTCTCTCCCTTTTATACGCCAAAAACCATTATTTTATTGAATGAACTTAGGTGAACTATGGCATGAGTGGTGGAAGTGTTGACCCCATTTTTCACTATCATTTCTATAGGTGATTCTTGTCAGGTATTTAATCTATTTAATGTATTTTTTTACTATATATTTAGTATCTTAGTAGCTTTAATGTTTGAGATAATGAAATGGTCAAGATAATGAAATATATTTAGTATATCAAAAAATCCTTATTTAAAGATAATTTTCTTATGTTACATATTCAAAAATTATGGATGAAACTCCACTTATTATGCAAGAGTCTATCATTTCTAACCATCATTTTCAAAGTTCTATGATGATACTTTTACTTCTTTAAACTTTTGAATTATTATAGAATTAAAAATTATCACGCACTTTTAAATTAGGGTTAATTTTATATTTTTCTTTTTCCATTAATTTTTCTCATTTTTTCTCTCTCCCTTTTGAAGACCAAAAACCATTATTTTATTTACTAAACATAGGTGAACTGTAACATTAGTGGTGGAAGCGTTGACCCCATTTTTTAGTATCATTTTTGCATGTGCTTCTTGTCAAGTATTTAGTTTATGTAATATATTGTTTTACTATATATTTAGTATCTCAGTAGATTTAATTGAAAAAATAATTAAATGGCCAAGATAATGAAATATATTTAGTATCTCAATAGCTTTAATACTAGTATAATGAGAAATTTATGTTTAGTATTACAAGTATAATGAATATACTTATACTTTGTGTACATGACTTCTAGAGGCCTAGACAAGACAACCACTGTAAAGATAATGGGATGAATGGTATAATGATTTATATGGTTAGGATGATAAAAATGAGGGATTTGAATGGGAAGGGATAAAATAGCTATTTGGTTAGGTTGAGGTATAAGAGTAAGGTCTTGAGTGATAGAAGGAAGAGGGTGCTTATGGTGATACTAAAAAATCTCATCTACATGACACTGCTCATTTGAACCAGTGAATTGGGAAGATATGGAGTTATAATAACCCTTAGAATGGATAAGGACAAGGTAACAAAGTTCTTGGTGATTACTAAGCTTAGGAAAATTGAAAAGGTTGTCGATTGATAAAGCTTGGGATTTGGTTGAATCTATTGGGTTGGTTATGAATAGTCAATTTCATCCTTAAATAAAATGAGATATGATGAGGCTAGACTCAAGGATAAAAAATATAAAGTGTGAGGCTTAGATATAGATGTATAGAGGTTATAGGTTGGGCATGCTATGATGCAAATGGGTCTCACTATTGAGGATTCTATCAGGTATTTATACTTGTAAATAATGCTAAGATTTTCAATGATAAGGTTTTATATGGGAGTGGAATGCAAAATTTATATTCTAAGTTTTGAGTTAATGTCACACTGCATGTTTTTTTGATGGCATGGGAACATGTACTCTAGGGAAATCTCCTACTCTATGGAGATTAGCTTGTCCAAAAAGCATCATCCAAGAGTGAGGTAACCTTACTTTTGGAGGTAACCTTGCTAGGATTTTTAAGTGTGTATTCTTATTTAAATCTGGTTTATGAAATTTAATTTCTATTTTGAAAATTTTAAATTAAATTTTAGACTTGTTTTTTTTTGGATAAGATTTTTGAGTTTTGCTCATTTTGAGTTTTTAATAAGGCTTTGAAAATTGAAAAAACAACTATACTACTTACTAAAATAAAAGTTCTTGGAAATAAAATAAATGAAATATAATTTTATTTTTTATTATTTTCTTGATGTTTTACAAATTATATACAAGATAATACTAAAAATTCAACTAATATTGGAGCTGCTAATTTTTAACTTTTCCTTTGTTTTTGAGAATGTAAACTTTCATCTACATGCACTACAATGGATGTTTTTATTTATTTTTATTTTCAATTAAATTAAAATTAAAATATAATTACACTTTTAATCTTGACTATAAAAATGTGAAACTAGATATAAAATTCAGATTTTATGTGTGCAAATACAATCTCTAATTTTTCAAGATCTAGTCTATCTATACAAGCTAGTATGCTAGTTATTTGGTATTTTAATTGTTTTATATGTAACTAAATGATATTTGAATATATTAATAAAAATATAAAATTAGTATCTTAAAATTATAATTAATTTCTTTACTTTGAAAATAAACAAACAAATTTTTTGTGTAAACTTTATTTTGGTTGCTTAGTTTTTGTGCATGTAAGTTTGTTAGTGTTTGCTTATGTATGTGAATGTGTGCTAGGAAACTAAAATAAAATGGTGTTGATTGGATGTATATAATTTTAATATTAGTGTATATATATATATATAATATACCTAATGTAAATATTAATACTCTTTAATATTTATTATGTCTGAATGAAAGTAAGATGAAACTAGTTTTTTAATGCAAAGAAACAAAGAAGATACATTTTTTTCAAAGTTTTTGTGAATCAAATTTCAAATGAAAAATTGTTATAATAGATAAGAAAAATATAATCTAATATATTAAATAAATAATAAAATAATCCTCTAACATGACCAAAGATGATATCAAGTGAAGGATAATTAGTTGAGGAAAATGGTTTATCCTTAGGTAACTAGCTCCTTAATATGTCACTCAATGATAACCTTAAAGCTCTTCATCTAGAGGGATTAAAAAAAATTGAATAATAAATTTTTTTATGAGGAATAATATAGTTTAAAAATTTGTGGTTGATTATGAATAACAAATTACTAGTTGCATACTCATGAACTCCTTTCTCCAACTTGTGCAAATGAGCAAACAATTACTACAAATTGATGCTAAGTTATTCAAAATTAGAAAAGGTTGATTCTAGATCTATTAAATATTTTAAGATTCAATATCTAATTTATTTTTTAAATTCAAAATTCAAATAAAATTTAAATACTTTTAAGGAAGAATAATAAGTTGTGACTTAGAGTTAACTAACACCAAACTAGGAGTTTGTTTGAGTTAACTTAGAGGTGGTGGAGATTGATATGATCAATTAAAAATGTATATACGGGAATTATAAAGGTTAAATAAATATAAAATTATCAAAAACACAAATGAAATCATGAAAAATGCATAAAAACTTGAGTCTTGGGAGTTAATTTCGAAAATGTTTCTATAGTAATGAAACTTATTACATTACACTAAACTTTCCCAAGTGGACTGACCTATAGGAAATGTTCTTACAAGTTTCACATGCCTTCATAAAAATAATATTCTATTTTTTTAAATATTACAAATATTATATAAAAATAATATCCTTAACTAACATTATCTTGGGATCCTTTTGCTAATGAAGTCCCTTATTTCTATTGTAGTAGCTATATCCTTTTGGTATAGTGGAAGATGATGGATACCAAGATAATGAAGTCCATAGCCTTCCATCCATAGACTGATGGTCAGATAGAAGTGGTGAACCACTTGATTTTTCACATGATTTAGATGTATATGTGAAAAAATTGCTCATCAATAAGCCTCAAATTTAACACCAGTTTCAAGAAAATCTCATCTTCCTCATCATCTAGGTCTCTAAGGTCCCTATCATTTCTTCTTAATTCCTCCTTAATGATCCTTTCCTAAGCAATAATATATTCTTATGTTAGGATCATATCCATGACCTAGTTGTTGTCTATCCCAAATTTTCCTTGGCTTTTACTCCTTGCTTCTTGCATGACCAAGGTGGTCTTGTGCTTTAATTTTTCATCTATAATTTGGCCCATGGGGTTGAGAGTTATTGGTTTATCAATCATGGTCCCTAGGAATTATTTTATCCTATCTAATATCTTATTATCATCTCTAATGAGTATTTCTAAAATATTGGACCATGTACTCAAACCCTTGATCTTGTCTATAATCAATCCCATGGTTGTATTAAAGTGAACTAAGATGATGGCATTGAAACTAGGGATTTGATCTTCTACCAAGATGTTGACTAATTCATTTATTCTATTCTTTTAATTCTACCATTAGGTAATTAAGCCTTTTGTTATTTCATCTTGTTGGCTCAATACATTTTATCTATACCTTGTTGACTTTAAGGAGTCAAACATGTCATATACGAATGCTTCAAACATCTTAATCATGGCATCAAGAACTAAAAATATATCTTGCTTCTCTAAATTTTTATTTTAATGTTATAGATTCTCCCTCTATTACTGCAAGCCTTTGATGGTAGCCTACAACTGAGATGATTGTGCTTGAGCCAATTCAACTACATTTTCCTCAAAAATGGGATTTTCACCCAGTCTTTGCCCTTCAATAGGAGTCAAACCAACAAATGGTTCCACTTTCTAAAAAATGAATTCTTATCCACCAACCATGGATTTCTTCTTAGTGACTCTTTGTATTCTAGCTATGGTTGGGTCAAAATTGACACTAATAGAAGATTCAATTACCTTTGGAGCTAGAATATCCATCTTTTCCCCACTTGATTTGCTAGGGGCAGCCATCATATTTTCTTCTTCCTTTTGCAAAGCTACAATCCATGGCTTGAGCTCATCATGCACATGGATGTTTATATATCTTTTAATAGCCCAAGGATGGTGCATAATAGGAATATTATGTAAATTTCCATATATAAATCATTCAAGAATGGTTGGACCATGAATTGGGTTTTCATCACTAAAAAGGTTGACCTCACTCAAAAGATGAGTGAAGGTCAGCTTAGGATTCTTTCCTCATACTATAAATAAGAACTAAGTCCAATTCTAATTATTTCCTCTTTTCTTTCTATGTCTCTTCAACTTGAGCTTCTTCTTCATCTAATTCATAGGTACTAGCTAGTATCTTTAGGGCATCTTCCACTATTTCTTTAGGATCCAATGCCACTTTGTCAATGAATTAAATTTATGATCCTAATTATTTAGGCTAGGATGAAGATGATGCTACCTCATTAGGTCTCTATTCAATCTATACTTTAAGCATTTATGTTTTTGTTTATGTCTATGTTGTAGTGGCTCTAAAAGATGGACCTAGTAGTAAATGGTATTGTTTGGGTCCCATCTACCATATATCCTCACTTGGATTCTACTCTCTCAACAACCTAGCCTATGGCTTAATGTTGTGCTTTTATAATCTTGTCAACGCTTTGATGAAGGATGAAGCCTTTGTGTATATTAAGTCATAGACACCAAGCAGATTTTCATGTCACATTTATCATTTTTTATTTCAAGTACCCCACTACTCTTCCTTGGGGATCCCACTATCTTATTTCATCATGTTTTAGTTTGGAAGAATATCTATGTCTAGAAGAAGCCTAAATATTATCCCATTACTAAAATATAGTCCTACTAGTGGTCACAAGTATGGTATGCAATAGTCCCTTTCTCTTGATTTTACACACATCATCTATACCACTAAATATCTAGTATGTTACCTCTTTCTTAGATAACTTGCTTGGCACATAGAATGGTAGCCTAAGTGGGGTGAATTAGGTCCCCTCAATCCTAATTATTTTTTAATCCATGTAAAACCATATGTCATAAATTGATTGAACTAAATTTTTGACCAAAGGACTAATTCTTTCCATTAGGATTCCATTTATGGCCACAGTTAAGGATGGATAGACACAGTCAAACATGAAATGAATGTGGTCCCTATACTTGAATATGTAAAAGTTTGAGTAGAATTGGGACACTGTCTATCTCCCCCCAAGTGGCCATCCTCTAAAGCTAGGGATCTTGGTAATGGCAAGGAGGGAATCTAAAAGGTAGGACATCATGTAGAATTGGTTCCTAGTCCTTTTCCTAACTACAAAAAAGTTCCTACACAAAAATGTGCTAACAACCTCACCAATGAGAGGAGAAATTTCCTTCTCAACCATAAAATATACTGAGGGCACCCATATTTTATCAACATAAGTGGTGGTGGGATTCCCACACAACATATTCATTAAAGTCATAATCATCCTGATCCCTACCCTAAATTGGTTTATTAGAATTTTGCCATTAAATTATAAGAATACTTGATTTTGATAATATAATCATGGGATGAGGATGGTATTTACGTCATTTTATTTAGCCTAATTATTGATTATGGCTATATCTACATGGGGCTTGGGTAACTTATAATAGTGATAAAAAATAATGGGATAAATATAAGATATATTTTGTATGTTCATTGACCAACATGCCCTTTTCAATCTTAAATTATTTGAAAAGAGGGGAGATAACATCTATGTAGTGAAGTATATATATATTTACTACAATGTGATGAATTCTTGTCATGACAACCAGGTCATATTACCTCCTCTTGACTTATGTATTCTTCTCATTTTCCTTGGTGATGGTAGGTAGCTCATCAATCATATAGAAAATCTTGGACCAATTATTGTATCCCATGTTTATATATACTAAATAAAATTATGTGTCTTTAAATATTCTCCCATCTACATCTAAGGTCAAATAGAGCTTCGCACCCTCTCTAGCTTGTTTTCTAGTTGCCATTGCTATAAGTTTGTTTAAATTGCTCATTGGTGGTGCACAGTTTGATCCTAGACTCAATTACGCTTACTTAGATCATGATTTGATCTCCTAGACTAAATTATGATCAATTTAGGATTGAATTAGGGATTTTTTAGACGTTAGGTATTTTTTTACATTTAATGGTGGTGGTTATTTGCACTTAAGTGAGTTTTGTGCCTTAGATTTTCATTCAGATCATGTATTTATATCTTCACCTTTTTGTTCCCACAAGATCATTAGATTTATCATTTATATTTATGTGGCATCCCTATTGCATATATGTGGTGTATAAATTTTCTTGGATCAAATTTATCCATTGATCTTGATCTTGAGATCAGATACCATTGGTCATTGTTTATACTTGGCCCTACGGTTGATGGGTACATGACTGTCAAATTTAAATGTGTCTGCAAGGGTCTTTGCTATCTTAAATTTTATGTCTGAGTGATCACCATTTGAAGGTTAAATCCAATATTGTTAATTTTTTAAATGTATCTCCTAGGATATACCTTGAATGTATTACAAGGGCCTTTGAAATATCACCCATTAGTCCCTTCTATGTAAAGGAAAATTGTACTTCTTCCTTGAAAGAAAAATCCAATCTTGTCCCTATTTGAAATGTATCTCCTAAGAGATACCTTAAAGGCAAAATATATTCTTGTTCATGTTTTAAATGTATATCCTAAGATATACATTGAATGTATTACAAAGGCCTTCAAAATATCACTCAATAGTGCCTTCTATGTAAAGCAAAGTTCCACTTGTTCTTTTAAGGATAAATCCACTCTTATACCTATTTGAATGGTATGTACTAAGAGATACCTTGAAGGGGGAATCCAATTTTGTTCATGTTTGAAAGGTATATCCTAAGAGATACATTGAAGGTATTACAATGGCCTTCAAAATATCACCTAGTCATGCCTTCTATGTAAAGGAAAATTGTGCTTATTCTTTGAAGGAAAAATCCACTTTTGTCCCTATTTGAAATGTATCTCCTAAGAGATACCTTGAAGGGGAAATAAAATCTTGTCCATTTTTTGAAGGTATCTCCTAGGAGGAAAATTTAAGTTAGTATAATGGCCTTCAAAATATCATCCAGTAGTGCTTTCCATGTAAAGGAAAATTCCACTTGTTTGTTGTTCTAAGAAATTCACTCTTGTCCCTATTTGAAAGGTATGTCCTAGGAGATACCTTAAAAGGGAAATACACTCTTGTGAATGATTCAAATGTATCTCTTAGGAGATAACTTGAATATATTACAATGGCCTTTAAAATGTCACCAAGTAGTTCGTTCCATGTAAACAAAAATTGCATTTATTCCTTGAAGGAGAAATCTACTCTTATCCCTGTTCAAAATGTATCTCCTAGGGGATACCTTGAAGGGGAAATATAATCTTGTCCATGTTTCATAGGTATATCCTAGGAGATAAATTGAAGGTATTACAAGGGACTTCAAAATATCACCTAGTAGTGCCTTCTATATAAAGGAAAATTCTACTTGTTCCTTGAAGGAGAAATCCATTCTTGTGCCTATTTGAAAGGTATCTCCTAGGAGATACCTCGAAGGGGAAATCCAATATTGTGTTTTTTTGAAAGGTGTCTACTAAAAGATACCTTGAATTTATTATGGAGGCCTTAAAAGCCTAGTAATTCCTTCCATGTAAAGGAAAATTCCACTTGTTGCTTAAAGAAGAAATTCAGTCTTGTACCTATTTAAAAGGTATCTCTTAGGAGATACCTTGAAGGGGAAATACAATATTGTGAATGTTTGAAAGGTATATCCTATGAGATAACTTGAAGGTATTACAATGGCATTTAAAATATCACCCAATATTCCCTTCCATGTAAAGGAAAATTGCACCTATTCCTTGAAGGAAAAATCCACTCTTGTCCTAGTTTGAAATGTATCTCCTAGGAGATAACTTTAAGGGGAAATCAACTCTTGTGCATTTTTGAAAGGTATATCCTAGGAGATATTTTGAAGGTATTATAAGGGCCTTCAAAATATCATCTAGTAGTCCCTTCCATGTAGAGGAAAATTTCACTTGTTCCTTGAAGGAAAAATCCACTCTTGTCCCTATTTGAAATGTATCTCCTAAGAGATACCTTGAAGGGGAAATATAATATTGTGAATGTTTGAAAGGTATATAATAGAAGATTCCTTGAATTTATTATAAGTTCCTTCAAAATATCACCCATTAAGGCCTTTTATATAATATAAATGTGTACTTATTTTGTGAAGGAAAAATACACTCTTGTCCCTATTTGAAATGTATCTCCTAGGAGATTCCTTGAAGGGGAAATATACTATTGTGCATGTTTGAAAAATATCTCCTAGGAGATACATTGAATTTATTATAGGTGCCTTAAAAATATCACTCAGTAGTGTCTTATGTGTAAAGGAAATTCCACTTGTTCCTTGAAGGAGAAATCTACTCTTGTGCTTATCTAAAAGGTATCTCCTAGGAGATACCTTGAAAGGGAAAATCCACTCTTGTGCATGTTTTAAAGTTATATACTAAGAGATAACTTTAATTTATTATAAAATCCTTCAAAATATCACATAGTAGTGCCTTTTGTGTAAAATAAAATTCTATTTATTCTTTGAAGGAGAAATCCACTCGTGTACTTATTTAAAAGGTATCTCTTAGGAGATACCTTGAAGGGTAAATCCATTATTTCCCATGTTTTAAAGTTTTATAGGATTAATTTTCACCCTTGGAAATGGTTCCTTAGGCTATCTCCAATTAATATTATAAGATTAGGATAACCCCAAGATATGGGTGACCTATGTTGGGGCTAAACCTCTGGTGTAGGCCAGCTTACTCTTTGATGATCACCGAAGACTAATGATAAACTTATGTTTTAAGGGGAAATGGAGAATAAGATATACTAATAAATTTAACCATGTGATGCACCACACTTGGGAAACTCCCATAAGTTCAAATCCTTACTAGATCAATATAGGATAATACGAGATTATACAACCTTAAGATCAAGCTAATTTTCATAAGTATTTCATAGAAGAGGTTTAGAATAGAATACTAATCTAGAATTGAAAACAACATTGAAAACTCCCTAAAAAAATTTAGAAATAAGGATCATGGATGAGGAAGATTATCCTTCACACAATGTCATAATACATAGGTTGCCAAACATAGATTCAAGGTAGAAGATAGGTTAATAAAGACCTTATTGCATTAAGAGGTAGTTCTTAAAAATACTCGATAAGGTCAAGCCTAATCAAGTTGAACATAATTTTTAGTATCTCAAAGAATGTCCCATCTCTTAAAAAGATAAAAAAGTATAAAATTTGATAACCCTATTGTTTCCAAAATTAGCTCAGCTCATTTTTGGGAACAACCCCCTATGAAACTTGTCTGTTTCATCTTTTATCTCTCTAAGTTTGTTTTCGACGTGGGTTTTTCTCATTCTCATCTTGGTCTACCTAGAACTTCCAAAATTTGTGAAACACACCTTCCCAAAAAGTGAAGGCCATTACGATCTCAAAACATTCTAGGAACCTGTCAGGAATCTAGAACAACAAACATGCTCTGATCCCACTTGTCAGGATGCGAAATCGGAAACATACAATTGATTACCAAAACTTCAAGCAACTATAATATGCGGAAATAAACCAGATTCAACAAGTAACTAGAATTCAGAATAACACAGCATATGAGAGACAATACACAACTTGTATTAACACTTTATACAGAAAAGAATACAATAAAGAAGATGCCACTTCTTCTCCACCACCTTACAGAGGTTTCCCACACCTCAAGTGAACAATAATTCTTCTCCCCAAAGCTCTCCCTCTCACAGGTCACAACACCCAACTCAAATACAGAGTTGGTGTTCACCTCCCATGCTCCACGCATAACACAAGTGCTCCACGCACTCCACAAGCACTCCACGTGCTCCACAAGTACTCAAGGTACTTCAAGTAGATCTCCCATGAACCTGCAATAACCTGCACTTCAACAGACCATACTTATGGAAGGAACTCCCTTGCCTTCCTCTCTTGCTCTATCTGAGTACACACCTGTACTCTAAGTAGATCCTGCCTGATACTGCTCCCTGTTGTGTTGCTGTCTGTATGACCTTGCAAACCTGCAAATCAAACAACGGTTCTGCTCACCTGTGAACCTCGACCTTACATACACATACACTTGCAGATCAACGATCTTACTTACCATGTAGATCTCCTATATAGGCCATGCAACTGTGACCAAGATCCTACACTCCTGAAGAACCCAGCTGGCTCTCCAATCTAGCACCAACACACCTGGTACTGTGGCACTAGGAGGAACGCACCATTGCTCTACCTCACACACAGAAGGAGCTTATAATTATGCTCTCTTACTCCCTAGCACACATTTCCAATACAACCATGAGTCTATTATATAGATCTCATCCAAACAATAATTAGACATCTAATTACAATAATTAGATCCGCAGCTCTCAATCTAAAATTAGATCTCTTCATGCAAACACTTGGTTCGTTAGCTAACTGCCCGTAAATAGCTCGCAGTCAAACCACACAGGCGACCGACACCGGTCCCTGTCTGCCTAGAGGTGACCGACGTCAGCCGATATATGACCGACATCGGTTGCTTCCCTTTGCTATCCTGCTGATGTCGGCTGATCAGACCGACCCCAACTTCTCTGCAATCTTCAGCAACCTCCTCTCTTGTTTGCATCAGTGAAGCTTTTAGCTCCACAATCCTAACAATCTCCCACTTGGAGATAAATAGCTGCACTGTACCTGTACCTGTACTCTGTCTAATCTGTTTCTTGGTTTGTATCCCTCTTCAAGCTCCCCCCTGAAGACAACCCACCACACAACCTATGATGTACCTCCTGTCATCCGAGTACCCTGCCACATCCGAACCTACAACACCTGTAGTGAAGTCCTGACCCTGCATAGCAACACCTGCTGCCGGTCCCTCTTAGAAAACTTGAGAACCCACTTCCCCGAATTGGCTCCTAACTCTGACAGCTCCCACTGCATGGGAATACTCAGGTCTATACCAGACCTCATGTGATTTTGGACACTGTACCTATCCAGCCCTTAGTGTGCTCCGGTTCTGCATCCCAAACCTCACCAACACCTGATTCACATCAGCTCCCGCTCGAGACAAAATCAACCTGTGATCTCCATGCCTCCCATGTCAAAGAATTTTGCTGCTCCAAACTCCTCATGACATGACACTGAACTAATCTTACCCTTAGCTTAGCAAAACCCTGTATGTACTCTCCTGCTAGCTAGCATACTATCCACATACAACAACAGAATGATGTCATGACTCATCATCCACCTGGTAAGGCAAACCACAGTAGTTACCTGACACTGACTGAAGCCATGCTTTGTCCTCCACCTGTCAAACCTGGTACCACTGTCCTGCAGCTCCTCAAGACCATATGCCTGGTCTTCCGTCTCACGTATCCGTTCTCTCTATTCTTCTACTAAGGAATCCATTCATCTCTGTGCTTTCATCCAGCTGGCAAACCTACCAAGACTCCCGTCTGGTTCTGCTCCAAGGAATCACATCCTCATTCATGCCAAGCTCACACCTGTTTCGTGGATCCTTCCTACTATATAATCAGCAACAAGTATGAAGAAGAGGAACACGAATTTGAGGGCCTACTTACGCCTTCAGTCCTCCGTATGGGTGTTTGAGACTCCTTGACAACATGCTGTCCACCCAAAATTCGTTACAGTGACCGACCTCGGTCACTCCACAGTCTGCATCCGACCGACGTTGGTTCCATGCGTCTGTACCTGACTACTAACCTACCAGCGCTGGTGTCCCTGCTGCCGACGTCGGTCCTTCTGACTGACATCGGTCTTACATACTGCCGACGTCGGTCCCATGACCGACGCCGGTCTTACCCTGCCCGACACTGCCGGCTTCGGTCTGCACATGACCGACATCGGCACCTGTCTGTTCGACGCCGGTTCCTTCTGACCGATGCCGGTACCTGTGTTCGCCTGTGAGTGATGACTTTTTACCCGCGAGCTCCTTTGGATCAATCTCCATGTCCAAACTGCCCTGCTCAGATGTATCCAGCCTCATCCACTGAACTCTGTCCGCCATCTCCTCCAAGAACACCAAGGCTTTCCAGTTCTTAAGCCTATCAAATATATCTATCTTTTGCTTAAGAACATGCATCTCCTTCCTGCTCATGTGACCAAGCCTACGAAGCCACGTCTCCGCAATAGAAGAAGAATCAGTAATATAAACAAGTAGATAAAGAATACCTATTTTCTTACCACCAGCTAATTCAAGTGCTACCGCTGTGAGAGTTCTTGTGCATCTCTCATCACCCAATCTTTCTGAAGAAATTAGCCATATCTCCAAACCTGGGACCTACATGACCTTCATCAACACCTGTGTGTTGGCCGCCTGCAATTTCAGCTTCACTTCCCCTTTGCCAATTCTTTGGCAAGGCTTACCAGCTCCTCTGCCTGGGGCTGCATGGAAAGAGGCAACCGAATCTTTTATCCAAGATTCAACTTTATCCAAGAAACCTGCAAACACATCCTGTGCAACAACACCTGCTACATCTGTATCTTCAGTTTCTTCATGTTGATCTGTTACCAACCAACAATGTTCTTTTACCTGCTCTTTCTTTCCATCAGACCGTGAGTAACCGTCTGTGCTTTTCAACTCCTCCATTCTTAGCTTACTTTGATCTGCCGTTGCTCTACTCCCACTCAATCAGAAACCCCTGAGAGTGCCCTATAATCAAAACACAACCTGCTTCCTGCAACCTTAGCTCTGATACCACTTGTTGGTATCGAGCTCAAGAACCTACAACCAAGGCTCTGATACCACTTGTCAGGAATCTAGAACAACAAATATGCTCTAATCCCACTTGTCAGGATGCGAAATCGGAAACATACAATTGATTACCAAAACTTCAAGCAACTATAATATGCGGAAATAAACCAGATTCACCAAGTAACTAGAATTCAGAATAACACAGCATATGAGAGACAATACACAACTTGTATTAACACTTTATACAGAAAAGAATACAATAAAGAAGATGCCACTTCTTCTCCACCACCTTACAGAGGTTTCCCACACCTCAAGTGAACAGTAATTCTTCTCCCCAAAGCTCTCCCTCTCACAGGTCACAACACCCAACTCAAATACAGAGTTGGTGTTCACCTCCCATGCTCCACGCATAACACAAGTGCTCCACGCACTCCACAAGCACTCCACGTGCTCCACAAGTACTCAAGGTACTTCAAGTAGATCTCCCATGAACCTGCAATAACCTGCACTTCAACAGACCATACTTATGGAAGGAACTCCCTTGCCTTCCTCTCTTGCTCTATCTGAGTACACACCTGTACTCCAAGTAGATCCTGCCTGATACTGCTCCCTGTTGTGTTGCTGTCTGTATGACCTTGCAAACCTGCAAATCAAACAACGGTTCTGCTCACCTGTGAACCTCGACCTTGCATACACATACACTTGCAGATCAACGATCTTACTTACCATGTAGATCTCCTATATAGGCCATGCAACTGTGACCAAGATCCTACACTCCTGAAGAACCCAGCTGGCTCTCCAATCCAGCACCAACACACCTGGTACTGTGGCACTAGGAGGAACGCACCATTGCTCTACCTCACACACAGAAGGAGCTTATAATTATGCTCTCTTACTCCCTAGCACACATTTCCAATACAACCATGAGTCTATTATATAGATCTCATCCAAACAATAATTAGACATCTAATTACAATAATTAGATCCGCAGCTCTCAGTCTAAAATTAGATCTCTTCATGCAAACACTTGGTTCGTTAGCTAACTGCCCGTAAATAGCTCGCAGTCGAACCATACAGGCGACCGACGCCGGTCCCTGTCTGCCTGGAGGTGATCGATGTCGGCCGATATATGACCGACATCGGTTGCTTCCCTTTGCTATCCTACTGACGTCGGCTGATCAGACCGACCCCAACTTCTCTGCAATCTTCAGCAACCTCCTCTCCTGTTTGCATCAGTGAAGCTTTTAGCTCCACAATCCTAACAGAACCAAGTCCCCTTTTTAGACTACCTCTTCTAAGAGTTAGTCTTTTCTTCCTTTCCCTACAGGGGCAGAAAATTTTGCCACCGCTGCATTTCCCTTGTTTTTGTGCAAGGGTGGCAAATTTTGCCACCCCTGGACTTTTCCTGCAAGGGCAGCAAATTTTGCCACCCTTGCATAGATTTATCAGAACATGCAAGGGTGGCAAATTTTGTTGCCCTTACATGTCTTAGTAATCATGCATGGCATTTATGGCCACGTGTGACAGGTTGTTAGGGTGAGTTTTTCACCCCATATAAGCTGATTTGAGCCTATCTTTCCTCATTGCTTCCTCCTCTCCTCCTGCCTCTTGAGTCTGAGCGACCCAGCTGATGAGTCGAAGTGTGTTTTAGTGGATTCAACCTCATGGCATGCATGGTTTCTCAGGTAAGTCTCATTTTTAGCATTTCTTTTTGTTTTCTTTTCTCATTTTACTTAGGGTTTTTGTTAGTTGCTTTCACTTTTGTTGGTTTTTCTATTTTCTTTTTTTTATTATTTTTCCTCTCCTCCTCACCGCTGGTAGATTTTCCCCCTCTTCTTGGCACGCAAACTTTCCCCCTTCCCTACTCTTAGCGTGTGTGGGTGGCAAAACTTGCCGCCCACACTAACCCTCTCGTACATAAGCAGCAAAGTTAGCCACTCGCGCACTTCTCTTATCCCATGTGCATCGGTGGAAAAATTCACCACCAAAGTGTTTCTTTTTTATAAGGGCAGTGAATTTTGCCACCCCTACAAGCCCTCCTCGCAAGGGTGATGAATTTTGCTGCCCTTACACTTTTCCTCCTCTAGTCTGCAAGGGTGGCAAAATTTGCTGCCTATGCAGCCCATCTTTGCAAGGGTGACAAATTTTTCTACCCTTACATTCTTTTATCCCGGCATGCAGGGGCAATAAATATTGCCACCCATGCATCTTTCCCTCAAATTTTCCTAACTCTTGGGAATTCTCTGAGTTGTCCTTTTCTTTCCCTTTCTTCCTCATTTTTCGCTCCTTCTTCTGACTTGGCCTTTTTAAGTGACCTCCATGGTCATAATCACTCAGAATGCATTTTCCCCATTCATCATCTCTCTCCTAATTGCTGTAATCATGACTACAGTTCAATTAGTGAACACTTGCACATCTACTCCCATCTGGTTGAGATCATTCTCGATGACAGAAGCCTCTCCCAAGAAGGCAAAAATGATGAAATACAAGTATCAAGGTGTCCTCCCCCTCACTTATATTACCTCTAACATTGATGAGATCTAGGACACTGAGATCGGCCATGTGGACATGGTCGAATTCCTAACCCGTGCAAAGGCGATAAACCCCAACATCAAGATGAAAAGGATCATCGAGAGCAACATCCACCTGGTGGTCATATTTTTGGTAGCAGTGCATCATATTGAATTCATCCTCCAATGCATGCACTTCTACAACAAAGAGACTAGGTCGGTCTTGGATGCCAGCGGCAACATGGTGATTCAGTTGGACCCTAAATTCATTGACAAAGTTTTCATGTGCCTTCCAACCACTGAGGTAACCCAAATTAACTTTGGGGATGCATAGAAGGAATATGATAAAGACCCTAAAATGGCAAAGAAAGTTATGAACCACAAGTGGTTGAAGTCCCCTAGGATAAGCTTATCAAGATGGCCATGAAACTTCCTAAGGAGTGATTTCGTTGAAAAAGTTGGTGACTTGATCACCCTTCTTAGCAGAGTATGGGGCCTCCCATCTTCTTCACAGTTTCATGAATGGATGTATCCATTCATCAAGATCATCCTCCAGGGCAAGCAAGCCATCTTTTAGGGAGAGTAAATCAATAATGCCCTCCACGAGCAGTTAACCAAAGTACAAACTTCTTTCAAATTCTACATGACTTCGTACCTAGTTTATATAGCTGCCATAATATGATCTTTCCCAGGATTAACTACTAAAGGAGATAGAAAGACCACTCTAGTCTACTCATATTATCCTTAGCTGACATTTCAAGGGTCAACCTATCACTTTAGGAGGGTAAATGATGCCTTTTTCACTATATTTTATGTCTCTTCAACCCTCAGCTCGAGCAAAAGAGAATATCAGATGAGGCCTGGGCAGTGTTCAATGATTACGGATGCATATTCCTTTAGTTCCCCAAATTCTATTATCTTCGAGTCAGCTTTTACCAAGGCTACCCCTACATGCTTCCCAAGTTCCCTTCAGATAAATTAGTTCTAATGGAACTTTGTCGACAACTGGTTGTCGTGCATACTAGACAGATGGAACTAAAGAGACCATGTTTCAAGTTTCTAATCAAGATTGGTAGGTATTCTGTTGCAACATCAACCAAATCCAAGGTCATGGAAACTAAAATGTAGATGGTTACTTTAAAACCATTCAAAAGATGAGAAAGAATTGACTACAGGGGAGTCAAGGAGAAGATCAGAAAGAAAACTTAGTTCCATGAACCAATGATCAAGGATATCTAGGTAGACCTGAGGATGGCTAAGGAGATTATAAAAATGGACTATTACAGGTTGAAACTGGAACAGATTGAATATCTCAAGTTTATAGAGATCCCCTCTGGTCTAATCGATGATGGAAACATCATCAATAGTAGGTATCTGGCAGAGAAGGTTGTTGGTTCCCCTCTCCCTCTAGTTTAGTGGTCTTAGAAGGAGATAACTTCTCTGAGAAAAAGATTTGAACCAATATTGGCTAACACCAATGATTAGTTAGCAGCCAAAGGGATCATCCTAAAGGAATTTATTACAAGATCAGAGGTTGAATACCAAGCAAAATTGAAGAGGAAAGTAGAGAACAAAACTAAAAACAAAGGTGATGTCCCTTCTCCTTCTGGGTCCCACAAGCCTAGAATCATCTTTGTATCCAAGAAACCTAAGGCCACTGAAGAGCCTGCAGCGACAACAAAAGGAACTGAGGAATAGAGCCCTCAGGCACAGGCAGCTCAGCCCATGGAGAAAGATGATCAGCCATTAGGGCAACCTAGCACTGGGCCTCCACTCTCACAAGAACAAGTGGAGCTAAGCAAGAGCATATCTCCTTCTCCCCCTTAGTCTCCTATGGTACCCTCTTCTCCCATCTCTCCTATCATTGTTCCCTCCTCTGGAGCTGCTTCTCTTTCTAGGGTCATATTTGGTGATCCTCAGGGCCCTTCTAGAAGTTCCCCTCGCTCTTTTGGATCCATTCCAAGTATATCATCTCCTTCCTTTAACTTGCCAGCAAGCCCTGCACCCAAGCTAGAATCATTAGTTAGTGTAATTTCACCAGTTACTCTGACTACAACTACTGTCACCACTAGCAGTGTGGAAGCTATTACAATAACACCAGTAGAGACAACCATTGCCACAACAGGGACTTCTCTCTCACCTTGGATGTCTACTTTCATGCTAAAAAGAAAGAATATGGCCATCTCGCTAGATGAGTTTGACTTTGGCAAAATAGTGTTGGTGAAAGCAAAGGCTCCTAAGAGGCCAAGAATCCTCTCCAAATTGGTCGAAGAAAAAGGATAAATTTTTTTGGAAATTTCCAAGCCTCCATAGGACGTGACCCTTGAGGATTTTGAGATGAGCAGCTATTCCATCTCTCGTGTTAAACTTGGCAAAGTTACTCACGAAGGTGTGAAAAGTGATCTTTAGTCAGCTATGGACATCATGGCCTAGAAATTTGATAGAGAGAAGGAGATGAAGGATTATTACAAGGCCAAAGTAGAGTAGCTAACAACAGTAATAAAAAGGCTCACTCTTCCTTCTGAAGCAACAACTCCAGAGGCCTTCTTCGTGGATGACTCAGTCATTCAAAAAGTAGAAAAGACTTATTTAAAAGGAAAAGTCCTGGAGGACTATATTGAAAAGATGCATACTCAGAGTTTCTCTGCTTACAAAAGTAGCAAAAAAGATAGGAAAAATGAGGAAGGTAAAAGCAGAACTAGATGACTTTGTCTCCGTCATTTCTCAAGAGATCGATAGTTTGGGAAAAGATCTTAACAGATGGAAGGAAATGAAGGACCTCAAGAAAAGCACCTTAATATCTATTGGTGTCATCTCCAGTAAGGACTCCTATGTTGAAATCAAGGAGTCACTGATCTTCAGGATTTAGGTACTCAAAGACCTAATTGATGACCTCAAAGCTTTCAAGGAGGCTAGTGAAAAGAGTGACTTGAGCCTGCTGATTAAACTAGAAGAGCTGCCATGTGACCTGACCTCTAAGGACAATCAGTTCCTTTCGGTAGAAGAAATGATTCAGAATTTCAAGGAGATGGTTTGGAGAAATTTTGAAGAAAAATCCTTCTCAATGTCTACTGTGGATAGCATTTTAGATGCTCAGTTAACTTTGGAGAATCTAAAATTGAGGTTAATTGGCCATGCTAAAGCCATCACAACATTGAAGGATGCATTGATCAGAGCCAAAATCATCTCTAAGAACACAGTTGCACCAGACAGCATCAGAATTCAGGCATCCATCACAATGATCAATGCACATATGAGGAAATCTGGCAGCAATAACTGAATCTCTCTCCTTCTTTCTTTTTCTCTCCTTACGCACTTCTATTTTGTGCAAAGTGCATGCGATTTTGAAATATGTAATTACATGTAAAAAGTTTGGAAAAATATCTAAAAGTCAAAGATGAGTCATCTTTGACTGAGATATGTTGTGTATTTTATTATTTTCTCTTTTTGAGGATTTTCTCCCTATATATAGTGGAGACCTCATTTGTAAATGATCTTAGAAAAAATTAATAGCAAACACTACTGAAATTGAAGCAACTTTTGAGACTTTGTGCTCAAATTTCTAAATCATATTTTGTTGAATGAATGAGAAGCAAGTTATTTCAAACTTTGTGTTGAGATTGTTTGTGTTATTTAGGAAATAGTTCTTATGTCCTTTTCCCTAGTAATATCTTATTTATCTAATTTAATAAGCAAATTGGGTGTTAGTATTATCTGAGGGCATTTCTGGAAGGTAGAAGATAGACTTTGTGCTATTTTTATCTTTGAGATTTAGTTATCTTTTGTAGTTTCAGGTGAAGACTTTATGCTTCACTTTACTCTATGGTTGTACTTGTTCTGGATCAGTGAAGGAGACTACGGAAGACTTTGTGCTTATGAGAGTGTTCTTGAAGAACTTCGTCTCTTCAGGTGATTTTCTGCTCCACATTTGATACCATTCCTAAAAGAAGAGGAGTGTTGTTAGCTTAGGACCAAGATTTTCCCTCTTTTGTTCCTTATTCATTACCTCTAAAAAAAGAGAGGTAGATGTTGTTATACCCCCCATGTGTTATTTTCTACTTAATTATATACATATAGTGCATAAATATCTATAGGGAACCTCCCCTTGATGAGAGGAGATATTTTTCCCCTGTTGATGCAATAAACTTGCACATCTGGCTGACTGATCTCCCTATGCTGTGGTGATAAGAACTATTTTGGTCACCAGTTAGCTGGTCGACAAAATATTCACCCAACAAACCCCTTACATAATGAAAAGAAAGGGATAATATAAAAAAAGGGGAAGAGAGAGAGAACCCCTTACACATTATTCATGATAATAAATGAGTTATCAACTTCCAAGAAATATTTATCCAAAATTTTGGTCTAATTAGAACAAGTCACTATGAACAAGATATTAATGATTTGCCTAAATAGCCTTTGAATCATTCCATTAGTTCCTGGGATTTGTTGACCATTTGACTTACTTGACATACCTAACACTTATCAATTCCACATTCCTTCTCAATATCCCATCAAGGATTATTAATCCAAAAATTCACTTTATGGGTCTTAAAACTAATGTTCGTGTAGACATATACCATAATGCCTACTCAACTTTCCTACCACTAGAACCAAACATCTAGACAAGATCTACATAGAAAAAATGGACCAGATGAATTTCATGCCCTCCCATGATTATTATAAGAAATCCATAGGGTATTTGTAACTTTGGAATAGTCTTTAAAAAAAAATTACACTTTAAGTTAACCTAAAGTGTTTCATAATATTTTTGAGCTTCATGATTTCTCTATTCTACTCATTCCATCTAGAGCTAGTTTAGACCATTTTAATCATTTGATAAATTTCTAACTCTACATCAAGACCATTATAAATTAGGCACATTCTTAGTATGTGGGCCAAATATGGCCAACATTTCTATTGACTCATAGGGAAGCATGTCTATTATACTTTAGAACCTAATTCATTTTGTCTTAACTAATCCATTTGGCATGGAGTCACTTCTATAAAAATGATTTGATCAGTAAGATGATTCAAGGATGTCTATTTTATAGATATTCCTCTTGAAACAACAAGGAATAAAATAAAACAACAAAGGAAATTACAAGAAATAAAGAACAACTAACCTACCAAACAAATTTACACAAGGGAACTTAGAGAATAGCATAAAAAATAATCTTATATATATAAGTTGATCTTGACCTCTGTGCTATATTCATGAAGGTTGTCCACTTGTTTCTCATCAAGCTCCTATTTTATGGTGGGAGGGTGAATAAGTTCACCCTGATTACAACTTAGAAGGGTATCCTTATATCTAGTTATGTTGAATGCTCTTTTAAGTGACTCTTGAACTAAGGAGAGAGTCTTAAAAATCTTGAACACCAAGCTTATTAAGCTAAGGTACATTTATTTGATTTTTTTTGGTATAACTAACCCTTCCTCTACTAGGACTAATTCTTGGACTACTTCAATTAACACCTCTTCCTTATTTTTTATGCCCTTCTAGACTAATTTCCATGATGGAAATTAGTATTAAATGGACACTTTTACTTCTTTTTAGATGGTTATAAGAGAGGGTGGGCTTACAAGTGAGGATAAAACATAGATATGTTCAAAGGTTTTAAAAGAGATCCATGATGGGATGACTTCATGTTCTTGATGGGATAACTCAATAAATTCAATCACAAATGCTATCATAACTCTGCAAGCTCTTCACTATTTGAGTTGATCTTAACCTCTAAACTAGGTTCATGAAGGCTATCCTCTTGCTTCTCATCAAGATCCTCTTTTATAGTGGAAGGGTGAAGAAGTTAACCTTGATTGAAACCAAGGAGGGTATCCTTTTATCTAGATACATTAAATGATATTTTAAATAGCTCTTAAATTGAAGAGATAGTCTTAGAACTCTTGAACACCAAGATTATTGAGCTAAGCTAGGGTTGTTTGATTCTTTTTTGGTATAGCTTACACTTACTCTACCAAGATTGACCCTTGTACTGCTTCAACTAACATTTTCTCCTCATTATTTATACCCTTCTAGACTATTTTCCTTGATATATATAAATGAGTATGGAATAGACAATTGTACTTATTTTTGGATGGTTATAGGAGAGGGTGGCCTTAAAAATGAAGGAACAACATATACAAGGCCAAAGGTTTTAGAAGAGATCCATGATGGGAGGATTCAATAAATTCAAACATAAATGTTGCCATAAATCTTCAAGCTCTTCATTATTTGAGGTAATCTTGACCTTCACATTAGGTTCATGAATGTTGTCATCTTGATTCTCATCAGGCTCCTCTTTTATGTTGGGAGGGTAAAGAATTTCACCTTGCTTGCAACATAGGAGGATATCCTTCCATCTAGGTATGTTGAATGCTCTTTTAATTGGCTCTTGAACTAAGGAAAGTGTCTCATAACTCTTTAACACCAAGCTCATTATGTTGAACTATGATTGTTTTATTCTTTTTTATTACATACAACCCTTCCTCTACTAGGATTGACTCTTGTACTAATTCAACTGACATGTCCTACTTTTTAATTCCCTTTTATACTATTTTCCATGACATAAATGAGTATGGAATGGACAATTTTACTTCTTTATGGATGATTATAGGAGAGGGTGGCCTTAAAAATGAGGGAAATGGCCTTACAAGTGAGGGAAAAACATAGCTAGGGTCAAAGGTTTCAAAAGAGATCCATGATGTGATGACTTTATGTTCTTAATGGGATGACTCAATAAATTTGAGCACAAATACAACCATAACTCTTTAATATCTTCACTATTTGAGTTGATCTTGACCTCTACACTAATGCTAAATTAATGATTCATATGGAAAGGGGTTAGAAAGAGAATAAGAGATCTTAAGAAATTTAACTAGCCAATTCACCAAAATTAAGAGGGAAACCCCCATAAGCTCAAACCCACAATAGATCAATAGAGGATAACACTAGCTTAAATAACCTTAAGATCAGTTATGCATAAGTATTTCATAGAAGAGGTTTATAATAGAACACTAATCTATACCTGCACACAACATTGAAAACCCCCTAAATAAACTCAAAAAAAGGACCATGGATGAGGAAGATTATCCCTCACACAATGCCATAATGCACATATTTCCAAGCATAGATTCAAGTCAAAATATAGGTAAAGGAAGTCCTTATTACATTAAGAGGTGGTTCTTACAAATGCTTGATAGGGTCAAGCCTAATCAAGCTGAGCATACTTTGTATTTTCTCAAGGAATGTCCCATATCTCATAAAGATAAAAAAAAAGTCTAAATTTTGAGAACCACTGACATAACAAAAAGAAAGGAATAATATAGGAAAAGGGGAAGAGAGAGAGAAAGGGGAGAACATTGTTCATGACAATCAATGAGATTTCAACTTCTAATATATATTTCACCAAGCTTTTGGTCTAATCAAAACCAATCATTATGAATAAGATATTCATCATCTTGTTGGAAATGAATGCTCCAACTACATTTCCAATTCCCTAAGTTCTTTTATTTTGAATATTCTACACGATATTATTATGACGATAAAATCCTCATATCTTTAAACTACCAAGGACATGTCATGTCTATTCTGAGTGGTGGTTTGTCAAGGACATGATTTGGGATAATCTTCTCAATAATCATATATCTACTTTGTGCCTTAGATCCTAGACTGAAATAACTATAGGTGAAAACCAATATAAGGATATTATTTTTCCTATAGTTATATATATTTGACTTTGTTAAATGTTTGGTCCCATCTAAGTCTGCATCAAGCTTCTCTCCTTTACTTTTTCCATGAACTCAGGTCAGACTTGAGTTTGGGTTCTTTGGCTTTACTATTGGATGTAAGCAATTGACCTAGATTATTGACCCTTTTCACTTTATTTTACTTGGTTGTATTTTTGAAATATGATTAAATATGGACTATGGATCTTTGGGACCCACTACCTTGAGCTTAGTTTCTCATTGGTTCATGGGATTTGCTAACCATTTCACTTGTTTGAGCTCCCGTGTGCCTGACACTTATTATTCATGCATTCCTTCTCAGGTTCCCACCAAGGATTCTAAATCCAAATAGTCAATTTATGGGTCTTAAAAATGATGTTTTCATAGACATCTACCATAATGCCTACTTATCTTTCCTACCACTAAACCAAATGACTAGATAAGCTCTTAATGGAATCAATGGAGTAGATGAATTTCTACTCCATGCTCTCACGCTTATCCTAAGTACTCTATAGGGTCTTTGTAACTCTAGATCAGTCTTTAAAAATTAACTAATATACTTTAAGTTAACATAATGTGATTCAAAATCTTTGTGAGCTTAATGATTTCTCCTTTCCACTCATTCCAATTAGAGCTAGTTTAGACCATAATGATCATTTCATCAATCAAGAACTCTACCTCTTTTTCTGCATTAGGACCATTAGTAACTAGGCACATTCTTGGTATTTGGGCCAAATATGTCCAATAAAAAATTATATCATAGGAGGCACATAGAAGATGTTACAAGGACCTTCAAAATATAACCCATTAGTGCCTTCCATGTAGAGGAAAATTGCACTTGTTACTTAAAGTATAAACCCACTCTTATCCCTATTTGAAATGTATCTCCTAGGAGATATCTTGAAGGTAAAATCATATCTTATCCATGTTTGAAAGGTATCTCCTAGGAGATATATTTAAGGTATTATAGGGGCCTTCAAAATATCACCTAGTAGTGCCTTCTATATAAAAGAAAATTCCTCTTATTCTTTGAAGGAGAAAACCACTCTTGTGCTTGTTTGGAAGGTATCTACTAGGAGATACCTTAAAGGGGAAATTCACTCTTTTTAATGTTTTAAAGTAATATCCTAGGAGATACATTGAAGGTATTATAATTTCCTTTAAAATATCACCCAATACACCATCATTTTTAATATAATAAAAGTAATAGTAGTTAGAATTTTCTCATTCTTCAACTTTGATAAGTGCCCCTCATAGGTATGACTAGACATTTTGTATTTTCCATTGAGGAATTATATATTCATTTCTCCATCTAAAAATGAAGAGGATGTGATATTTAATGTCAACATACATGGGAAACTATATGTTGTTATCTCCTTTCTTTTGCTTCTATAGTATCGATCTTTGCTTTCATTACAAATCTTAATTCATGATTTATGTTGTGTAGTGTTTAAGGTTTTGATATATTTTATGAAATTATAGTCTAAGTGTATTAAATCTCTTATTTAATCAAAATACCTAGCCCAAGGAGGAATAGTAGGTACCTTTAAATGTGGCTCTTTAAAAATTGTAGGCTCTCAAGCCTTTTATTTTCAAATTTTGCCTCAACTGGTCTATGCACCAAAATTTGTGGTTCCCTCATCCATAGGTAGATGTACTTGTGATTATTTAGGAGCTATTTATTGAAATCCATGCCTAATTATTTTATATTATCTCATTTTTGGCTTCAAACTCACTTGGTACAACTAGCATTTCCTTGGTATCTTCTAGCAGTTCCCCTTTTAGCCTCTTCCTTTCTTAGGGTCCTTTTTTAAAAACATTCTTAAGTATTAGCCTCCCTCCACTTATTGTACATGGTATCATAAGGCTCATACACCTTGAAGAAGATATAATTTCACTCTAGTGTATCTCCAACTTGATATGTGGTAGCCCCAACTCGTTAAATTTATTTCCTTTTGAGTGAGACCTCCAAGCAACACTATTAACTACTCGATAAATAAATAGGGCCCACCAAGCCATTTACTTGGTGGATATAATTTTAACATGTGATTCCATTATGCTCAAATTTTTAAATAAATTTTTGAATTCCTTATGAGTGTCCACTTTACATGTGCTATCCCCATGCTCCACATTACCAAAGAAGTGCCCTTCTTCTTAGGAAAAGTGCAAGCTTGACACATGTCATCTTCATGATTACCCATGAGGAATTTAGGTCTATATAACCTTGGATTTACGTCATTAGCCATTAAAAAAAATGAAGAGACCCACCATTTATTATAAATGGGGTTATCACCCTTTAGTTCCTTCCAAGTAAAATAAAATTCCACTTGTTCCTTGAAGGATAAATCCACTCTTGTGCCTATTTGAAAGGTATCTCCTAGGAGATACCTTGAATATATTACAAGGGCCTTCAAAATATCACCCAATAGGATTTGTTTTGAAACACTTACCCAGATACAAGTAGGATTTGGCCAAGACATTGAATTATTTTGGACTTTTTATATTAGACAAAATGTACGATGGAAATAAGACTTTAGTCATTTTTACTAAGTCAAAAATCCTAAAGACCTATTTCTATCTGACATTATGTTCATGAAAAAATCCTTAAAGAGTCTAAACAAGGACCAAACAAAGACTAGATTCGAAGGTCCTTCAAGTTATTAAGTTATCAACTAGTAATGCTTTCAAGGTGAAGGCAATTTCTATTGGTAGATACATTCAACATCCCTTTAAATTTATGACACCAACCTTTGAGGTGTTACTAGGATATTTTTTCAAGGGCCTTGAAGTACACTTGTAATACCATCATGGTTAACTTGAAGGTATTTCCAAAGAGATGTCTTGTAAAAAAAATCACTCTTGTGCATGATTGAAATATATCTCCTAAGAGATACCTTGAAATTACCTATTGATGGGAATTTTAACACATATTAGAAGCATACTTCCCCTCATATTTCTCCTTTGAAATAAATGTTTATGGATTCCTTTGCCCATTATATTATATTGGCTAGTGCACATAATTTATGCCAATCCACACTCCCATCTTGAACTTATTGATTGGAGAGGGATTCTTTCCTTTGTATTTCATGGTTTCTTTAGGTAGAATCCATGAATTCAAATTCTTTTATATAGTATTATCTTGATTCCACAAAACTATATTGTGTTTGTGAAAATAAGCATCTAGTGATGGTAGTGATAAATAGCTTTGAAATTTTTCTCTGAATATGCATGCCACATCTATTTGGTTACATATGTGGTGTAGAAAAGCATCATACATAACCTTTCCCACAAATAATAAGTCTTGGAGGAGGTTGATGTATGGCATCACTTAGAGCTTGGTAAAAACCAAATACAATCCCTATCTATTAAGTGCTAGCAAGTCTATAATGAATAGTTTATCTAAGGGAGATATATTTCCATCTAGTGAAAACATGTCAATCAAATTGATAACATCCCATAATTTAGAGTAGTTCCTATACCTATTGTCAAAAATGGTGGCACCATAAACTCTATCCTTGAATTTGGTTGAGTCCTTAATATAAAATGGTGATGGGAGAAATGTTCCCCTAAATTCCTTAGATGAATATGCCATTGAAATTATGTGAATTTCTTGATGTTTATTTATGTGCTTTGTGAAAAAATATCCTTTTATCTAATCATTTGTTTCCTTTCAATAGTCTCAGAAGTAGCTAGGGATTTTTTATGCATGATAATAGTTGAGTTCAAATTCTTTTTAGATAAATGAAGACATCAATGGTTTCAAGTCATGTATATAGCCTTTTGCATTCAATTCTAGTTTGTTATAATGCCCAAAATTCACATGTTTTGTACTTTGTTCATAGTTCATATCTAGTTACTTTATTTGGTGAGTATCCTTATCAAGTTATCGATAATTATTTTTCTTTATTGGCCAAGTATAGATGGCCTTCAATAGTTAGGAATCAAAATTCAAGTTTTATGTTGTGATTGAGCCTACATATCTGAACAAAACTTTCAAAAACAAAGTTTGATACAAAAAACCTAAAGAGAAAAATTGTTGATAAAAGATAGCCCTTAAAGTTATCAAGTTATCAACAAATAGTTATTTCAAGGTGAAGGAAAGTTCTACTAGGAGATACATTTAACATCCCTTTGAATGTATGATAACACCCTTCAAGGTGTCCAGTAGGAGATTCATTCAAAGGCCTTAAAGTATAATTTTAATACCATCATGGTTAACTTGAAGGTATCTCCTATGAGATGTCTTGTAAGAAAAATTCACTCTTATGCATGATTGAAAGGTATCTCCTAGGAGATACCTTGAAATTACCTATTGATGGGCATTTTGACACATATTAAAACCATACTTCCCTTTACCTTTCTCCTTTCAAACAAATGTTTATGGATTCTTTTGCCTATCAAATTATATTGGTTAGTGCACATAGTTTATTTTTAGTTTGGTCATACATTATTATTTTAAGTGTGAGTTAATGTATATATTATGAATATTTAATACGTATTTTGTGTTGTAGTTTAGAATTAACATTTGTTGATATACATTTAAGCACTACTTAATGACAAAAAAAATTCATAAACTGATGTAATCTACAACTTGAATTTTCATAAAAGATCAATATTTAAATCATTTCAATTGCTTTACAGAATGTCTTCAGGTAAAAAATGAATTCACACACTTAAAAGGTAGAAGAATGCCTGACTTAAAGGGAATTTGGATAAATGGTAGAAGAAGGCCTGACTCTAAGAGAATTTGGATAGAGTAACATTTAAAATACTAGAAATCAAATTGAATGCACATCAACATCTTCCATTTTATAGTGTGCTGACAAAATTACTCTTGTTGATTGGTATTTTGAATTTTTTAGTCTACCAAACATGCATGTAGATATATACTTGTTTAGCACTACATCAAGAAAGGAGTCTTCTCTAATTGGAATAATCCTTACCTATGATAAGGATAAACTTCAAGATGATCTTAAATTCCAACTAGAAGTATGGAATGGATAAGAAGGAATTCACCATCTAGATATAGCTAATTCAAATAAATTTATACCCAGTAAAATGGAATTGCCAAAAAAAAAAATTCTCCTTCTTGTCAAATATTTAGGTTTCATTTGAATAGCTATGATAGCCTTCTAATGTTTGGGTTGATATAAAGACATAAATTTGTCATTAAAATACAAAATATGTTGAAATAAAAATATGAACAAGGAGCAACAACTTCTACTTTTCATCATGCAAACATGTATTTAAGATATCCTATAGTCATGACAATAATTTTTAAGAAAACAAGACAAGAAAGGGAAACATATTTCTATGCATATTTGAAAGAGGTCATACAATACTAAAAAAAATGGATAAAATTAAGATTGAACTCAAGGTTGGAACACTTTTGTTGACACAAATTGCTGATTAGACATAACAAATTCTCTATATGGTATATTTCCTCTAGCAATTATGCCTTAAACATTCTTGTAGAGATCTATGAATTAGGGGATGCTAATATAAAAATAATAAATTTGAATGAAATATGGGTGAATGATATAATACATTTATTTGTAAAACATAATGAGGTTTTAATGAAGGATGCTTTGTTAATTCCTTTTGATCCAATCAACCTTAAATGTATTATTGAATCAAAGGAAGTCCTAGAAGATATGATGGAGAAAAAACCATAAGGTTCAAAATTATAGATAGCCAACACAATAAAGAATTCTTTTGGAGGAGGAATACAATTCACTATCATTGAGAAATAAAGGTTATGTTATGAGGGAAATATTTTTGAAAAATTGTACTCTGTTTCATATTGTGCATAAAATATGTAACCAATATAATGTAGCCAACAAAATAATTTATAAGGTTTCATTTTTATAAAGTGTTTGATCTACACATGAGCTTATCAAACTGAGAGGTTAGAAGAATTTTGAAATAGGGAAAAAAATATGGAATAAATACATGAACAAGATAGACACTTGTTCACACAAATGCATTGTTCATCACAACAATTGAAGAAGAGAAAATGCCTTCTTTTCATGGAATAACCCATTTAAGATTGTTTTGATAAGGCATTTTATTTGTTTTTAAGTGGTACTTTACCTAGTTTTGATAAACAAGATTTAAATCTAATTGGTACAATATAAATTATAAATATTCAAGGGCTTTCAAACAAAAAAAAATTAGAACTAGCAGATTTAATGGAAACAAGGTCTATTTCATTCTTGAAAACCCCTAGATATAACAACATGGATACCTGGTGCAAAAAGGTGAAGCTAGAAAGTAACATACTATAAAAAAATGTATATTATTTTAACAACCATTATATGACATTACCATCAAACAAAACAATCACACCTAAAGAGGTAATGGAGCATTATAATATTTATGTAAAAATATTTGATGATTTGTGTGTCCTGAATGAAGGTATTTCAAAAAATAAAAAAGGTTGGAAAGCATTATCTCAAGATTCATTAAGCATATTGAAAAATTATCTACATAATGATGTTGTTTAGATTTTTGAGATAGATACAAAAAGATTCAACTACCATTATAGGCCCCCATGTCTTTAGCTATCCATTTTAAAATATTTTGGTGAAATGTTCATTCTTGGTTTGAACATTGATTTGATAATTATTGATCTTTTAAATATCACTAATTTTTTTAAGGAATAACATCATCTCCTATGTTTTTAGGCATTAATTGATAAATTTATTATTGGGGCCTTCAATGTATTCATCATCCATAAACTAGAACATTGGTCTAGCGTTTAGATCTCAACCAATAATCTACATGTTAGTGATTCCCATTCCATGAAAGATATGGGTGTCATACTATGGGGTCCAGATAGTAATGGATTCAATTGGACACATATTATAGGTATCAATTTTTTTTAGGATCCTTCTCATTTTTAGCTTCAAGATTTTAGCCTCCATTCACAACAAATTAGAATAGATTAAGGTTTTTACATCTAGGAAGACATACCAATATTTGAAATGATTGGTTTAAACAAAATAAGAAGTCCATTCAAAAATAAACTAGATAACATATTTTGGGAGAAACTTATCTCTACTTTCAACATTTTGGATGCATGTGACATGCTATGGATATATACAAGAGATGGATTAGTGTGTTCTTGTATAAAATTGCAAAGAAATTTATCTGGCATTATATAAACTGAAGAACAAACAATTTTTAATTTTCAATTTTAAAATTGTTTGAAAATTTTGGAGCAACCACTACAAGAACAATTGATTTAATCATACCAAGTGCATAATATTTTTAATTTATTCTATACTCATGTTTAATTTTCAAAATATAACATCCTAACAATATTTCAATGTGTATACTTTATTTTTCAAACCTAATAGCTTAGTAACCTTTTAGTCTGTAACACTAATGGCATTACATACAAGTGAAGAAATAATAATAATAGAAGATCATATCAAATAACATGACACATTACGAGTTAAAGAAGGTAAGATAAGATCATGCATATTTTTTCAATTATATAATTTTTTATTTATCAATGATTCATAATACTGATAGAATATTTTTCATCTATTTATGTCTCAATTAAAATATTTCACAACATAGATCTAGAACTTTGTGTCTCCAACACAACAACACATGACATAGATCTATAGGTTGGTGCATCCATGAAAACAACACAAGCTAAAACTCTACAATAAGACACATTTTTAAAATAAAAATATCAAATAAATTGATGATAAGAATTTTTAGTTACTATATTATATAATACCTTGTCGGGAATAAAGAACCAAAGTTTCAATGAAAGAATGCACCCATACAAACTAAAAAAAAAGAAAAAAAAGGTGAAAGCCCCTTTTAATAAATGTGTAATTATATAGTTTCATGCAAGTCTAAAATATATTATTTATATTTATTTAATTAAACACATTAAAATTGAATTTTTATTCATAGATATGAGATTGTAGAAGACATTAAAATATAGACTTACATTAGCTTGCGATTTAGAAGTATGGGTTCATTTTATTATTGTGTAGACCTTAATGTGGTTGTATTTTCCCATTAAAATAATTTTTACATGTTTCATTTACCCATTAAAATGATGTTTACCTATTTAATTTACCCAATTTAAAATAAGACAATATATGTTATACTATGTCTTTAATACAATAAATTTTGATGCAGAGTATCCATGTGTTCTTTATCAATAAAAAACAATAATGTATATTGTGCTAGAAACAATTATATTGCTATGTACTTAAACAATTTTTAATTTTATGTGTCTTATTATAAGCATATGAAGGGGGTTCAACTATTAAGGTGTATATTAATTTGAATTAAGTGATAGTGAACTATGGCTTAGAAGAGTAAATCCTATTTTATTTGTTGTGATGGGTTGTATAAATATATAAATATGTATTGGTATGCATAAGAACAATAAATACTTCCATTACTATAGGAATATAGATGTTGATTGATCAATGCTAAATTCCTATCAAAATGTATGAAAAGTTATGGCAAAATGAGACCATTTCAAATTTTGATAAAGTCATCGTCAAGTTATAAGGATTCAATATGAACATTTATGTATTGATGATGTAAGCTAAACTACCTACATATGCAACTTGTGTCATAGTTTCCTATCAACATTTACTTCACTTTATTATCTTTTAATTTTAGAGATCCTACTATCTACAAAATATATATCTTTGGACATCTATAATTTAATTTATTAATATCTCTTAGGATCTCTTCTCATATCCTTTACCAACATCTATTTACATCTAGACTCTTCTAGTGGATGTTATACATGCATGTATCTACAATGTTATTTGCATGACTAGGAGCATCCTAGCTGAAGATGGTAGACTATAAGATAAGTATGTCATCAATGGAATCCACTAGCAATGTAGCTTTGGCAAGAATGAGTGAGTGACTATTCAAGAAGGATATGTATTTGGCATGGGCTTTAGAATGGCCACATAAGTTATGTTGTCTGATTGAGCATGGTAGCTCATCATTATTCATATGAAATATGTTTAATGAATGTTGACTATAATTCTTGAATGTGTTTAACAATATGAATGATAAAATAAGTTACCATTTCTTGTCTTTGTTCTTTAATATGTGTTTGAATGGATCTTTATGTTTTTCAATATTCAGTGGTTTGACAGTTATATATGTATGTTTGCATTTTTATATCACTAGTTATTTTCCCAACTATTTGAATACTATAAGTGGTTATATCATTTGGCATTATAAGTGGTTGCCACTCTGAGTGGTATGTCAGTTCCTACATTATATGCATATGTATGTTACAAAACTAGAAATATAAATGGTACATCCATGTATAATGAGTATAGGTACAATGTGCATGAGCATGTATTTATTTTTTATATGTATTTATATGAATCTTTATAATATTTAAGGAAATTCAAAAAAAAATGAATCAAATGAAACTCATTTTATTGTTATGTTACAATAAGAAATGCAAATCAAAAGTGCACTAATGACCAATCTAGTAACATGTAAAATATTTTCTTAGAAAATTACTATGTTGTATTTATTATAATATAATATTGTTAATAAATGATTCATTTCTTTTTTAACAAATTCTAGAAATTTCAAATGAGGATATAAAATTGACTTCTAAAAAACTATTAATTTTGGGGTTATATGACTTATTATTTGTTGTGCACAAAACAAAATATATGCAAATGCATGATACGGGAAAAAAAGAAGTTTATAAAATAGAAAATATGTCATACTACATTTGAGATCATTACAAATAATTTTTTAAGGTGGCACTTTAGTCTTTTTCTCATGTTAGCATTTGGTCAATTATAGAGGACAATCATTCAAGCCATGGGTTACACAAGTTAATATTTCATGTTTATTTTGGGGAAAAAAAATTCTAAGATATTCAATATATACATAAAGAAATTAGATGAAGTTATTTTTAAAGGGACCTTTGAAGATGATTTTTTAATTTTCAACACATTTTTCATTGATTGTAATTCTCAAAAATGTGTTACTAATCAAAAATTGAAAATGAGTTATGTTACGTCAAGTAGATATACTAGAAATAGAAGTTGAAAAGATGAAAAGGATTAGAGAATCAAAATGATGTTTGTCATCACATGCTTGGGATAAATAAAAAAATCCATGCCATTAGCTATGAAATAATGTTTATAAAGATGCAACTTCACCATATTATGATTCTTTCAACTATGTTTATTGATTATAAACTATAATTCTAGTAATAAAAATTATCTTCAATTTCATACAAAACAAATCTAAATTATCTCAAATGTAGTTTAATTAATTTAAAATTAGTCAATTATAATTTATAATTACTTTGATCTTGTTAAGTGTAGTGCAAGTGGATACTCCATCAATTTATCTTGAAATTGACCAACTTGATCCATTAGTATATTGACACTTTCTCATGAAGATCTTCCCAATGAGCAATAAATAATTGTCAAGATATTTTATTATGTAGATGAACTAGATTGCATAATATGTTTTCATCCATAATTTGGCTAGTCAAATGGTCCCACCTGTCCCAACAATATAAGGTACTTCAAAGGATCAATGATCAGTATGAAGGCCTATAAGGGTGTTATGAGTTTGAAATAGTCTAATCTATTCAAAAAGATCTTCTCCCAAATGGTTTGAAATAATTCATTTTATTTGGAATATATAAAACATATTTATGGATAAAATATTCTCTAATCCACTTTAGTGGGTATAATTTCAAATTATTTAAAATAACCCAATTTGATTGAAATGATCTATGCTCAAATGGTTTGAAATAGTCTAGTTTATTTGGAATAAATAAAATTTATTTTTGGAGAAAATCTTCTTCACTCCATTTTATAAGTATAAGTTTAAATTATTCAAAATAGCCTTAATTATTCAAAATTATCTATGTCCAAATGCTTTGTAATAGTCCAATTTGTTATGAATATAACAAATTTATTTTTGGAGAAAATTCCATTCACTCCACCTTAGTGGGTATAAGTCCATATTATTTAAAATAGCCCAATTTATTTGAAATTATCTATGCCCTAATGGTTTGAAATACTCCAATTTATTTAGAATATAGGAAATTTATTTTTTGGAGAAAATTTTATCCACTCCACTTTAGTTGTTATATTCTAAATTATTCAAAATAGTCCAATTCATTCAAAATGATCTATGCCTAAATAGTTTGAAACACTCTAATTTATTTAGAATATAGGAAATTTATTTTTTGGAGAAAATTTTATCCACTCCACTTTAATGGGTATAAGTCTATATTATTCAAAACATTCCAATTCATTCATAATGATCTATATCCAAATTGTTTGAAATAGTCCAATTTATTTAAAATATAAGAAAATTATTTTTAGAGAAATTTTTCTCCACTCCACTTTAGAAGGTATAAGTCCAAATTATTCAAAATTGTCCTTAAATGGTGGAAGAGGTATAATAAAAGTTGATAAGGTCAAATTATTATAAAAAATTGAGGTATATAGACACCACATTATCATGAGAGGAAACAATCATGGATCCATGTGCGAGAGTGTCATAACAACAAACACTCTGGTTATATAAGAAATCAGAGTTCCAATAACTATGGCTATGCATGGAAACCAAAGAAGAACTAATATGGTTGGTTATGGAATCATAGTAGAACAATGTCTTATAAAACATATAATCAATGAGGAAATCATTATAACTATGCATAGAATAATAAATAATATGGTCATGAATGGAATTAGAGTAACACAACTAAATATAGTACATAGTATCAAAGGATGGATAATTATTCGTGTACATGAAGTCAATATAGTTATGATCATAAATGGAACCATATTAGCACATTAACATTTGGAAATAAGGTTGGAAAGCTATCAGCTACCATGATCACATACAAGTGGTTGAATGCTTGAGCTTGGAGACAAGTGTGTAATGATTTGAAGATCACTCATTATTTGATTTCTTCTTATGTTTTAGGGACAAAACATGTCAAGGAGAGAAGAAATGTTATGTACCTAGGAATATGATATATTAATGTATATGTGTTAATGTAAATGTTGACATGTGGCACACATTTCCCTTAGTTATATGGTTCTGATATATTATGATAATGGAGTAATTTTTGGAATTAGTGCATTGGGTAATGTTTAGCCTACATTTGGATTAAGAGGTTACCCATCCATTTTTAGTTAGATAAAGGTCTATATAAAGGATGTGATTGTCATTTTAAAGGAAGCAATTACACATTGAGTCTTATATTGTAAGAAGATATTAGAGTTTACCCCCTTGAAGAGACACTATGGAGTTATTCCTTTCTAAATGAGTATTGTATGGTATTAACCTACCTTAAGGGTATTCTATTTATACATATATTGAGTATTTGGGGGCATATTAACCCACATATATCTACTTTGTTGTATTGATCTACATTATATTCTATATATTTATAATTATTATAAGTGTAGATCATAACAAATAACTACTAAAGTAGGTATGACCAACTGGGTGCTTCTAAGTTCATTGTCACCTTTACTTTGGTGAATTTATATTTGGGTCATGGATTTTCATTCATTATAAAAATATCAAAGCCCTATTTCATCATCTTCATAATGGTTATGGGAAAATGGGTTAGTGGTCACATGGTATCAAGCTACCCTAAATACCACTTTGTCACAGAATCTACCTATAAAGACAATACTATGAAGAGGGTCTTAAACTTATGTATTTCTCCACTACATGTTGGTTTATGTGTGAATTATGTAATATATAATAAGTAAATACAATAGTGACCTAATTTGCAACATGTAAAATATATCTCTTGGGATGATCCTTCAATACATTAGACCTAGAGATATGTTTTCCTACTTACTAATATAGAAATAGGAGAAAATATGGAAGTTTTGCTTACTTTAATGCTTGATATAATGTTTTTGATAAATTGTCTTGGTGTGTGCTAGGTATTTTATAGGTGAAGAATGAATGAGGGTTGATTTTATATTTATACCAATCCTCTTGGATAATATATAGCATTAAATCACATAGGCTAATCATGAGAATGCATATCATTTGTATATTGGATGACTCTAGGTCAATGGGCACTTGCATTAGGTTACAACACTTGCATTGATACATGCATCTGACTAGATGTAAGTGTCTAGGAAGCTAGAAAATAGGTACAAATCCATAAATTTTAGAGGCATGTGATAATTAGGTTTTAAATATTATAGGTATGATATAAGGTTTAGCCCATAAACATAAGACTACTCAGACTAATATATAGGCCAAGGGGTATAAGAGAGTGTAGATGCAAGACATGCAAAGCTAAAAAAGCTATGTAACTAAGAGGAACAACCAAAGACTAAGTTTTCTAAGTGTACAAGACTGAGGTGTTATATAGTTCATAAATATCATCTAAATTTTCACCTCCTTTAATCTAATAATTAAATTATTAATTTAAATGAATATAATGTATACTTAGTGTGTATAACACACCTTACCTTTGCTTGAGTCTAACTTTAGTGATTTTTTGGTGACTTACCTAAGACTTAGAGCATGTTACAGTTTATAATCAATGTAACATACCCCTTGGGATTTAATTAAAATAATGTGATAAAAAAATTATTTAATATATGTATTGTTTTATTATATTTCACCATGAGAATATAGTTAGTGATCCAAGTCTAAAACACCAAGTATGTTAACTTATAAAATAAACATGTAACACCTATCTTTAACTAATCACTATCATCAAATGAAATAAAACATAATTGAATATAGAAATTAATTATAGATTTCTAGCCATGGCTATTACAATAATATAACCATTGTTGTCAATGTACAATGAGTAAATAATTACATTTCATTAGGGATATTATTTCAATAATAATAAATATAATACAAGATACAAGGCTCCATAAAGCATGAGTTCCCAAAATCTAGTATCTGTGTTAACTTCAAGTGTAGTCTCTAAATAAGGATTATTATGGGGAGGAAGAGAATCATCTGAGTGTTTTTCCACACCAACCATGAACCATAAATCCCTTACACAATCACCCAATCAGGTAATAACCCTCCCTTTATAGATGGGTAGATAGTGACAGTGTGGGAATTCAGAGAGACAAGGTAATACCTGTGTGCTATAAGATTTCTAATATATGATGTGAACCATAAAGAAAATGTGTTATAAAATGATATCATACAAACACGTACATCATACATATGAAATGACAATGTCTAAATAAACATTACTTTGGTCAAAGTTTTCAATAGTTATTGATCTCTAGGATAAGTCAAGTTCATACACACCACTTGATCAGATTATCTTCATCTAGTATTGGTGATGCTAGTAAGCTAGTGAAGTTCATGTCATTGCTTTGTTAGTAGCATCAATTAAATATTTGGTTAGTAAAATATAACCAATAGATTCATATATATTAATTCCTACTAGCAATCATAAAAAATGATAAACATAATATGTTAGGAATAAAACACTTCAAAATCTAGATCTATTATTACCATAAACTAGATCTAAAGTTATGTAATAAGATGCATCATGGAAACATTCTTTAATTCACCATTAATATGAAAGCATAAATGAGATCAAGATAATAATAACATAGATAACATAGATCTAATGTGGTTCACGTAATGTGGGCAACATCCACCAATGAAAGTTCTTAAATAAAAAAGTAATATAAAACAAGATTATAATGAACTCTCACAGAGATATAAAAATCTCTTATATAAAGTGTTGCACAAAAAACTACACTTTCACCTGAACCTACACTATGTTTTATCTTAGAATTTGCTAAACCACACCCTATAATGATTACCTACACTTTGAAAAATGCCTACACTTTGACTCTGATCCTCAAATCCATACCCTACAAATAAACCATTAACCTCTAAAGGCCACACCACACCTTTTATATATAGAAAATTGAATAAAATCCATAAAAGGAGGAGTAAATGTGAAATTCTTATCAAAAATAAACATTATCCAACATGTGACAACCCTCCTCCACCTCATCAAGCTTATCCAAAATCTCTCCCAAGGAGGTATTCACCATTTCCATCTCTCCACCTTCTAAGGGCATATTTTCCCAAAAGCATGTGATCAAAACCAAATCCACTCAATAAGGAAGGATTTCCTTTTTCCAAAAAATAACTAGCTTCCTCAAAACAAGGAATTTAAAATGTGAAAAGGCATCTAACAACTAACTCCATGAAATATGGAATACATAGAAATCAGGAATATTCCACTCACATGTGGAAAACATGAAAATTATGCCCCCCACATCCTTAGAGATCTTTAAGCCCCCAAAATTTATTCCTATTATCATGTGATAGCCCCAAAGGGATCTAAACTCAATAATCTCCCACTTAGAGACCATTTCTCCTAAACATAATCTATCACTGCTCCATGACCACTAAGGTCAACCAAATTTGAACATAGTATCAACTTGTCCAATTTGGTCATCATATCTATAGGATTATGACTAGTATGAATCTTCTCCAGCTTCACCAAATTCTCCTCCAAAGATTTCCTAATGAAGTGATAATGTAATTAAATGTGCTTCATCCTTGAGTGGAAAGTAGAGTTCTTTGCCAAATGAATAACACTCTGACTATCATTGTGTAGTCTACCAACTTCTTGATCATGCCCCAACTCTCAAAACAACTCTTATAACCAAATCATCTCCTTAATAGCCTCTGTTGTAGTAACATACTCTACCTCTATGGTTAAAAAATCCACAACCTTCTATATCCTAAAAATCCAACTAATCATTGTATCTCTAATAGTAAATATATATCCTATCATACTCCTCCTACTATCAATATCTCCTTCCATATCCAAGTCCACATAATCATGCAAAGTGGTATCTAATCCAACATAACATAATGAAAAATCAATGGTTCCTCTCAAATACCAAATAATCAATTTCACTATCTCTTGATGCTCATAACCTAGATCACTCATATACCTACTCACAACTCCCACTACTTGGGTAATATCTAGCCTAGTACAAACCATGACATGCATCAAGCTGATAACTATCGATGAGTAAGGTACCTTGGACATCTTAAGATTTTTAGCTTCTATCTTGGGACTTTGATCCTTTGATAATTGAAAGTGGCCTACCAAAGAAGTACCAACAAATTTAGCATCCAACATGTAAACCTTACCAAGGCAATATTCACATACTATGATTGGTATAAAACTAGCTTCCTCTCCTTCCTATCATGATAAATTCTCATACCAAGGATTTACATTGTAGTACCCAAATCATTCATATAAAATGAGTCACTAAGATATTTCTTAAGCATATGAATATTTTGTATGTTCTTTCCTGCAACTAACATGTTATCAACATACAAGCATAATATAATAAAAGAATAATAATTAAAATGTTTGATGTACATGCAATGATCAAGTTGACACATTTGATTTTTTTTTCCAACATAAAATAATAAAATTTATTATACCATTGTGATGGATCTTATTTCAGGTCATACAAGTTCTTCTTTAGTCTGCACTTATAGTTCTCCTTCCCTTTGACCTCATAACCCTATGGTTGCTTCATATACAACTCTTCATCCAAATCATCACGAATAAAAGTAGGTCTCACATCTAACTAATCTAACTACAAATACTCAACTAAAACTAAATCAATAAAAGTTATAATATAAGTCATTTTTACAATAAGAGAGAAAATCTCATCAAAATCAATACCTAATTTTCTTACAAACCCCTTGACCACCATCCTAGCCTTATACCATTTTCTCCCTTCACCCTCTTCTTTGATCCCGAAGATCCACTTTTTCATCAATGCGCTCTTACCCTTGGGTAGCCTAACTAAATCCCATGTTTTATTCTCCATAAGAGATCTATGCTACATCCATGGCTTATTCCCACTTCAACTTGGAATCTACCTTTATTGCCTCCTCACAACACTCTATTTATCCATTATCAGTGAGTAATAAATAATTAAAAGAATGACAAAAATGTTTATATTTTCTTCTTACCCTATAAGATACTCTTACCATAGGAGTTTGGGGTCCTTGTATATAAGGTTCCTAAAATGAATCCTTAGATACTTTTTCATCCACAATGTCATCCAATATTGTGTACTCTTTCTGTTCCTAATCTTATTCATATAATGGATCCTTATGCATGGCTTTTTCATTAAAGACTACATCTCTAGACTAAAATATTTTCCTATATTTAATGCTCCATAAATAAAAACCAAAGTCATCCTCACCATAACCAAAAAATGTGCATTTCTCTAATTTAGCCTCTAGCTTGGTCCTATCTTATTTCTTAACGAGAGAAAAATCCTCACATCCAAAGACTCTAGGGAAAGAATAATCAACATTATTACCAAACCAAGCTTATTCTGGAATGCATCCATCCAAAGTAATAGAAGGTCCTCTATTAATTAGATATACTACCATGTTAATTTATTCAATCCAAAATTATAATGGTAACCCTGCATGTAACCTCATGCTCCTAGCATGTTCTATTATTGTTCTATTCATCCTTTTAGATACCCCATTCTAATATGGATTTCTTGGAACCATCTTTTGCATATGGATGCTTTTTTTAGAATAATAATCAAAGAAATCATTACTATAATACTCACCTCCATTATCTGATCTAAGACATTTCAACTTGAGGCCTATTTCATTCTCAATCAAGGATTTCCACTTCTTAAAAGTGTCAAATACATCATACTTATTTCTAATACAATAAACCTAAAATTTTCTAGTTGCATCATCTATAAAAGTAATATAATAATTGGATCCACTAATAGAAGACACCTGAGTCAGTCCCCATACATTTGAGTGTACCAAATTTAATTTGTGATCTTTCTTTGTGGGTCCAAACTTTAAGAACTTAACTCACTTCTATTTATCATACACAACTTTCACAGAAGTCTAAATCTATATCTTTCAACCTAGGCAACTTATCTTTTAAGATCGACATGTCTTTATGGCTCATATGACTAAGCCTATAGTGCCACATAGTTGTATCTCCATGTGTAGTAACTAAATAAATAGAATCAACACTACTAGTTAAATATAAAGTACCAACTTTATTACCTCTTAAGATCACAAGATCACTTTTGGTAACTTTCCAAGAATCTATAGTAAACAATATTGAACATCACTCACTACCTAATTACCCCACTGAAACCAAATTTCATCTCAACATAGGCACATGTCTAACATACTTAAGGATCCATGTGTTCCCATTATTTATCTTAACCTAAACACAACATTTCCCTACTATCTCACATGGTTCATCATCACCAAGATATACATGAACTGTATTATCTTGAATATAATTAGTAAAATAATGCCTATGTGGGGTGGCATGAAAATAAGCCCCTAAATCTAATACCCAAGAATAAGAAAAACTATCTATATAAATAATTAAGGCATCTTGACATGATTTATCTGATGTCACTTTTACCCATTCATTTCCTTCTTATTGGAATTCTTAACCCAAAGTGACCAACAATCCTTCTTTGAGTGTCCACTCTTCCCATAATGCTATCATATCATCTTGGATCTAGATCTGGACTTAGATCTACCTTTTGGCTTTCCTCAATTGCCTTTGTGCTTGTCCTTTTGCCTCCCTCTAGTATTAGTAGATAAATCATTATATAAAAATGATTCACCAGTGTTTTTCCTTCACATCTCCTCACTAAGGATCATACCTAAAACATCTTCAAAATTCAATCTTCTCTTGATAGGGACTTCATTACTTATAGCCATAACCAAACTATCTCAACTATCAGGAAAAGAACATAAGATTAACAAAGCTATAACTTCATCATCAAGCTTAATTCTAATTAAATTGAGCATACTTAAAACCTTATTAAAATCATTAAGATGATTAGCAATTGAACCATTCTCAAAACATTTCATGTTAAACATTCTTTTGATAAGAAAAGTTTTATTTGAAGTTGAAGGTTTCTTATATAACTTTCCAAGTTTATCCATGAGATCCTTTATAATTATTTGATCTATAATGTTAAATACAATATAAGATGCAAGCCATAACTGTATAGCTCTTAATACCTTCCTATCAAGTAATAACCAATCTGCATCACTCATAATTACAAGTTTTCCTCCTTTCTCCTCCAAAGGGAGTTGAAGTTCCTTCTAATATAGGTAATCTTCCATCTATATTTTTCACAAACTAAAATTCTTACCATAAAACATGTCAACTCTAAATTTGATCTCTTCTCTCATAGCTCCCACTCAAGCTAATGGCCTTTATGTGATTTACCACTTTAACAAAACACACAACCAATGGCTCTAATACCAATTTTTAGCAATAAAACACTTCTAAATATAGATCTACTATTACCATAAAACAAATCTAAATCTATGAAATAAAATTCATCATGGAAACATTCCTTAATTCACCATTAATATGAAAGCATAAGTGAGATCAAAATAATAATAATATAGATAACATAGATCTAATGTGGTTCACCCAATGTGGGCTACATCCACCAATAAAAGTTTTCAAATAAGTCAGTAATATAAAAAAAGATTATAATGAACTCTCACAGAGATAGAAAAATCTCTTGTAGAAAGTACTACATAAAAAATTGCACTTTCACTTGCACCTACATAATGATTCATCTCACAATTTTCTAAACCACATCCTATAATGAACACCTACACTTTTAAAACACTTGTACTTTGACTCTGAGCCTCAAAGCAACAACCTACAAATAAACCATCAACCTATAAAGGCCACACCACACCTTGTATATATAGAAAAATGAAGAAAATCCATAAAAAGAGGAGTAAATGTGCAATGCTTATCCAAAATAACCATTATCCAACATGTGAAAACCATCTTCCACCTCATCAACCTTATCCAAAAGCTCTCCCAAGAAGGAATTCACTATTTCCATTTCTCCACCTTTTAAGGTCACATTTTCCCAAAATCATGTGATCACAACCAACTCCATTAAATAAGGAAGGAGTTCCCTTTTTCCAAAAAATAACTAGCTTCCTCAAAAAAAGGAAGTTAACATGGGAAAAGGCATCTAATAACTAAATCCATGAAATATGGAATACATAAAAATTAGGAATACAAGGAATATTCCACTCACATGTGGAGAAAATGAAAATTATTCCCCCCACATCCTTGGAGATCTTTAGGCCCCAAATATTTATTCTTATGGTCATGTGATAGCCCCAAAGGGCTCCACACTCAACACAAGAATTATTAAAATGCATACATTTAGTCTATTAAACATATAAATGAATCTCCACTATATTAATTGTCACAGAGATCATACGCATAATAAATCTAATTTATATCAATCAGGTATAATATATATTTAGGTTGAATATTTCTAATTTACATAAGTAGATTCAAATATAGAACATTTTATGACAAACAATAATATCAGTCTATTATTTATATGTAGAACTACTCAATTACAAACATCTAGTCATAATAATTTTAGAGAATCAAATAACTCATAACCCAAATCATATCTTACATGAACATAATATTTCATTTATACATCTCATTATGTTTTTCTAAGAATATATTTATTTATTTGTACTTTCCTGATCCTTGAGATCTTATGACTTATTTTTAATAGTCAATAAAACTATAGATGTAGGCAAACCTCTATATGTTATATATGCATATGAGTACCCAAGTCCTCATATCGATATTTTTATTAAATATGAGAATTTTTACATAATTAAATATAATAATAATATTTTAATCACAATCACTAAGAAGGGGGGTGAATCAATGTCTTCAAAAAATTCATTCAATTTCACTTAAGCATACAAGAACCATTCATACAAACATAAACATCTAACAAAGCATATGCAACCATACAAGATCATAAAACACATTACATATGTGAAAAAATATTAATGGGAATAAAACCCACTGATCTCTACAAATTTAATATAGTCTTATAAGACAAAAACCAACTTGAGTGAATCACTAACTTCATATGGATCACCAACTCTAACTATCCAAGCACTCACTTGACTGGGCTTTAGCAAGCACCCACTTGTAAGGAGACACCAACACCCTAGATGAGTCAGTAAAAAAAAATCCATCTAATTGCATTGATCACCTTCATAATACCTTATTTATCATAAAATAGTTGATGATCACCTTCTTAAACTCTTCTCTCTCTTGTATCCATCTCAAACTGCCTTCTAGGCTCCTTCACTCAACTAGGTCTCTTCAAGACAGATTAGGTCATATGACCTTGATTTTAATCTACATTACCCATATTATATATTAATTATATTTTATATACACCCTTATTATGGTATAAAATACCTCCTTTAGCTCTTCAAAGTGTTATATCCTTTACTTCCACTCCCTCATTCTCTAACTTACCAATTAGGTCTATTAGGCCTTGTTCTTATACTAGGCTCTTGGTCAACCACACACACATGAAAACTTAGATTTTAAAAAAAATAAGCGTTATAAAATTACAAAATTATGAATCAATAATTACATTATGTTTTATATATCTCAAATAGAACAATTCCTTCTTTAGGACTTAAGGAGACCTAATTCAATTTGGCCTTAATTAATACACATTACTCTTTGATCTACTTAGAACAATTTTAAAATATAAAAATGGAAGGAAAAATTAATATAAAACTAAAATATAACCCCAATAATTTAATCTTAGGTCCATGACACTTTTTATCTCCAACCACTACTTGAAACACACCATTAGTACTTTTTACATTAGACCTTCATAGACATAGAAAGGTTTGTCATGAACAATTGAAGATAATACATCATTTAGCCATAAAAACATGATAATAAATAACATAAAATACATAAAATACTTAATAAATTTAATTATAATTCCTTACACAAGGAAAACGGACTCAAAAACACTCATGCAACTTGCTCACTCAAAACTGCAAATTTTCCTCAAAGACTAGTCATAGTGACTCGGACCTCTAACACTTGTATAGACATCTCAAATGACTTATTATGCGTTTATATTATCCTATTATATAATTATACTATTTTAATATATAAATATAATATGGTAAGATGTTAATATTGCTTTTTCATACCAATCTCATAACCTTATATCTCATTATCTCATATGAATTAGATAGGTCAACCTATGAGCAACTTTTTCACTATAATCACTAACCTCCAAAACTTATACCAAATATTAAAATGTATTAAAATTAATTTAAAATATCTTCATCTATTTTTTTTCGTCACTCTATCATGGAAACATATTTATAATCTTCTTTTCTTTACTACTTGAGTTTTTCACTATTTCCACCATTAGGCTTGTTAGCTATTGGTTAATTTTTCTGACCATTTTTGCACACTTGGGACATGAAATATTAGTATCAAGATTCATCCTCCATCCATTTTCATATTTTAACTTGGTTAAATTTTTCTTCTACATCAAATATCAATGAAATTAACACTTACTTATAGGATCTACGCACACACCTAACAACTCAATCACACATCGAGGTGTATGACAGATTTGAACACAACCTTAAATAGTTTATCTAATCATACCAGTCCATTTTCATAATTTTTATCAATATATTCAACATCATGTCCTTATTAGGGTTCTAAGAGGGTTTAAACCTATTTCTATTCTACAATTGTTCATAAAGCATAGCCCCTCAATCTAAAAACAAATTCCTAGTATTTTGAGATAGGATCCTTAATAATATACCATGAAAATATTAGGTTTTCATGAAAATATTTTATGAGATAATGATCACAATAAAATCCTTCTTGGGTTGAGAACCCTTCATTATGTGCACTTCAGAGACCTAAAAACACTTTTTCTTACCTTAACCTTTAAACTTTGATCTAAAAATTCATTAAAACACCTAAGGAAATCCAATCATACATATAAAAAATATCACCTATGCATACTTTCCTCAGAAATTTAACCTCATGCCTCATTAGGCCATGCTCTCACCACCTTGCTTTCTGCACTTGAGTCTTCACACCTTATTAGGCCTTGAACTGACCTTCAAACCTCTTTTCAAGTTCTCAATACTTCACTCACATGCTCACACAATGTCAAAAATCCTTATACAACCTTATCTCATCATGCCATCATGTGTCTTGATGCACAAGACTAGGCATCTTTTACACATACCTTCTCAAGACACTACTAGACCCAAGCACTTGTCAATTTTTACAAAAAAAGAGTTCTGTGTTGATTTTCAAATCACTCATGCATACATAAAAACATATACCAATCATATATTACACTATTATAATCACTAAAACACTAATAAATATTCTCTCTTCATATCTACACTCTTTAATGACCTCATTAAGACCTATGGCCTCATGACCATGCCAACTGATCTTCAACACTTTATCTTATTAAAATACTTACTAGAGCACCATTGAGACATAAATAACAATAAACATCATAGTTACATGACATCAACCTTCATAATCAATTTTGAGATAACAAAGAAAATAAATGAAAACATTAATGGTATCAACCTTCTCAAGAACCTTTGACATTAATGACAACATCAACACCAAATCTCAACAATTAGGAAAAATGCTCAACAATCTCCCCCTTTGTTATTGATGGCAAAACATAATGAAAAATTATCATTCTCATCTCCCTCATTTTGTTATTTCTCCCCCTTTGACATAAATGATAAAATGATGTTTTTGACTTCTTCAATCACACTCCTTGTAACCAAAATATTGAACATAGAGGACTATGAGTTTATGAGTCATAATACAAACATGTTCCCCTATCTCCATGCATATTTTATTAGAAAACCTCAACTACTCTTAGAACTAATGAACCACCTAATCATATCCACCTAAGTACTTGGCTTATTTAATGACAAGAGGGGTAGGAATTACACCCAATTCCTATTTTAGGTGTTCAAATGCTACCTTTGGAAGTGCTTTGGTCAAAAAATTTTAAATCTAATTATGTGTGGAAACATATTCAAGCTTGACACTTTGTTCACTTACATAATTTCTTAAAAAATGATACCTAATGGGAATGTGCTTAGTCCTTGAGTGCATGATAGGGTTCTTTGAAAAGCTTATAGCACTTGTATTGTCACAATAGATAGGGATATGACCATCATAATCCATCTTGTTGTATTTTAAGGTCTATCTCATCCATAGGACTTGGGTGCAATATGAAGCTATTATAATATACTCATCCTCACAAGTGGATAATGCCACAGATGGTTGCTTCTTGCTTATCCATGAAACTAGTCACCCACCTAAGAAGAAGGATCCTCTACTGGTACTTTACTTAACCTCTAGAATTCCTTCCCAGTTTGCATCTATATAGACTATCAAATTAAACTCCTTGCTCCTTATATACCAAAAAACATAATCCATAGTCCCCTTGATATACCTAAGTATCCTTTTGACTACTTGTAGATGATTTTCTTTTGGATCTACTTGAAACCTTCCCACAATAACTACTACTTACATGATGTTAGGTCTAGAGGTAGTGGTGTATATCATACTTCTAACCATTAACCTATATGACATTTGATTGACATTTGGAGACTCATTTTCCTTGTTTAACTTACACCTTGTGATCATAGGTGTACTAACTGACTTACAATATTAGATCTCAAACTTATTCAACATCTGTCTTATGTACTTGGCTTATGAAATGAATATACTTTTTTTATATTGGGTTTTTTTAACCCAAGAAAGAATGATGGTTCTCCCAACATGTAAATATCAAAATCTTTCTTCATTACCTTTACAAATCCATTGGTCATGTTCTCATTATTTCCACCAAAGATGATGTCATTTGCATAGACAACTACTATCAACTAATGGTCATATTCTAAATTTATGTATAAATTACTATTTTTAACTCCTCTTTTGAACCATTGATCTAATAGATGCCTGTCAAACCTAGCATATAAATCTCTAGGAGATTTATTTAAACCATAAAGAGGCTTTTTCAACCTGTAAACATAGTCCTTATCACTTGATAGTGTCAACCCTTCAATTTTCTCTGTATACACCTCCTCTTCAAAATTCCCATTCAAAAAGGTATATTTGACATCCATATGGTAGACCTTGAACATTTTGAATCCTACATATTCTATAAATAATTTGATGGCCTCCAATCTTTCTAATATTGTAAAGGTCTCCTCAAAGTCTACCCCTTCAACTTATGCATATCCCTTGCATACCAATCTAGCCTTGTCCCTCAAGAATTCTCCATCTTCACTCAACTTGTTTCTAAACACCTATTTTATCTCAATGACATTCTTATCTTTAGGCCTAGAAACTAGTTCCCAAGTCTCATTCATCTCTATTTGGTCTAAATCCTCATTGATAAAACCTATCCAAAATTTATATTTGATTACTTCTATAAAATTCTTAGGTTTAATATTAGACAATATATTAACATTCTCTTAATTTAGATTACCTACCGGTCTCCTCCTTTTTTTCATACCTACATTATTATTTCTAATGATTTAAGATTTAGTATTAACTCTTTAAATCTATCTTGAGGGGAATTTTGAGTCCTATCTTTATTCAAATTCTTCTTCCTCATCAACCACTATAGTTTCCTCTTCATTCTTGAAGTCTAGAATCTCTAAAATATCCTTTGACTATGAGTGTGATTTCCTTGTCTTATCAATCTTCACATTGGTGCTTTCCACTATCTTCTATAACCTCTTGTTAAAACATCTATACGCTGAGCTCATTACTAAGTATCCTAATAATATACCTTCATCAGATCTAGAATCAAACTTTTCTAAGTTTTCATCATATCTTTTGACAAAATATTTCCTCCCAAACACTATAAGTGTTCCACATTAGTAGGTCTACCTTTCAATAGTTCATAAGCAGTCTTATTTCTACTAGTCCTTATCTAGCCTCTATTTAAAATGTAGAGTTTAGTACTTAGTACCTATCTCTAATAACCATCAAATAATATATATTCATTCACCATAGTTCTATCCATCTCTTAAACTATTTTATTCTTTCTTTGCAGTACCCCATTTAATGAGGTGTCCTAGATGCTGATAACTATCTTTCTTCCATAACCTCAAAAAAATCATCAAAATAGTTGGACCAAAACTCTCCTCCTTTGTCATATATTAGACACTTGATCTTCCCATTCTTATGATTCTTAAAAATAGCTTTGAATGCCTTGAAATTGTCAATATTTTTTAAATTTTCTTTCAAGAATGCTACCCAAGTCACTCTTGTGTCATCATATATGAGAAAAATGAAGTAGATATCTCCTTGAATGCTTTGAATTCTTGTAGGCCTATAGACATCAGTGTGTATTAATTCTAAGGGTCTTATAGTAGAGTACTCATTGTATTTGAACCTTATTTTAGTTTACTTACCATGTTGGAATGCCTTGCGAAGTATGTTTGTAGGTTTGGTGATCTTAGGCATGTTCTTCATAGACTTCTTAATGCTTATCTTGACTATATTGTCAAAGTTTAGGTTACCTAACCTTATGTAACATAGCCAAATTCCATCCATCTTGATCATAAAACATCTCTCCTTATTGATCTAATTTAAGACATATAGATTATTCTCAATCCTCTTAGTATTGATAATTAGCTTTCCTAATTTAGCTCTCCTTATCTCACATCCTCTATCATAAAAGGTCAGTGTGTGTCCTATAGACACCTAAAATTGACCACCAATGGCTTCATATCTAACTTTAGACCAGTTCTTACCAATCATTGAATACCTATCCCAAAAAGATATATTAGTCTCAAATTTGGATTTGTAACCTTGCATTAAATCAATTTTGCCTATTAAATCAATTAAAAAAGGCAAATGCACACGCTAAATTAATAAAAATCAAACAAATTACCAAATACCTAAAAAAATTAATTAACTTGCACATCCTAATCAAAATCAATTAAAAAGTCAAATCAATTTCAAATCCTAACTGAGTTTACCTATGAGCTAATAAATCAATTAGATTGATTAGTAAAAAAGAAATTCAATAGCATCTTAAAACATTCTAGAACACACTCATTACCTTTGTGAGTTGTCATTTGATGAAAATACCTAAAAAAATATTTTATGAATATGTCAAACTCAACCATGGTCAAATTTAGCCCATTTCAAGGGATTTGAAATCCTATAAAAGCAATCCTAGAGCTCTTCATTTATAGATCTCAATCAAATTAGAGTTATAATGTAATAATAGATTAACGAAATTAAAAGCCTAGTGTTATAATGTTGAAATTGAGTCAAGCCAAGCATTCAATAATGGTGCTTAGAGGAAAAGATGTTAGTCATATGTCATTGATGAAGACTTTTTATGCATAAACTGGGAAATCCAATGAATAAATCATTTGGATCTCTCAAGTAATGTAAAGATTATTTTTATTTGCATTTTAGTTGGATTTTCCATTGTTGTTTGTTCATTAAGCTCCCCCTAAGAATCAAGGCTTAGAGATGTTAGTATGTTAGTGTGTTGATTTCATGGTTTTATGAACTAACACTTGATATAACCTCCTCTATTTATCAAATTCCTTGATCAACAATGGCACATCCTATGAGAGTATCTTCATGACTGTGCAACCCATGAATTTATTTGTATTCATAGTTTTTTGTTTTGTTTTGCTAGAGTAAAAATGATCCACAAAGAATTAATTAATTTTTACTTAATTAATTTTTTTTAAAATTTTTTAATGAGTATATATAAATATGTGATTGATATTATTTGAAAATTTCAAAAAAAATCTCTTTATATTTTAGAAGTTATAACTCTTTTAGTGTCTATCACTTTCTATTTTTTAAATTTATTGTAAAAATAGACAGTACAGAGCTAATAACTTTTTTTATTCACTTATTTGACCTAAAATTTTGTATATAGGTGTACCCTAGACCTATAAATAATCTCAAAAATATTTTTGACAAATGGATGTATATTTTTAAATTTATGGCTAAATTATTGACTGCAAGTTTTTATGATTTTTGTTTTCGATTTTCTTATTTTTAATGTTCTAAATTCTTCTTTGCATGTTTCATAGGTTTTTTTTTTTTTTTTTTTTTTTGGAGTTTTTTTATTGATTTTTTTATAAGCTTTTCCTAACCTAAGATGTTTGATTTTTTGGTGTTTTACCTTCAGGTCGATAGATTTTACCCTTCAAAGTTACTTATCTCATTTGATAAATAATCTTCCAGGCTAAATGAAGTTTTGACCTTTCCTTTGCAAGACCTATTTGAAGAAAACCATTTCAATCTAAATTAGTCTTTTCACACATCATTTGGATGTATATAATGAACTAGGGATCCTTCATTTTGGTGTTTAAAGAAACTTTTTTAGGGTGTTTTATTGGTAAAGTTTTTATGGTTTCTTTCAAAATTCACAACTTAAAGCCAAGGGGATAAAAAAACCATCACACATTTAATTTAGTCTTATAAAATTGAATAGACTTCATAGTTTTTTCAAGTTATTTTATTATTCATTTAGTCTAAACTTGTTTGAGCAAATAGGGAGTTGTGCGTGTATGCTCTCCCATCCATCTCCTTTATGGAACTTTTGGGATCAAAAGTGCGAACTTATTTTTGAGTGGTTTGACTTTATTTATATTTACACAAGTTAATAAATCCAAGGGTATAGTAATGAATCTAATCAAAAAAATTTAATTTGATACAACAAAATTAATTTCACTTCAATTATTTGCAAACTTGATTGTTGATTGTGTGTTTTAGTGAAAAGAGACGTGTGTGTATGCTCTCCCATCCATACCCTTTAGGTAAATTTTGGGATCAAAATCATAATCTCATCAGACTTTTAGTATATTCCAAGGCATGGAAAGAATGTCATTTAAAGCCCTCTCCAAAAACTTGTAATAGTATTGGGTGATCTTGAGGTAACCATAAAGTCTTTCTATTATGTTATTTATTTCATTACATATTGCCTTATGAGGGGGACTTAATTACATCCCACAAGTTTTATAGGGAATATTTAATGCAAGGATTCATATCTTGGCATCGACTTCATCACCCCCACTAGGATCAAAGGTTTGAGTGGTTAAACTACTTTTTAATGTTTGGGTTAAGCACCAGGATATATCTGCACATTGGACATCACACTACACTGAGTAAGTGATGGATGTAATGGTTGAAAAAAAGGAAAGACCTTTTTTAAACAAGCCAAGTGCCATAGACACCTAATTAAAGTGTGTTTATTTTGCATCATTTGACATGAAAGTCATTGTATAATTTATTGATCTAGAACATTCATAAAACAAATAATTTTAGTCAACCCCACTTTGCCACACTCTTGATAGGAATTTGTATGATCTACTTGTATTTTATCATTTTCTTTCTTGATATTTTGAGACTAAAACTAATGTATTTTTTTATAAACCATATCAAAAACTAGTTCATTTATATGTCACTCCTTGATCAAAGAGGCATTATATTGGCCATTTTACACCACACTTATGTCTTGTAATTTTTGTTAAACATGTTTGTGTGTGTGTTACTTATTTGATATAGGTATAATTATGCTTCCCAAATAATTATCAAATTTATACCTTGGAGTCTTTGAAATAAAACATTGATCACATCATTAGAGCATACTTATGCTATTAGGCTACTTATTTTGTTTCGAGACTTGTTTACCATTGTATCAAAACCATTGTTCAAAACCAATCATGTATATCATTTGGACCTTGTTCATGCACCATCATGTTATCCAATCTTATCTAACTTATTTAGTCCAATCATATTTTTCAACCATTGAGTTTTCAATTAACCTTGCCAAAATTCAAATTCAAATATTGATTGATTTTTTTAAGGCCTCACTTTTTAAGGGCTGATACATAGATATTTCTCTTATGATTTACATAACTTAGGTTAATTGACTACCAAATTTTGAAAATTATCACTTTTTTTTCCATTCAGTCTATCCTCATCATTATTTGTACATGTATTTTCAAAAACATAGTCTTTTCTTCAAGTACATTTTACCTTATGGCTAATACCAACTAATCATGTTTATGTTTGATTCTATATGTTGGGTCTATGTCAAAGTTATTCATACGTTGTTACATTAAATCAAATCACATCAACCTTTTTTTCAAAGTATATATTTTGACACCATTTGGCCAAAAGTCTTAGAAAATCATGTGTGTTTGAGCCTAGCTTTTGACTTCATGTTTGGATGAAAGCCTTCGCAACTCAACTTTTCTCTTTCCTAGTTTAGACCTTGTTTGGATCACTTTGGCCTAGAATTTGACATGCCAAATTTTATTCATCTCTTGACCTTTTATGTGTATGACATTTAACATTAGACATTTGGTGTTAGACAATTTTATGCCAAGTCTTAGCACAAACTATTTTGGAGATACAACTCCATGTTCAAATCACTATTTGGAGATATAACTCCAATATTTCAACCAAGATAGCTCATGGTTTAACCCTTTGTCCTTTAGACATAGTTTTTCAAATTTTGTATAACTCTAAGCCTTTTTATTTTCAAATCTTTAATCATTGATGTGGATATATCTAGATACACTTATGGTGGAGTCACATACAATCCAAATTATGATATAATGGCCACACAAAATGGCTTTGATTTTTATGGCTTTATTAAAGACCCCTTTGATGATAATATGGTTTGTGAGATGGAATTTTATCCACTTTGCACAAATCAAATTGAGGAACAAATTCAATACATCAATTAGGATGATATGGTTGGTGAGGAAGAATTGGATATAGACCTCTATAATGATTATGTTATTTTGGAAATGGATCCATACCCTCCTTATAATAATCAATATAGGGAACAAAGTCAAAAACCATCTTACAATCCAGCTCAAAACCCTGACTAATATGATATGGTTTATGAGGAGTACTTGGATGCTTTAGCTTATGCAAGCAATCAAGATCCATAATGTCACACCATTTCCATTTTAGGACCTCATCCTTTGGGTTGTGTGAGAAATCAAGCTCCATAGTGCCCACCCATTATCCAAATGCTGACCATTCCTTGTCTAGTGACTATCATTACCCACTTTAGAAAACCCCAACCAATCCAACGTAAATATTAACCAATCCAATTATGATCCCAACCAATCATTTAGCCTAAACCTCATATAATCTTTCAACCTCAACTCATCATTTAGCCTTAAATCATCATTCTACCTGAACCCCAACCAATCCAACCAAAACCTCAACCAATCCAATCAATACCTACACAAATGAGCCAATCATTTGACGACCAAGCTATGTTTAAAACCAGTATTTTCTAACTCATTAGAAACTAAGGCCAAGAAAACCAACCAATCTAAGATGCTTTTGTTGAAACAACCATTTGTGACAAGTTAACCTATGATGAATCACCTTTCAATCCTATACCAATTATTGAGGATTCTCACTCTAACAAACAAGTCTTTGTTGAATCAATATTTAATGATTATAACTACCTTTCGGAAAATCATTAAATTGACCATATGCCTATTTTTCAAGAGCTTCCCTTTGACAAGCTAGTCTTTGAGGATTTGTTTCTTGACTTTTTTTTCCCATCTTAGAAGAGTATCACTATGAAAAACTAGTCCAATACCAAAAATTCAACAATACATCATTATAATAGAGTATCCATAAAATGAAGAATTAGAATGAGAGTTAGGTTTTATTCTTGGACAAACATTATATTTAGCTTCAGAATTAGAATTGACATTAGTCTCAACATCAGATTTAGAGTTTTTTGAGTCAAAATTAGATTTAGAAATAAAATATGTTTGTAACTATTACAATATTGGTTATGCATGCCTAGTAGATTAGTTTAAATAAATTTGTGATACTTTCATAGTTTTTGAGGATGATTACTTTAGCATCGACACAAGTTCTCCTAATAGTATCTTCTATAAAGATTGTGTAGCCTACCTCCATTCCATTACCATTACCACCAACCATCATAGCCATGTCATTGACATTTCATCTCCCATAAGTGTTGATTGGGACCAATAGAATCATACCTTATTAAACTACATCCATGGTGACATATCAATTGACTAAAATTAAGGAGGCTAAGACCAAAATCATACATAGAACACTCTCTTAGTGAAACCTTTTTGGAGGAACAAGGGTGTAATCAAAGTCAGAACTAATCATTTTCTAGTGAAATTTTTTTGAAGGTGCTAGGGGAAAATCAAATTCAAAGTCCATGTTACTCAGTGAAACCTTCTCGAAGGCACTATGGGATAATCAAGACAACTTCATTGGTAGAAACCTCTTTGAGGAATTAATAGTTGAGCATAAAAGTTCATCAATATTTAATGATGACATTATCAAAGATAAAATCAAAATAGTTTCCACTCTACATCCTAATTAGATGGCTTCTACTCTTAGGACTAAACAATAGAATAATTTAGTGGTATTATCAACAGAATATTAATAAGTCTTTGGCCCTACCACATCCAAAGTTATGTTGAATCTAGAATCAACAACATTATGTGTGTCTACCAATCCTAATATTCATTTGTTTTCCCACCATTATCCATTCCATTTCCATTCATCATTACATGACACAAACAAAACTATCAACCAACATTTATCCATAGTTGCCATCCATGGCTACACTTTCCTTTACAAAGGCTACAAAGATATCTCATCTCTACATTTGAAGAAATCAGAATCAATGAAAAATAAAGATCACAAAAACATTCTTGGAATTCAAATCTATAGTCAATTCTTGATAAAGAAGCTATTCAGACGAGGTGTGGGATATCAATTTACATGATTGATTATTCTAGTTGTATCATTTGTTGATCAAGACATGCATCTTCACAACAACAAGAACCATAGAATCATTTATCATACCTAGGACATAACTAAACATTTACCATATCATATCAAGTTATCAATCCTTTTACCATTATCACATATCCTAGCCATTTGCCTTATTACTTGGGGGAAACCCTCTCAACATTCTTCCTATCATCCTATCCAATCTACTAGTCTACCATTATCATATCAATTATCCATCTAACTATTCCATTCCTACTAGACCAAAAATGTTTTGAATCCTATCAACCTAGCCTATTTGACTTTGGTTCATCCATTAGTTTCATATTTTCATCATACAAAATTAGATTAGTCTCATTAGTTATTTCAAGTATTTCAAACAAATGTAGTATTTTGGATCAGTATGATATAATTTTTAGTAGTTGCATCCTTCATTTATTAATTTAACAAATTCAAAGGGACTACTTTTAGAAGCTAACCTTTATAGTCATCTTTGGCATGATTCTCTTTTTATCAAGTTTGTTTATGTGAGCTTTACTATATCACCTACTAGGGAAAACAAGTGTTCATCAGTATTGATACTAATTATATCATGTACTGTGGAAAATTTATATCATTGATCTATTAGTTGTATCCTATTTATAGTTGTGTATGGGAAAACTAGGGAAGACATTTGTTTATTATGCCTAGGCATATCACCTATCCATTCTTATGTTGTATTATGCCATCATACTAATTGTGCCAATTTTTTTTGAATTAGCTACTACACTAGTCAATTCATCTATTGTGAGGTGAACTATTATGAACTAATGCCATTTTGGGACTATGTGGGTTGGGTTTGATTCACATTAAGATTAGCTAAATCCCCCTTTAGCCATGCTCTTACTATTTTGTGATCATTATTTCAAGTTCTCATGATCTCAACATTTTGTGAGCATCATTTCAAGTTGTAACACTCTTGCCATTTGTGAGCTTTGAATATTTACCATCTCATCATTCTTGATTGATTTTAGATGCTTCAAAAATTCTAAAAACATTTGATAATATTTATAAAAATCAAAAACATTGACCACTTCTTTGCCTTAAGGATTTTGGGAACCCTCACTAAGTCACAAAAAAATATTTTTTTCTTCATTTCCCCATCCTTTTTGGCCTTTCATCCTATGCTATCACCATTTTGTGAGTTCATCCCTATTCTTATAGTACATCCATCATGTCTTCTATCAATCATCATTTTCTTTCCATTTTTTTAGAAGAACTACATTTGGCCTGAAGTTTCGTTAGATCATCATATCCATGGAACTATGTAGGAAACATCCACTTGCCTAGTGCATATGGAGATAGCTCGACCACCCCTTCTTTTTCTTCTATTCCTCCATCTTGTTTGTTTATTTATTTTTCACCTAGTTTCTAGGGGTAATATTCATCATGATGTTTATACTAACATAGGGACTAACACTTGTTTGTTTCTTTATTTGTCTTGCTTGTTTATTTATTTGTTTATTTGTGTGCTTGTTTGTTTGCTTTTAGCACTATGGCCTTGATTAAGTATATGTGTGTTGATTGGGTGATTCCTTACAAATTATTCTTGAATCTATCCATATTCAAATATATGCATTTTCATCATTATTTTTATCATTGGTATACTTGTTTTCCATTGAGTATTGGATATCAGAAGTCAATATTTATGCATATTTTGGTCAAGCCCCCATGGTGTTCTATCATGAGGCCTACCATAAAATTATATAAAAAATAATCAGCTTTGAGAGCTATACAACATCACCATATCCTTGACATTGACATCAGTAACAATCCCAATCATATCCCAAACAAAGTAATTAATGAAATAATTTTAGTCTTTGTTAGTTTAGATGAGCATCTCCCTACTAGAAAGTTGTCTTAATTCATCTTTATCCTCTATATCAATTTATCAATCATCAACCATAAATCATGTTTTTCATAAGTAGGGTATACTATATCAGCATTGTACACCATCCCACATGCATTCTCAATGATTATATCACCTACTGGGGAAAATCATTATGTTATCACTAATTTTTATTTTTTGTTTATCTATCATAACTGGGTTAGCTCCATATTCTCAATGATTACATTCCCTACTAGGGCAAATAATTTTTTTATCATACCATGTTGCCACTATCGGGGTATAATGATTATAATCACCATTGGGCAAACAATTGTACACCATCCCACTTGCATTTATTAGTGATTTTACTTAACTTTGGGAGAATAATTGTGTTTTCACCTCATCATATTAATTTTTTTGGTCCTCTCATTTCATTTCTTTCTTTTGAGGGATTTTTTATCAACCTCCTTACCAACCACTCCCTCAAGGGGGCAGCTACAATTCATCTATTTCTATTGAAGTCGTAAGCACAAAGAACATTTTTATTCTTTGTGAAAATATTACTATGTTTACATCTTACAATACCTTCCCTAACATGGGCAAAATGTAGACACCTAAAATTGGCCACTAATGGTTTCCAATTTGACTTTAGACCAATTCTTGCCAATCATTGAATACCTAGCCCAAGAATTTTTATTAGTATTGAATTTGGCTTTATAACCTTACATTAAATAAATTTATCTTATCAAATCAATTAAACAAGGCAAATACACACATTTAATTAATCAAAATCAAACAAATGACCAAATTCCTAAAAAGAATTATTTAACTTACACACCTTATTCAAAATCAATTAGCAAGTTAAATCAATTTCAAATCCTAATTGAGTTCACCCATGAGCTACTAAATCAATTAAATCAATTACTAAAAAGGAAATTTAATAGTATCTTAGGAAATTATATAACAAACTAATTACCTTTATGAGTTGTAATTTGATGAAAATATCTAAAAAAATATTCTATGAATATTCCAAACTCAACAAAATTTAATAAATTCAACCATGGTCAGATTTAACCCATTTCAAGGGATTTAAAAGCCTATAAAAGCAAGCCTAGATCTCTTCATTTATAGATCTCAATCAAAGTGGAGTTATAATGTAGGAATAGATTCATGAAGCTAAAATCCTAGTGTTATAATTTTTAAATTGTGCCAAGCCATATAAATCAAGCCATGCATGCAACAATGGTGCATAGAGGAGATGATGTCAGCCATATGTCATTAATTAATACTTCTTATGCATAAACTGAGAAAGCCAATGATGAAATCATTTTTAGCTCTCAAGGAAGGTAAATATTATTGTTCTTTGTATTTTAGTTAGGTTTTTAATAATTGTTTATTCATTAAGCTCCCCCTAAGATCTAGTCTTAAAGATGTTAGTATGTTAGTGTGTTAATTTCAATGTTTTATGGACTAACAATTAATCTAACGTCCTCTCTTTATCAAATTCCTTGATCACAGGTCCTTGATTGCACATTTGAATTCACTAAGTAGGTTATGTTTCAAGTCTTTCACATACAACACATTTTGTGTCTTGGTCTTCCCATTTTCCAAACTCAAGATACCCTTGCCAACTATATTGGCAATTGTATTGTCTCCAAACCTCGTTATTCCTGCATCATTCTTCTTTAATGAGATGAATTTTTTTTTGTCTCTTATAATTTGGCTTGATCAACCACTATCTATATAACATTTCTTGCCCTCATTTTGAATGTGAAAGGTAATCTGAGTTAGCATAGAATCCACTTTAGTCTTCTATTCATCCTTAGAATATAATCCATCTTGACTCTTAATCTCAATATTATTAGTCCTAACTTGATTTGGATTTCATACAAATGTTTGACCATTATCATGCATTCTAGGAGCTTCATATATATTTTTGAATTTTTAGGGCCTTCTAATCATATTATAACAAAATATTACAATGTGTCCTTGTTTTTGACAATCATAGCAAACAATATTTATGTACTTACCTCTTGATTTATCTCTCCTTTTCCCATGGTTTCATGATATTTTATCACTTATTACATTGGGCTACCTAATTAGTCTATTCATTTTGGTACTCTTGGATTGTTCTAACTTCTCATGCTCTTTCTCAATCTTTTTCATCTTATCTATGATCTACTTTTTCTCAAACTTCAAGGAATCTAGCTCTATCCTCAATTAGTCATACTTAACTTCCTTTGACATAAACCTTTTGTTGACACCTTTTAATTGGCTCTTTATATCCTTGATAATCTTATTTTAGTACTTCAAATCATCAATGGCACTTATGATCTCAGCTTCAATGTCTACTTTAGCTTCTCTTTATTTACTATCATAGTAGATGACTTCATCATACTTGTTGTCTTCTTTTTGATCACTAAACATCTTATGCTTCTTAGGATCACCTTCAGGCTATTAAACTTGATTCAAAGGACCAAGCTCAGATACCAATTTTTGTAAGAATAATCACTAAGAAGTTTGGGAATCAATTTCTTTAAAACATTTATTCAATTATACTTAAGCATATATGAACCATTCATACAAACATGAACATCTAACAAAGTATATGCAACCATACAAGATCATGAAACACATTACATATGTGGTAAACCCTCAAGGGGAAGAAAACCCACTGATCTATGTAAATGGAATACACTCCTATAAGACAAAAAACAAGTTTAGTGAAGCACCAACTTCACATGGAGCACCAAATTAAACTAGCCAAGCACCCACTTTACTAAGTTTTAGAAAAAACTCACTTGTAAGGAGGTACCTATATACACATAATATTGTTAATCTTTTATAAATTACTAATGCTCTTATCTTTCAAGAACCCATCGAGTCTTAATCTTTTTGAGTGCACACCCTAAGAGGTGCACCAAGAAAGGGGTGGTTAGACCATTGGTACTTTGTAGGATTACTGTCACTTTTACCACTTGTTATCTAAAAACTTGTTTTCTAAGAAACCAATCCTTGAAATGTTTCCTCCTCTTTTACAAACTTCTCTAGTCATTTACCACCTTTATTAGCCATTTTTCTAACCTAAATCCCTATTTGATAGTTTACATGACTATGTTAGCTATGTAAATCATGTACTCTTATTGATAAAACTTATTTAAGGTCTAGATCATCCATTGGATGACCTAGTCCATGACCTACTTAGTTTTTTTCAATTATGATACTAGGTCGATCAAGTCAACCTTGTCTATTGAAACTTTTAAAAGGGTTTAGGGTTAAATCCACCTATATAAACACATCCATTTTTACATTATTATAAAGAAGACAAGATTCATTATTAATTTGTAATTCTTTACAATCTACTCTTCCACTATTCTTCTTGGAGAAGAATCTAGTCTTGTGGAGAAGTCTTAGATGCTTTGGCCTTTCTTAGTGATCCTTACAAAACACAACAACATCTTATGAAGTATTTTTTGCCAAGGGACATATTGAGTCTTGACGGGTTCATCTTCCAAGTAAGTATATCTAACTTTGATCCTCTTTTTAGTAAATATAAGTATCATAAGTAATTTATTTTGAATAATAATCTCTCTCTCCATGCATTTGGGTTTTACCTATACACAACTTAATTAGTATTCTCTCATGCATGTTTACTTTTATTTTTTATTACCTCCACTTTGGGCCAAAATATTTGGTGAGAACTAGATTAGACTTTTGATTTACTTATTATTAGTTTAGTGAATATGAAAACATAGGACATAGTTAGGGTCATTACATAGTTTTTCTTGACAAGAGGCTTTAGAACCCTCCCTATTAATATTATTGTGGTAATATATCCCATAATTATATATATATATATATATATATATATATATATATATATATATATATATATATATATATTACTCATGACCCTAATTATCTAATGTATTCCCAATTAGAAGTGTAAGTAGGATCTATCTTATCTAAGCTAGGATTGATTTATAGGTTTAATGTATTTTTCATTGCATACATTTTGGTGAACCTGACATGGATCTAACCCTTACAATTTTTCTTTCACATTTTTCATTTCTATCATTTTTATTATTTTTTTATATTTTTGATACTAGGTCGAATAGGATGGTATAATTCTAACTTCTATGCACAAGTTTAACATGTAGTCACATCAAAATGACATTATTATTTTTATGTTTAAATAGGTTGACACAATACTCTCATTTAGCCCCAGATAATAGACTATGTCAAATAGGTTTACTTAGTCTCTCAGATAGCATCCAAAATAACAAACTAAGTCATGCAAGTTTAATTAGTAATCTAATCATTAGCTAGATAACAAACTAGGTTGACTAAGTTAGCTCAGTCATATTAAGAGGCTTTAAAAAATAGAGTTTCATAGAAGTAGGTTGACCCTATAAACATAGTTGGTAGAATTTTCAAGTAGCATTCAAGTCACTTTAATATAAATTTCATAGTCCTTAGCATCTTTCAACCCACCAAGGTTCCTTTTTTTCTCTATCCTTAATTTTAGTTTTTCATTATAGTTCTATTTTGAACACATTTGTAGTCTTAAAAACTCTAATCCTATATCAAACTAGGTCAACCTAGTCAACCTAGTTTTGCAGTCTATGTTCTGTCTAAAAGACTAATTTGACATAGTAAACTTAGTTTTTAATGACTCTTGCTTCTACAGTACATTAGCAACCCTCTGAACTCTATTTTTTAATGTTTGCATATAGTTTCATTTGAAATAACTCTATACCATTCTTAATTTGGGAATTAATGACTAGCAGTTCACCACCTCTGTCTAATAATTAGTTTGTGGATTGAAGGCTATGGACTTCATTAGCTTGGTATCCATCATCTTCCATAGATTCAACCAGAAGATGCTTAGGAACCTGCTATCTTAATCTAAGATAATGGACTTGGGGAGACCAAAATGGAGCTATACATGACTAAAATATATTTGAACAATTTATTCAATAGATATATTTTTCTTGCAAGCAATCATGATAGCCATTTTTGAAAAATGATCAACTACAACAAAAATATAGTCCTTGCCATGTTTTGAAGTTATCAAACCTAAGAGAAAATCCATTGAGATATATTCCCAAGGCCTGGTTGGTTCTAACAATGTCATGTACAATCCTTGCTTCTTATTTGTTGGCTTGGCTATCACACATGGGGTTCAAGATTTGAAATACCTTTCCACATCCTTTCACATATGGGGCCTAGTAGAAGTGTTTATGAAAAACTGCCATCCTCTTTTCTACAACAAAGTGTCTAGCTATCCTACTAAAATGTGCTTCCCATATCATCTTATATTGCTATATAGCTGGAACACAGATGTGTCCCATATGATAGAGGACATTATCTTGTAAATCAAAATTAGAAACGTGTTTACCTTTTTGAAGCACCTGATATGTATCAAAAAAGGTAGGATCTACTTCATACAGAGCACCCCAAGTGGTAGTCTCATGTCCACATAGGTCAAGCACTATTGTGAGTGCAATAATTGGTGGGTGGCTCAGACAATCTATAGCTATATTTGAGCTCCCTTTTTGGTGTTTGATTATTAGATGGAATTGCTAAAGACATTTAGGCCACTTTTGGTGCCTCTCATTTTATAGTTTGCTCTGATACCACTAATCCAAAACTCAAAATTTTTGGTTGACAAATATTTCAAGAACACAAAAATAACATAGGAATAATGAATTCTCTAAGAAGAAGTGTTTTATTACTCAAAATCACAATACAACTATATGTTTATCTCTGGGAAGAGATGTCTAATTTCTATTTTGGGTTACATATTCATTTATACACATTTTTAAATTAGGGGGAGGATGTGGAAGGTCACCAATATTGAGGGAGATGAATTGGTTTGACTTTCATGATTTAAAACTATATAGAATTTGAAGAATTACTATTTTTAGAAACTTAGTATTTTTAGACTGCACTACTAAAATTGAAATTTGGGGCACTTCCATTAGGTTTTAAATGGTAAAACTTCATTAAAAAAATATCCATGCCATCTCACCACACTCTCCTCATTATTATATTTCCAATGGTTTAAATGGTGAGTCAATTGGAGCTATGGTGCAAAAGTTATGGCTCCTGAAAGTTCCATCATCATTTGGGGTGGAACCATCACCCAAATTATCAACTGAATTGTCACCTAGATCATTCCTCCCTCCTTGAGAAGAAATGGTCCCCATTACATTAATTTTCCCCATTATGGGTGGTATTTATGTCTTTATTTGCTTCTTTATGAGCCACTCACCTTGGTGGTTAAGCTGACCCCTTTTGACCACCTGATAAAGCTGAATAGAGCATCCTCTTGTTGTCTTCATCCAGGTGTCCACAATCTGATCCTCCTCCACTAGAGTAAAACTCTATGGATCAAGATCATCAATGTTTTATTGTTTTTCTTTGACTGAAGTATCTAATAGAGGTGGATGAAATGGTTTGAGGAGCTCCACATTGAATTTTAGATGCAGACCAAGGTAGGCTAGTAGGTTCAACTTGAAATCATTTTCTCCAACTTTTATGGTGATGGTGTAGGGACCATATCGTAGAAGCTAATTTTTTCTATGTGAGCCTATAATTCATTCCTTCTAAAGCTGCAACCAATCCTTGTCACCCATAGTAAAATGGTGTGTAATCCTATGTTTGTCATGGCATTGCTTATACTTGTAATTCATCTTTTCCAAGATATCATGAACTTGATGTTGGATGTGTTGCATTTGTTCAATGAACTTTGTTTCTTTTGCTACCTCAGATATTCCATGAGGTGTATATTCCATAGTGGAGAATGGAATAGTTATATCAATTGATGCCATGGGTTAGAACTTGAAGCATACTTGGAATGGATTGTGCTTGGTTGAGTTATGTAGGGCCTGATTGTATCCATGTTGTATGAAAAGAAGCCCCAAATCCCATGTGCATGGATGCTTGGAGTGATACATCTAAATCATGTAAAGAATAAATTAATTCACCACCTCTGTCTAACCATTAGTTTATGAATGGAAGGTTGTGGACTTTATTAACTTGGTATCCATCATCTTCCCAAGAGTGGACCAGAAGATGCTCAGGAACCTATTGTCTCGATCTTAGACAATGGACTTGGGAGACCAAAATGGATCCATACATGACTAAAATATAGTTGAACAGTTTTTTTAGAAGGTATAATTTTCTTACAAGCAATCATGATAGAAATTTTTGAAAAATAATCAACTACAACAAAAATATAGTCCTTGCCATGTTTTGAAGTTATCAAACCTAAGAGAAAATCCATTGAGATAGATTCCCAAGGCCTGGTTGGTTCTGGCAATGGCATGTACAATCCTTCCTTCTTATTTGTTGGCTTGGCTATCATACATGGGGTGAAATATTTGAGATACATTTCCACATCCTTTCACATATGGAGCTAGTAGAAGTGTTTTTAAATAATTTCCAATGTCTTTTCTACACCAAAGTGTCAAACTATCCTACTAAAATGTGCTTCCCATATCATCTTTTATTGCTTTATAGCTAGAACACAGATGTGCCCCATATGATAAAGGACATTATCTTACAAATAGAAATTAGAAACATGTTTACAATTTTGAAGCACCTAATATGTATCAACAAAGGTAGGATCTGCTTCATACAGAGCACCCCAAGTGGTAATCTCAATTCCACATAGGTCAAGAACTATTGTAAGTGCAGTAATTGGTGGGTGGCTCAGACAATATGTAGCTATATTTGAGCTCCCCTTTTTGTATTTGATTATCAGATGGAGTTTCTAAAGATATGTGGCCCAATTTTGGTGTATCTTATTTCATAGTTTGATCTGATACCATTGATCCAAAACTTAGAATTTTTGGTTGACAAATATTTTAATAATACAAAAATAGCACAATAACAATGAATTCTCTGAGAAGATATGTTTTATTACTCAAGATCATAATACAACTATATGTTTATCTCTGGGAAGATATGTTTGATTTCCATTTTGGGTTACATCTTCATTCATACACATTTTGAAAGTAGGGGGAGGATGTGGAAGGTCACTAATCTTGAGGGAGATGAATTGATTCGACTTCCATGATTTAAAACAATACAAAATTTGAGGAATTACTATTTTTAGAAACTTACTATTTTTAGACTACACTACTAAAATTGAAATTTGGGGTACTTCCATTAGGTTTTCAAGGTTCAAAATTCATTGATAAAATATCCATGACATCTCACTATGTTCTCCTCATTATTATCTTTTTCATGTCATTGCTTATACTTTTGATTCATCTTCCCCAAGATGTCATAAATTTGATGTTGGATGTGTTGCATTTATTTAATGAAATTTTTTGCTTGCTACCTCAGATCTTCCATTAGATGTGTATTCCATAGTCGAGAATAGAACATCTATGTTAATTGGTGCCATGGGTTAGAACTTGAAGCATATTTAGAATGGACTATGCTTGGTCAAGATCTGCATAGCCTGATTGGATCCATGTTATATAAAAATAAGCCCCTCATCCCATGTGCATGGATGTTTGGAGTGATATATCCAAATCATGTGAATAATCAAGTGGTTCACCACCTCTATCTGACCACCAATTTATGGATGGAAGGTTGTGGACTTCATCAGCTTGGTATCCATCATCTTACATAGAGTGGACCAGAAGATGCTAAGGAACCTAATGTCTCAATCTAAGACAACGGACTTGGGGAGACCAAAATGGAGCCATACATAACTAAAATATAGTCAAGCAATTTCTTTAGAAGATATATTTTTCTTATAAGTAATCATGATAGCCATTTTTTAAAAATGATCAAATACAACAAAAATACAGTCCTTGCCATGTTTTGAAGTGGGAAGACTTGACAAAAAATCCATTGAGATATATTCCCAAGGCCTGGTTGGTTATATCAATGGTGTGTACAATCCTTGCTTCTTATTTGTTGGCTTGGCTATCACGTATGGGGTGCAATATTTGAGATACCTTTCCACATCCTTTCACATATGAGGCTAGTAGAAGTGTTTCTAAAGAATTCCCAATTTTTCTTCTACACCAAAGTGTCCAACTATCCTACTAAAATGTGCTTCCCATATCATCTTCTATTGCTCTACAACTAGAACATAGATTTGCCCCATATGACAGAGGACGTTATCTTACAAATAGAAATTAGAAACATGTTTACCTTTTTGAAGCACCTAATATGTATCAACAAAGGTAGGATGTACTTCATACAGAGCACCCCAAGTGGCAGTCTCAAGACCACACTGGTCAAGAACTATTGTGAGTGTAGTAATTGGTGGGTGGCTCAGATAATATGTAGCTATATTTGAGCTCCCCTTTTTGTATTTGATTATTAGATGGAATTGATAAAGATATGTGGCCCACTTTTGGTGCCTCTTATTTCATAGTTTTCTTTGATACCACTGATTTAAGACTCAGACGTTTTGGTTGACAAATATTTCAAGAACACAAAAATAACATAGTAACAATGAATTCTCTAAGAAGAGATGTTTTATTACTTAAGATCACAATACAACTATATGCTTATCTCTAGGAAGGGATGTCTAATTTCCATTTTAGGTTACATCTTCATCTATACACATTTTTAAAGTAGGGGGAGGATGTGGAAGGTCACCAATCTTGAGGGAAATGAATTGGTTTGACTTCCATGATTTAAAACAATACAAAATTTGAGGAATTACTATTTTTAAAAACTTACTATTTTTAGACTACACTACTCAAATTAAAATTTGGGGCACTTCCATTAGGTTTTTGGGGTTAAAATTTTATCAAGTGGAGCTCCATGCCATCTCACTACATTCTCCTCATTCTTAGATTTTAAATGGTTCAAATGATGAGTCAATTAGAGCTACGGTGTAAAAGTTATGGCTCCTAGAATTTTCATCATCATTTGGGATGGAACCATCACCTGAATTGTCACCTAAATTATTACCCAGATCATTCCTCCCTCCTTAAGAATAAATGGTGCCCATTGCATCAATGTTCCTCATCAAGTGTGGTAGTTATATCTTGATTTGATTCTCTATGAGCCACTCACCTTGGTGGCTAAGCTGGCCCCTTTTAACCACTTGATAAATCAAAATAGAGCATCCTCTTGTTATCTTCATCTAAGTGTCCACAATTTGATCCTCCTCCACTAGAGAAAAACTCTATGGATCAAGATTTTCAATATCCATTTATTCTACTATGACTAAAGTGTCCAATAGAGGTGGATGATATGGTTTGAGGAGATCTACATTGAATATTGGATGCATACCAAGGTAGGTTGGTAGGTTCAACTCAAAAGCATTTTCTCCAACTTTTATGGTGATGGCGTAGGGAACATATCCTAGAGGCCAAATTTTTCTATGTGGCCCTGTAAGTCATTCCTTCTAAAGCAACAGCCAAACCTTGTTACCCATAACAAAATGGTGTGTAATCCTATGTTTGTCATGGTGTTTCTTATACTTTTGATTCATCTTCTCCAAGATGTCATGAAATTATTACTAGATGTGTTGCATTTATTCAATGAACTTTGCTAATTTTTCTACCTCAGATCTTTTATAAGGTGCGTATTCCATAGTGTAAAATGGAAAATCTATATCAATTAGTGCCATGTGTTGGAACCCAAATCATACTTCAAATGGATTGTGCTTGGTCAAGTTGTGTAGGGCCTAATTGTATCCATGTTATATGAAAATAAGCCCATCATCCCATGTGTGTGAATGTTTAGAGTGATACATCTAAATCATGTGAATAATTAATCGGTTCACCACCTTTGTTTGATAATTAGTTTTTGAATTGAAGGATGTGGACTTCATCAGCTTGGTATCCATCATCTTCCATTGAGTCGACCAGAAGATGCTTAGGAACTACTATCTCAATCTGAGACAATGGACTTGGGGAGACCAAAATGGATCCATACATGACTAAAATATAGTTGAGAAATTTCTTTAGTAGATATATTTTTCTTACAAGCAATCATGATAGCCATTTTTGAAAAATGATCAACTACAATAAAAATATAGTCCTTGCAATGTTTTGAAGTGGGAAAACCTGAGAGAAAATCTATTGAGATAGATTCCTAAGGCCTAGTTAATTTTGGAAATGGCATGTAAAATCCTTGCTTCTTATTTGTTGGCTTGGCTATTGCACATGGGGTGAAATATTTGAGATACCTTTCCATATCCTTTCACATATGGGGCTAGTAGAAGTGTTTTTGAAGAATTGACAATGTCTTTGCTACACAAAAGTGTCTAGCTATCTTACTAAAATGTGCTTCCCATATCATCTTCTATTACTCTGTAGCTAGAAAATAAATGTACCCCATATGATAGAGGAAATTATCTTGCAAATAGAAATCAAAAACATGTTTACCTTTTTGAATTACCTGATATGTATCAGCAAAGGCAGGATCTACATCATACAAAGCACCCCAAGTGGTAGTCTCATGTCTACACACAAGAACTATTTTTAGTGTAGTAATTGGTGGGTAGCTAAAACAATCTATAGCTATATTTGAGCTCCCCTTTTTGTGTTTGATTATCAAAAGGAATTATTGAAGATATGTGGCCCACTTTTGGTGCCTCTTATTTTTTAGTTTTATCTGATACCACTGATATAAAACTTAGAATTTTTGGTTGAAAAATATTTCAAGAACACAAAAATAACACAGTAACAATGAATTCTCTAAGAAGAGATGTTTTATTACTCAAGATCATAATACAACTATATTCTTATCTCTAGGAAGAGATTTATAATTTCTATTTTGTGTTACATCTTCATTTATACACATTTTTAGAGTAGAGGGAGGATGTGGAAGGTCACCAATCTTGAGGGAGATGAATTGGTTTGACTTCCATGATTTAAAATAATATAGAATTCGAGGAATTACTATTTTTAAAAACTTACTATTTTGAAACTATACTACTAAAATTGAAATTTGGGGCACTTCCATTAGGTTTTTAGGGGTAAAACTTCATAGATTGTATCTCCATACCATCTCACCATGTTCTACTCATTCTTAGATTTCCAACGGTTCAAAGGGTAAGTTAATTAGAGCTATGGTGAAAAAGTTATGGTTCCCAGAAGTTCTATCATCATTTGGGGTCGAACCATCACCTAAATTATCACCTAAATTATTGCTCAGATCATTCCTCCCTCCTTGAGAAGCAATGGTCCCCATTACATCAATGTTCCTCATCAGGTGTGGCAATTATGTCTTGATTTAATTCTCTATGAGCCACTCACCTTGGTGGCTAAGTTGGCCCCTTTTGACCACCTGATAAAGTAGAATAGAGCATCCTTTTGTTGTCTTCATCTAGGTTTCCATAATTTAATCCTCCTCCACTAGAGAAAAAATCCATGGATCAATCTTGTCAATGTCTAGTTATTATTCTATGACTGAAGTATTCAATAGAGGTGAATGATATGGTTTGAGGAGCTCCATATTGAATATTAGATGAAAACCAAGGTAGGTTGGTAGGTTCAACTCAAAAGAATTTTCTCCAACTTTTTTTGTGATGGTGTAGGCACCATATCATAGAAGACAATTTTTTTTGTGTGGGCCTGTAAGTCATTCCTTTTAAATCTACATCTAAATCTTGTCACCCACAGCAAAATGGTGTGCAATCTTATGTTTGTCATGGCATTGTTTATACTTCTTATTCATCTTCTCAAAGATGTCATAAACTTGTTTCTTTATGTGTTGCATTTGTTTAATTAACTTTTTTTCTTTTGCTACCATAGATCTTCTGTGAGGTGTGTATTCCATAGTGGAGAATGAAATAGCTATATCAATTGGTGTCATGGGTTAGAACCCAAAGCATAAATCAAATGGAATATGCTTGGTCAAGCTATGTAGGGCATGATTATATCCATTTTTTATGAAAAGGATCCCCTCATCCCATGTGCATGGATGTTTTTAGTGATAAATCTGAATCATATGAACAATTAAGTAGTTTAGCACCTCTATCTGACCATCAGTTTGTGGATTCAAGGCTATGGACTTCATCATCTTGGTATCCATCATCTTTCATAAAGTGGACCAAAAGATGCTTAGGAACCTACTATCTTGATCTGAGACAATAGACTTGGGGAGACCAAAATGGATCCATACATGACTAAAATATAGTTGAACAGTTCCTTTAGTAGATATATTTTTCTAACAAGCAATCATGAGAGCCATTTTTAAAAAATGATCAACTACAACCAAAATATAGTCCTTGTCATGTTTTGAAGTTGGAAAACCTAAGATAAAATCCATTGAGATAGATTCCAAAGGCCTTTTTGGTTCTGGCAATGGAGTGTGCAATCATTGCTTCTTATTTGTTGGCTTGGCTATTGTACATGGGGTGTAAGATTTGAGATACCTTTCCATATCCTTTCACATATGGGGCTATTAGAAGTGTTTCTAAAGAATTGACAATGTCTTTTCTATACAAAAGTGTCTAGCTATCCTACTAAAATTTGCTTCCCATATCATCTTCTATTGATTTACAGTTGGAACATAAATGTGCCCCATATGATAGAGGAAATTATCTTACAAATAAAAATTAGAAACATGTCTACCTTTTTGAAGCACCTAATATGTATCAAAAAATGTAGGATCTACTTCATATAGATCACCCCAAGTGGTAGTCTCATGTCCACACAGGTCAAAAACTATTTAGAGTGCAGTAATTGGTGAGTGGCTTAGACAATCTATAGTTGTATTTGAGCTCCCCTTTTTGTGTTTGATTATCAGATGGAATTGTTGAAGATATGTGACCCACTTTTGGTGCCTCTCATTTCACAGTTTTCTCTATTATCACTGATCCAAAACTCATAAGTTTTGTTTGTCAAATATTTTAAAAACACAAAAATAACACAGTAACAATGAATTCTTTGAGAAGAGATGTTTTATTAATCAAGATTGTAATACAACTATATGCTTATCTTTGGGAAGAGATGTTTGATTTCCATTTTAGGTTACATCTTAATTTATACACATTTTGAAAGTAGGGGGAGAATGTGGAAGGTCACCAATCTCAAGGGATATTAATTAGTTTGACTTTAATGATTTAAAACAATAAAAAATTTGAGAAATTACTATTTTTAGACTACACTACTAAAATTAAAATTTGGGGTGCTTCTATTTGGTTTTTAAGGGTCAAAATTCATCTATAAAATATTAATTCCATTTCACTATGTTATCATCATTCTTATATTTCCAACGGTTCAAATGGTGAGTCAATTAGAGTTACGATGCAAAAGTTATGGCTCCTCAAAGTTCCATCATCATTTGGGGTGGAATCATCACCCAAATTGTCCCCCGAATTGTTACCCAGATAATTCCTTCCTCCTTAATAAGTAATGGTCCCTATTGCATCAATGTTACTCATCAAGTGTGGTGGTTGTGTCTTGATTTGATTCTCTATGAGCCACTCACCTTGGTGGCTAAGCTAGCCCCTTTTGACCACCCAATAATGCAAAATAGAGCATCCTCTTGTTGTCTTCATCTAGGTGTCTAAAATCTGATCCTCCTCCACTAGAGAAAAACTGTATGGATCAATCTCATCAATGTCTAATTGTTCTACTATGACTGAAGTGTCCAACAAAGGTGGATGATATGGTTTGAGGAGCTCCACATTTAATATTGGATGGAGACAAAGGTAGGCTGGTAGGTTTAACTCGAAAGCATTTTATCCAACTTTTATGGTGATGGTGTGGGGACCATATCATAGGGGCCAAATGTAACCCAAAATGTAAAATCAAACATCTCTTTCCAGAGATAAGCATATAGTTGTATTGTGATCTTGAGTAATAAAACATCTCTTCTCAGAGAATTCAATATTACTATGTTATTTTTGTGTTCTTGAAATATTTTTCAACCAAAACTTCAGAGTTTTGGATCAGTCGTATCAAAGCAAACTATGAAATGAGAGGCACCAAAAGTGGGCCACATATCTTCAACAATTCCATCTGATAATAAAACATAAAAATGGGAGCTCAAATACAACTGTAGCTTATCTAAGTCACCCACCAATTAATGCACTCACAATAGTTCTTGACTTGTGCGGACATGAGACTACCACTTGGGGTGCTCTATATGAAGTAGATCCTACCTTTGCTGATACATATCAAGTGCTTCAAAAAGGTAAATATGTTTTTGATTTCTATTTACAAGATAATGTCCTCTATCATATGGGGCACATCTATGTTTTAGCTATAGAGCAACAAAATATGATATGGGAATCACATTTTAGTTGGACAACTAGACACTTTGGTATAAAAAAGACATTAGCAGTTCTTTAAAAACACTTCTAGTAGCCCCATATGTGAAAGGATGTGGAAAGGTATCTCAAATCTTGCACCCCATGTGTGATAGCCAAGCTAATAAATAAGAAGCAAGGATTGTACGTGCCATTGCAAAAACCAACCAAGCCTTGGGAATCTGTCTCAATGGATTTTCTCTTAGGTTTTCCCACTTAAAAACATGGCAAGGATTTTTTTAAAGTGGCTATCATGATTTACATTTTGGGTTACATCTTCATTTATACACATTTTGAAAGTATGGGGAGGATGTGGAAGGTCACCAATCTCAAGGGAGATGAATTGATTTGACTTCAACCATTTAAAACAATATAGAATTTGAGGAATTACTATTTTTAGAAACTTACTATTTTTTGACTGCACTACTAAAATTGAAATTTGGGGCATTTCCATTAGGATTTTAGGGGTTAAACTAATCTATCAAATCTCAATGCCATCTCACCATGTTCTTCTCATTCTTAGCTTTCCAATGGTTCAAACGGTGAGTCAATTGGAGCTATAGTGAAAAAGTTATGGCTCGCAAAAGTTTTATCATAATTTGGGGTAGAACTATCATCTGAATTATCACCTAAATTATTGCCCAGATCAATATCATATTCCTACCATGGCTACCCTCAATATTGCTCCCTTGTTTAAATTTATCAACATCAATCCATACTTACATGTAACTCTCACTTATTTTAATGATGATGAACCTAATTACTTTTAACATAATTGCAACACTACTAAGTTACCTCCTTATATATCAGAGTGGCTTCCTCCTTCTTTATTACCTCATAATAATACTATTCATTTCATTGATGAGATCATTGATTTTCACCTCCATGTAATGTTGAGGAACCTTTTTACCCAAAAAACACCTTTGCATGTAATGATTATGGAGTGGAAAAATTATTCCAATATCCTCTTATCATGCCTCTACAAAAGTTTAGAAATCTAAGAATTTCACCTTCTGAATCTCCCCCTGAATATTAAGCATGTACCATTTATCCAACCTATTATTATAACTACATCATGGCCCAAGATCAATCTCAAGACTTGGATGTTCAACATTATCAAAAAAACTTAGCTCAAATATATGATTTCAACTAGGATGTTCAAACCATTTCTTTGGATTCTAAATTATATCATAAAGGTCATGTACCTCCTATTAACTCTCCACTTATTTATAATCCTTAGGTGTTAGAAAAAATCTTACCTTCTGAAACTCTAAATATTATCTCATCTTCTCTACTACCTACATATCCCATCATTTCATTTGATTCTTTCCACATTAAAGCAACTAACAATACACCAATATCATTCAGTCAATCTACTCCTATTCTTTAGATTACATTAGATGTCCATCAGATACATTATGAATATGATATCTATGGTAATCATATTCTCACTTTTCTTAGTTATCCTTGAACTAATTCATTCTTGAGAACCTCAACTTCCTTGGCAACATCACAAACTTGGGAATTTTAAAAACAAAGCCCCATATTTCAATAACTTCATCATTAGCATAGATCCTAAAGATAATCCAATTTATTCTTTACCAAATGCACCATACCACTTCCAATATGGAAATGCTATGTTTATCAAAAAAATTACTTTCATTTAATATGATATTCCATCATGCCCTTGACCTATTATATTTTCTTATGAATTCCCACCCGCTGAACATTATAACTTTATCTTCTGTTTTGATATATATCATGAGATATTCACCTAGTCCTATGAGTACATACTTGGTATTGACCCTTGCATTATGGTGCAAAATATCATCACTTATCTTGATTCCAAACCTATATACCAAAATCAATGGAAATTTCCACCTGAGGTCTCCACCTTATATCATAAAGAAATTGTCAAACTTCCCAATGCTAAGTTTATCAAACTAGTGGACTATTCAGAATGGATTTCTAACATATTTCCTATTAAAAAAATTCACCATGGTTATTTTAACTTGCATCAATTTTCACAATCTTAATCTTGCTTATCCCAAGGATAATTTCTCTCTACCTTTAAAATATTCCATTATCGATTCCATAGCTAGTTATGAAATGTTGTCTCTTATGGAAGGTTTCACATGCTATAACCAAATTCATATTACCACTAAAGATTAACATAAGATAAATTTCACCATAAAATGGGGCACATATTTCTATGTTAAAATGCCCTTTGAACTCAAAAATGCTAAATCTACTTATCAATAATCAAAGACTAATGTTGTTCATGATCTTATCCACAAAATTTTAGAAACGTATGTGGATGACCTCATTACTAAGTTTAAATGTCACAAAAATCATCTTTCTAATCTTTCCATCATCTTTGACTACCTTCTAAAATGTAAAGTTAGACTAAATCCTTACAAATGTGTCTTTGGTGTCACATCTAGAAAACTATTAGGATTCTTAGTTTCTCTCCATGGCATTGATTTTGACCTTGCCAAGATTAATCCTATCATCAACATGCCCATCCCTTGATCTATTCTAAACATTCACACTTATCTGGATAAACTTAAGGAAATTAGATGTTTCATCCCCAAAATTCTTTGTTGTATCCACTCCATCAATTCTCTTCTAAAGAAAGGCAATGCTCTAAAATGGATGTATCCCTATCAAAAAGAATTTGATAATATGAAAGAATCATTGATTCACCCACCTACTCTTTTTCCCCCTTTAAATGATCGACCTTTGATCCTAAATACCTATTCTATACCCATATCAATTATGTAAATGCTTTTACAAGAACATGACACTAGAAGAGAATATGACATCTACTATATCAACCAAAGCCTCATTGATTATGAGAAACGTTACACAAAAGTTAAATGTGACTACTTCACCATATATTTTATAGCTAAAAAACTTTTAAATTATATGTTTTATCACACCACTTATGTTATCATCCATTTTAATCCCCTTCATCACTTTTTTCCAAATCCTTTCTTCTTGGAGATAGAATTAGAAAATAGCTGGTCCTTCTAATAGAATTTGATGTCTAAATTATTACTCAAAAAATTGTCAAAAGATAAATCATTATTGATCAACTTGCCATAGGTCATGTGCCTACTACCAACCACCCTTGAAGATGGTCTTCCTGATGATAATATCCTCTATATTTAAGGTCTCAACCAAACCATATCTCTTAAAGATTACTTTCATAACTTCACCACTAATCTTGAAGCAAGTAATCTCAAAAAAATCACTATTCTCCTTGATACTACTAGAACAAAATTAGTTTTTGATTAAATTCATAAAATTAATTTCAATTTACATGAGGATACTTGGACCCTTCACTTTAATGGTGATAAATTCCTTCAAAGAGCTAGGGTAGGTTGTATTCTTACAAGCCCTCTTGGAAAAACCATCCCTTTATTTTTTTTCCTAACATTTGATATCACTAACAATGTAAAAGAGTATGAAGCTCTGATCTTAGACATAAAATCTTCCCTTGATATAGATATCTAATACCTAAATGATTTAAGTAATTACCAACTCATTTAATGTAAAATCAATGGTGATTACCAATGTAAAATCAATAATCTCATTTCTTATCATCAAATTTCAACTACTCTCACTAAATAATTCATTTTTTTCACCATTGAGACTATCCATCAAGATCAAAATTATATTTTTGATTTGCTTGCTTCTTCAGCATCTCTTTTTCATCTACACAAAGTTCTTATTGATCCCACTTTTCTTAGCAGAATTAAAAAATCTCCATCTTCTATACAACCACAAGATTCATTTATCTTCCACATTGAGGTCATCACCATATAATAAAGTTTGTGGTAAAAAATATCATTCAATTTATAGAATACCAAACTTATCCTCCTAAATTAGATTCCCATGAAAATAATTGCATTTGCAAATAATATTTTAAGTATGTATTTTGATATAGAATCCTATACTATCATAGTGCTAAAGGTACCTTGCTCCACTATGTTATAAAATATAAGGTTACTCATCTTCTTGAACAAGCACATGTGGTTATTTATAGTGGCCATTATAGTGGACATGATATAGCCCAAAAATTCCTATGTATGGGATACTTTTAGCCCCCTCTTGAAAAGGATGCCATTGAATTTTATAAAAAATGTACAAATTTACAACTTCATGATGATTTAATTCATTCACCTCTAGTTGAGCTTCAAATTGTAACATCTCCTTGGCCATTCTCCATGTGGAGATTAGATCTCATATGAAAATTACCTCAATCTCAATATGGTCATGTCTTTATAATCATAGTCCTCAAATATCTTGCCAAATGGGTTGAGGTTATGCTACTTGTTATCTTGGGTTTCCTATGTTTATTTGTTTTTATTCTTTAGTTTTGTATTCTTAGGTGTATTGAAATAAATCTCTACTCCCTCCATAATCAAAACTAAAAACACAAAAGACAACCATCTAGTGATAAAGCTAAGTCAAGGTACACATCCATTTATTTTTTTAATTATTTACCTTTCGTTCATTTAATTTTAGTTCCTTTTTCTTTAAAATACTAAAAAAAAAATTGGCCTCAACATTTTGTGTTACTATGTTCTTTCTCAAAGAAACATCCCGTATTACACCTACATGACATGTGATGAGCTTCAAGTGGGGCATATGTATACCCATAATATTCTCAAAATTTTATCAATTAGTAATACTCTTTCTCTTTTAGGAACCCATTGAGTTTCAATATCTCTAAGTTCACACCTTAATGGGTACACTAGGAAAGGGGTGGGTAACTCATTAGTGCTTCATAAGATTATTGTCCCTTTTACCACTTTTTATCTACACACTTACCTCCTAAAAACCATTCCCCTAAACTTTCACTCCTCTTTTACACACTCCTCTAGTCTTTTACCACCTTCATTATCCTTTTTCCTAAACTAAATATTTCTTTGACAATTTACATAACTATGTCAGCTATGTCAACCTTATACTCTTATGGAAAAAATGTATTTAGGGTCTAGGTTCACCTCTAGCTCACCTAGTCCATAACCTAGCTAGTTTTTATCAATTACAATACTAGGTCGATTAGGTTGACCTTGTCATCCAAAACTTTTGGAAGGGTTTAGGGTTAAATATGATTATATAAACACATCCATTTCATCATTATTAGAGAGTATACAAGATTTATTATTCATTTTCCTTTCTTTACAATCTACTCTTCCACTAATTATCTTGAGGATTTTTAGCATAGGATTTCTACTTGGAGAAGAATCTAGTCTTGTGGAGAAGTCCAAGATGCTTTGTCCTTTTGTTATTGATCCTTACGAACCAAAACAACCTCTTGTGTAGAATCTTTGGTCAATGGAGAGATTAAGTCTTGATAGGTTTGTATTCTAGGTAAGTATCTATAACTTTTCTCCTCTCTTTAATAGATAAAAGTAACATAAATAATGGATTTTGAATGATATTCTCTCTTTCCATGCATTAGGGTCTTACCTATACATAGCTTAGTTAAAATTCTCCCATGAATTTTAAATTTTGTTATTTCTAACCCCCATTTTATGCCACAAGATTTGGTGAGAACTAAATTAGATTCTTTATTTACTTGTTATTAGTTTAGTGAATATGAAAACATAGGACTTAGTTATGGTAATTGCATAGTTTTTCTTGATTGGAGGATTTTTTACCCTCCCAAGTAATATTATTATGGTAAGAGATCCCATAATTTGGTTTAGAATATCTATATTAGTCATGACCCAAATTATCTAATGTATTTCAAATTGGAAGTGTCAGTAGGATCTATCTTCTTTGAGCTAGGATTAATTTATAGATCTTATGAATTTCTCATTGCATACAGTCCCAACCCTTAGATGACTCAACACTAACTCAGCCACCTAATTGCATTGATCACCTTCATAAGACATTCTTTCTCATATAATAGATGGTGATTACCTTATTAATATCTTCTATCTCTTCTATCCCTTTCAAACTACCTATTGACCAAATTTCACCTCAGTACAATTTATTCAACCATTTTCATGGAGAGCGAAACAACAATTGCAAGAACAAGTCATTTCAGAGGTCCAAAATTATAATTCAATGAGGATAAGGTATATTGGATCCATTTTAGTATATGTCAGGTTCTCCATAATTCAATTCTTGGCCTCTTGTAAACTTGAGTTACTCCTCAAGACCAATTTGGGTTCTCTGAATGACTTGACTTATATAAGTTTCATGAGTAGAAGTAATCTGGGTTTATGAATCTGAATTACTCTTTCCAATGCTTTATAGGTTTTCAATGATGCATGACTTTGGGTTTTCTAAGGAGCAAGTCTTATTAATTTTACAAGTAAAATCAATTGGAAAACCCAAAATGGTCTTGATAATGTTTCTCCCCCAAGTGTCCCTTCAGACTTTTCTAAAGGGCACTTTGTTTTCCCAAGTGTCCCTTTGGACTTTTTTGAAGGACACTTTTCTTTCCAAGTGACCCTTCAGACTTTTTTAAAGGACACTTTGTCTTTTGAAATACGATTCAAAAAATTTCTAGGGACCTTGTGTCTTCCCCAAGTGTCTGAAACGTTTTTGAAGGATAATTTCCCAAGTGTCTGAGAAAAGTTCTCAAAGGAACTAACCCTTGCCCTTCAATAAAAATGCCCAAAATAAATATTTTAGACAAATCATATAAAGTAAATACTTTGGGAAAATTTACAAAAATAATAAACCCAACCTGATGGATCCCCATGATATGCCACAAGATGTGAAGTTTAATACATCTAATTAACTATTAGGGTGCAAAGACAACGTGCTACATGACATCAAATTTAGAGTAGCCAACTAGCCATTTGAATTCAAAGATGACATGTTATAGGACATCAAATTAAATGTGTCCAACTAGCTATTGGGGTGTAAATATGATGTGCTTTAGGATGTCAAATCCATGCCTAAAGTCTTCAAGGAGTAAATCCATTCAGAGAAATTGATAGGGTCTTAAGTAAAGATAGTGCAAATTAGGTTTTCCAAAGATCTTTGCTTATGACTTTTACAAGTAAAAGTAATAAAAAAATCCTAAAAAGGAAGAGACAACACTCTTTAGGTTTTCAAAATATCTTTGCTTATGAATTTTACAAGTATAATCAATCAAGAAACCCGAAGAAGCAAGTAGAAGTAAAGTCACTTGGAAAACTTGAATAGTTCTATAATACAAAATGTGGGAGCTCTCAGGAGGAATATAAGGTTCAAAATAGTTATTTGAGACATTTATTATGGAGTTTCATCTCATCATTGATTTTATAGTGATCCTCATCATTTCAAGAAGGTGAATCAAAAAGGACAAACTCTGATTGAATGAGAGAATAACTAGAATCAGTTTCACCAAGATGGTGACTACAAACCATTTTGAAGGCTTCTATTTTGGTGCCTAGGATCTCTCTCTTCTTTCCCTCTTTTTATATAAATAGGACCCTTGGGATCTTATTTTATCATCCAAAGATAGTACGGTGAAGCCCTATTAGAATGTTTTACCATTTTCTTGTCTTTGAGCAAAGAAGCATAAATCTATTTTATTTCTAAGTTTTACACATTTTCTTGGGCATGCAAGAGACACAGATTGATATAAAGTGATGTTTTATTCTTATTTTCTCTATTTAATTCATGTTTTTGAATAAATATTTGATCCAACAGGTCATGGAGATTGCATTCTAGCTGTATGAGATTTTACATGTGTAACCTTTTTTTTCTAGACTATACAAGTTGTCTTTTCCAATTATTTACCTTATGTGATGTCATTCATTTTATCTATACATTGAAATACTAATTTTTTAATCTTCTAAATATTGAGTTATAAAACATATTCTACTATATTGTGCATAAGTATAAGGCATACATGTGGATATTAATTCTTGGTGTATCACCATCTTAGACTAGGCTTTTCATTTATGTAAACTTATAACTCTTTTCACTCATACAAAATAGTTCAGTAGTCTTATTGAAAAAAATATAATACAAATATCTATCCCTTTCAACCTAGAGGTTCATTTCCACTTATAAGCACACCCACATGCCTAAAAATATCTCAACATCACCCAAATATAGAGGAGGCCTAAATAGCCCTCTTTTTTGGAACAGTCAATGGGCATAAATTATTTATAAGTCAAGGTGAATGATGGTCTTGATAGCCGAATTAGTATAAATACCACTAACACAACATTTGGTGACTCCAAAAGGGTGTGAATCCTTTGTTATAGACCAAGTTTTATACATTATCCTATATGGTCCTCCTAAGGTCCTTAAGATTTTTTGATCAAGCCCCTTCAGCTGAAGTTTTTATTGAAGAATAATGACCTAAACCACTCCTATCCCTATTAAATCCTTAGCAAGAACATTTTGGGGAAGAAGTAAAAGAGGTTGAAGAATTTCAAGGATAGGAGAAATTTGAAGAAGAAGAACAAATAGAGGATCATAGAGGAAGAAGAGAAATGGGGGAAAGGGGAGAGATAAATAGATGTTAATCCTTACTTGATTTTAATACCTAATACCTAATAGAGCTTCCTACATATGACCCTGTTCCTCCAAATACTATCAAAAATCTTCTTAGTTTCAATGGAGAGGGTCCTATTACCCCATATGAACATATTAGAGACATCTCTAATTTCTACAATTTCCATAATGTTACTAGGGCCAACATAACCATTAGGCTACTTTCCATGTCTTTAAAAAGAAAAGTACTTGACTGGTAAAAAATGTTGGAGGGGGGATGAATTACAAGTTAGGATGGTTTTGGAGACTTATTGGTGATAAGATTAGAAAATAAGAGTGGTCGTACTTCCCTAATACATTAGATGAATGTAATAAGAAGGGTTCTAATTGAATCCATAAGAGATTTCAATGAGTGATTTCAAAGAACATAGTATAGGTTGCCACTAATCATGAGACCTCCTCCTAGATTTGTGTTACCAACATACCTCAAAGGGATTGGTATTAATGTTATTCTTATGTTGTATTCAATGGGAGGATTCACTCTTCCAAGTGCATATGAGCTAGAAATTAAGGCTGAGAATAGCCTAATTTAGGTTGGAAGACTCCCTCTAGGAGTTTCCATGCCTTTGTTGTCCCATAATTCAGTTGAAGCTCCAAGCATGTTTTAGGTTCCCAATGATAATGTGAAGCCAAGAGCCTTTCCCAAGAAGGTGGATAACATTTTGGACAAGGATGAAGAAATCAAATCATTAAGAGCTTAGCTCAAGAAAGCTCGATATCAGGTAAGTGCTCCTCCTAATTCATAATACTATCCTCAACAAGGATATATATCTCCATCTTAATACAATTATCAAGGGAGAGGACAAAATCAACATGGTTACAGTAGGTAGCCCAATGCATATAATCTGAATTCTACTCCTCCCATAAAGGATATTGTTTTAGTTCATGCAAACCTAGTGCAAGGAGATCATGTGGACTAATGGGGGTAGCCTCAAGGTTAGTTTGCACATGATGATGGAGGAACTGGTTGCACTTTGACTACACAAGAAGAAGCTACTCCTTACATGATAGTAAAAGAAGCATGTCCCAGCTAAAGGGATAATCATGGAGAAGGTACTAGCCTAAGTGTGGGGATGATGAACTTTCAAGGAAAGGATGATTTTGTGTTGACTCAAGACATGTAAATTTTAGCTAATACAAGGTCCAAGAGGAGAGCCTTGGGAGAAGTCTAGGATCAATGAATAGTTCCAAGTGATGCCTCTCTAAATCCATAAAATTTTAATTAAAGTTTTGTACCTCCTACAAGCCATGTTCCTCAAAAAAATCAAAATGTAAATGCAGATGCTAAGATTACAACATAGTAGGCAATATCACCTTTATTACTATAAAAAATGTAAGAGAAAGTGAATACTCCATCTCTAAATATTTAGGAATCATTAAAGAGAACTAAGACAAGCATATCCCTTTGGGAGGTTCTACATATACCTAGTTAAAAGTAGCTTTTACAAGAGTAGTTAGTAAGCATACAAGTGGCTCCTCAATCTTGGAGTCATCATAGTGTGGCTCTCTCAAATTCTCCAAATCATCTTTTGTAGCCTACCAATTAAGAATAAAATCCTCCACCCTTCTACCTCACACTCATTAGAGGAGATAATTTGGTCCATAATTGTATTGTGGATAGTGGAATAAGCACTATTGTTATACCTAAAGTAGTGGATGATAAGCTAGATTTGAACTATGAGCCCCATAGTAAAGGCATGTTGTAGCTAGATGGAACTCCAACCAAGATGGTAGGATTGGTCAAACGTTTGAAAGTGTTTTTACATGGCTACCTAAGTTTCCCTATCATGCAAGATATTGTGGTGGTAGACCTTCCAACACACTTTGTTATATGCTTGTCTAAGGACTTTACATCGAAGAGAAGGTACCTTTATACTGATTGGTATTTTCTAGATTTCAATACAAGGTATGGAACCAAGATAACCATAAGGAATCAGCCCTTAGAAAGGTTCTACATTGATCCATACTTGGAGACAATAACAAATCAAAACTATCTAATGAATAAGGAGAAAGAGGCAGTCCTAAATAGTGAAACATCTTCTCCTATTAAAGGTATTTCTAACCTTTATCTTGAAATGTAAAACACTGAAACACATGTCTTTGATCCTTACACTTTCATTGAGGAAACTGATTTGGACGTTTACTACATGCATGAGACAAATGTCCCAATTCCTTCACTCACCAATGAGGATCATGAGCTTGATGGCATGTGGGAAATGTTATTTGATGGTTCAAGGAGAAAAGTAGGTGAAAGAGCTGGTATCATGTTATTTTTCCCATCAAACAATCATTACTACTCTTTTTATAGGTTTCACTTTAGCTACACTTACAATGTGGAAGAATATGAAGGCTTCATTCATGGCCTCCAATTGGCAAAGAAGAGAGGAATAAAGCTTTTGAAAGTCATTAGAGATAGTGAGCTGGTAATTCATCAAGTGAAAAGTTAATCTAAAACCAATAACCCCTTTCTCAAGTCTTAAGAAAAGAGGTGATGGGATCTACTTGAGGATTTTGATGCCTTCAACATCTAGCCCAAACCAAGAGACTTGAATAAATATGCTAATAGATTGGCTACAATTGGATCATATTTTGACTCAACTACTAACATTAGAGAAGAGAAGGATCAATCTCATATCAGGATCATTATGAGACCTTCCATTCCATATAATTAAGTGTCATGGTAAGTGTTTGAAATTGATGAGCACATTTCACACTTCTTTCAAAATGAGGTAGGCTTCTCTTTAATAAACCAAAAGAAGCTGCATGATCATTATGAAGAGAAAATTATACAACTAAAGACAAACAAAATACACAAGGGGATGATTACCTTGGAGAGTGTCTTCAACAAGGATGATCAAAATAAAAACCAAATAAGGAGCATGTCAACAAAATATGAGATGTATGAGAGAGTTCTGATTTTCAAGGAAAAACTTTTGAAGAATGGCAAGGCTTATTCTCAACTAGAAAGGCAAGATTTTTATTGCATTATGTAAAGAGTTTCATCACATCTTTTCCTAAGAATACAAGGACCTAAAAGGGTTTAACCCAATTATATCTCATCACACCATTGAGCTGGATCATGGAGATAAATTGGTAAGACAAAAGCAAAGGCCTATCAACCCAAAAGTAGAAGAACCAATGAAGAAAGAGCTGACCAAATTGATTGAGTCTAGGATTATCTTCCCTATCAAGCACTAAACTTGGATAGCCAACCTTGTGCCGATTCAAAAGAAGAATGTAAAAATAAGACTTTGTGTGGATTTTTGTGATCTAAACAAAGTGTCTCTCAAGTATCATTATCCACTCCCTTCCATGAAACAAAATCTATAAGTTATTTTAGGTTCTTAACATTTCTCACTTCTTAATGGTTATTTAGGTTATAATCAAATATTGGTAAATGAAAAGGATCAATTAAAGATATCCTTCTCCACCAAGTGGGGTACATTTACCTAAAATTAGATGTCATTTGGTTTATCTAATGCTAAAGCTACATTTCAAAGGGCAATGGACATGGATTTTAAAGGTTTGATCAATAAGTTTTTGCTTGTCTACCTTGATGATATAACCATTTTTTAAAAATATGTTGTTGATCATATGGGAAATCTAAGGCAAGTGTTTGATAAGTGTAGAGAATATGGCATATCCCTCAATCCAAATAAATGCATCTTCATTATCCATGAAGGTAAGCTTTTGGGTCATATTGTTTCAAAAGAAGGCTTATATATTGACCCCAAAAGGATTTAAGCTATTCTAGGCTTGTCTTTGCCTCAATAAAATAAAGGGTTGTAAAGTTTCTTAGGAAAAATAAAATTTGTAAAGAGGTTTATCCCAACATTTTCAACTATGGTAAAACCTATCATAGCCATGCTTAAAAAAACCAAATTTTTACTTGGAAAAAGGAAGGTAAAGGCATCTTTGAGGAAATAAAGTAAGCAATTATAGCCTCTCCCACTCTCTTAAATATGAATTTTACTAAGGATCTCATTGTTTATACTTTTTCTAACCTGGACACAATCTCAGCCATGCTTATGTAAAATAATGAAGACATTGTTGAGTATCCAATTGATTTCTTCAACCAAGGCTTAGAAGACTATGAAGTGAGATATTATTTTATTGAGAAGATATCTTTAACCATCATTATAGGCTTGAAAAAGTTTAGTCATATGGTTTCCAAAAATAAGATCCATGTCATGGTCTCCCATCTTAGCACCAAAGAGTTTCTCGTAAGCATGGATCTTAATGAGAAGAGAGCTAGATAGATCACAAAGGTAATGGAATATGACATTGACATCAAGGTAACTAGCCTAGTAAGAGGAAGAGGTTTATGTGATCACTTAGAATCTAACTTTCAAGAGCCAAAAGAATAAGCCTTGGTGAATCAAGTTCAAGACCAGCTAGTTGAACAAATGCCGAATAAAAGTTGGACACAAGACATCATTATTTTTCTTCAAAATGGTGAGTGAGTGTCCCAATGGATTGAACAAATCTCAAAAAATGTATTTTAGGTTACAAGGTATTCCTTATTGTCTTTTGGATGTCATTCTCTTTAATAATGATGTGAGCAATATGTTTCTAAGATGCATTAACAATGACCAATTTGATATGTTGCTAGAAAGGTTCTATAATGGTGCAGATGGTGGTCACTTCTCTCTTAGAATAATAGCTACAAAAATAATGAGAGCTAGCTACTATTAGCCTAGTCTTTTTAAGGACTATTATCATTGGGTTAAGTTTTATCCTCAATGTGCTTTATTTATTATCAAATAAAAGCTGGTTACCCTTCCATTTAATTATATTCAAGTGGACCAGCCTTTCATGCAATGGGGCCTCAACTTCATTGGCATGATCAACCTTCCATCAAGTGCTAGACACAAATGGTTATTAACTACTACAAACTACTTCACAAGATGGGTAAAGGCTCTTGCTTTGAAGGAAGCAAATGAAAATTCCATTTTGGAGTTCTATGATAGCATTATAACAAGGTTTTGGACTCGTCATGTCATCATCTCATATAATGCACTTGCTTTCATAAGTGTTAAGACTTTTCATTAGGAAGCAAAGAGTGGAGTTCATTTGAGTACCTCATCCAACTACTACCCTAAATGTAATTAATTGGTTGAGTCTACCAATAAGAACCTCATCAAGATCATAAAGAGGATGTTGGAAAGTAATCAAAGATAATGGCATAAAAAGTTGAAGATATCCTTATGGGTATATATAATCACTCTCAAGAAGTCAATTGGTAATTTTCCCTTTGTAATTATCTATGAGAAAGAAGTTAGGTTGTCCATATCACAAGAGCTCCCTACTTTAAAACTTGCATAATAGTTGGAATTACTTGAAAACACTACCATAGAGGTTTGATTGACAAAATTAATGTATTTTCAAGAGGCAAGAGATGATTCACACAAAGCTTTGGAACACCATCAAGTCCTAATAAAGAAATCCTTTGACAAAAGGGCAAGGGTAAGAGTGTTCAAAGAAGGTGACTTGGCCTTGAAATGGGATGAAGATAGAGAAAAATGAAGCAAACATACAAAGTTTGATTATTTATTGAGTGGTCCTTACATCAACAATAAGTAAAAGCAAAGAAACTCCTTTCAGTTGTCCAGTATGGATGGAGAAGAGCTACCTATTCTAGTGAATGGAATCCATTTGAAGCCTTGCTTTTAACCCTTACTAGCCATGTATTATATATAGTTTGCTTTGGTGTATTTCCTTTATTGTATTTTTTTTCCCTGAGTTATTTGTAGGATAAGTTTGGTTTCCTTCCCTTTGTTTGGTGTGCATCTCTGCCTTGTGTGTGTAATCAACCTAGCTAGTGTGTTTTTTAACGAAAGCTAGTTTATTTCTCTTTGAAGTACCTATATGCATGACTCTATGCCCAATGGAAGGATTTTAGGTGACTAGTATTTGACATAGTAGGCATGCCTTCCCTCAAAATCAATAATAATTTTTACCAAATTTCACCTTAGTACAATTTGTTTAACCATTTTCATGGAGAGCTGAACAACAGTTGTAAGAATAGGTCATTTTAAAGGTCTAAAATTACAAGTCATGGAGGTTAAGGTTTTTTGGCTCCATTATAGTGTATGTCAGCTTCTCCATAATTCAATTCTTGGCTCTTGTGAACTTGAGTTACTCCTAAAGAAAAATTTATGTTCTCTGAATGACTCGACTTATATAAGTTTCATGAGTAGAAGTAATCTGGGTTTATGAACCTGAATTACTCCTTCCAATGCTATACAAGTTTTCAATGATGCATGACTTTGGGTTTTCTAAGGAGCAAGTATTATGAATCTTACAAGTAAAATCAATTTGAAAACACAAAATTTTCTTGATAATGTTTCCCCCCCAAGTGTCCCTTAAAACTTTTCTAAAGGGCACTTTGTTTTCCCAAGTGTCACTTCAAAAAAATTTGAAGGCCACTTTTCTTCCTAAGTGACCCTTAAAAAAAGTTGTGAATGGAAATTTTAGCCCAAGTGTGCCTTAAAATTTTTTTTAAGGGAACTTTTCTTCCCAAGTGACCCTTTGGAAAAGTTCTGAAGGGCACTTTTCAGCCTAAGTGTCCCTTTGGACTTTTCTAAAGGGCACTTTTATTCCTAAGTGACACTTAAAATTTTTTGAAGGGAACTTTATCTTTTTAAACTCCCTTAAAAATTTTAAAAAGGGACCCTATTCCCTCCCCAAGTTTCCTTTATAATTTTTTTGAATGACACTTTCCCAAGTGTCCTTTGGGAAAAGTTTTCAAAGGAACTAGCCATTGCCCTTTGGGCAAAATCCCTGAAAGAATTCTTTCAAACAATTTGTTCAAAGGAATTAATTTAGGAAAATTTATTGAAAGAATAAAATCAACCTGATGGATCCTCATGTCATTTCATGGGATGTAAATTTTAATACACTCAACTAGACATTGGGGAGCAAAGACGACATATCATAGGACGTCAAATTTAGAGTAGCCAACTAGCTATTGGAATTAAAAGATGACATGATATATGATGTCAAGTTTAGGGTGGCCAAGAAGCCATTTGGGTGAAAATATGACATGCCATAGGACCTCAAATTCATGCCTAAATTCTTCAAGTAAGGAGTAAATCCATTTAGATAACTTGATAGGGTCTTAAGCAAAGACGGTGTAAATCAGGTTTCCCAAAGAGCTTTGTTTATGAATTTTACAAGTAAAAGTAATAAAAAATCCTAAAAAGGAAGAGATAATGATTTTTAGGTTTTAAAAATCCATTTTATTATGACTTTTACAAGTAGAAGAAATCAAAGAAGCTGAAGAAGCAAGTACAAGTAAAGTCACTTAGAAACCCTGAATAGGTCTACAGTGCAAAACATGAGAGCTCTAAGGAGGAATCTAAGGTTCACAATAATGATTCAAGACATTTATTATAGAGGGTCATATCACCATTTATTTTTTAGTGATATTGGTAATTTCAAGAAGGTGAATCAAAGAGAAGGATAAACTCCAACTGAATGAGAGAACATCTAGAATCAGTTTCACTAGGATGGTGACTGCAAACCATTTTGGAGGCTTCTATTTTGGTGCCAAAGAGCTTTCTCTTCTCTCCCTCTTTTTATATAAATAAAACCCTTGGCCTCTTGTTTTATCATCCATAGATAGTTTGGTGAATCCTTGCTATAATGTTTTTCCATTTTCTTACCTTTGATTATAGAAGCATAAGTCTATTTTATTTCTAAGTTCTAGACATTTGTCTGGGCATGCAAGAGACACAGAGTGATAGCAAGTGATGTTTTATCATTTTATTATCTATCCTTCATGTTATTTATCAAGTATTTGATCCAATATGTCATGGAGAGTTTATTTTAGCTATATGATATTTTTTACATGTGTAACCGTTTTTTTTCTAGACTATACAGGTTGTCTTTTCTAGTTATTTACCTTGTGTGATCTCATTCATTTTATCTCTACATTAAAATACTTGTGTTATAATATTCAAGAGATTGAGTTATAGACTATATTATAATATATTGTTCATTATTATAAGGTATACATGTGGATACTAATTCTTGGTGTATCACCATCTTAGACTAGGCTTTTCATTTATGCAAACTTCTAACTCTTTTCACTCATACAAACTAGTTCAATAGTCTTATTACACAAAAGCTAATATAGTGAGTGATACATTTTAACCTAGAGGTTTATTTATAATTATAGGCACAACCATAGGCTTATAAATATCCCAATACTTCCCTAATCTAGAGGAGGCCTGAACAACCCTCTTCTAGGGTGCAAGATTTGGAGACAACACTACCTTTTAGGCTCCTTCAATCAACTAAGTCTCTTCAAGATAGATTAGGTCATATGACCTTAATATCATCTAAAATACCCCTGATATATATTAATTATAGTTTATATACACCCTTATGATGGTATATAATATCTTTTTCATCTGTTAAAAGTGTTATATCCTTTGCTTATACTTCCTCATTCTCTAACTTACCAATTAGGCCTATTAAGCCTTGTTCTTATACTAGGATCTTTCTCATATACCTATTTATCAGCTACACACACTTTAATAATTATATTTTCCACAAAATAGGTATTAATATATTCCAAAAACATGAATTAATAATTAAATTATGTCAGCCATAGCTCAAATATACCAATTCCTTCTTTAGGCCTTAAAGAGACCTAATTCAATTAGGCCTTCATTAGTACACATTACCCTTTGATCTACTTGGAACACTTTTAAACTCCAAAAATGGAAATAAAACTTCATATAACACTAAAATAAACCCTTACTAAGCTCATATTAGGTACATGACACTTTTTATCTCTAACTATGACTTGAAGCACACCATTAGTATCATTTACATTAGGCTTTCACACATAAAAAGGTCTATCATGAAAAACTAAAGATAATACATTATTTATCCACAAAACCATGATAATACATCACATAAACAGAACCTAAAATATCTCAAAAAAATCATAAAATTAATTATACTTCAATACATATGGAAAAAGGACTCAAAAACACTCTTGCAACTTACTCACTCAGAACTGCCAGTTTTTCTCAAAGACTAGTCATGGTGACTTAGACCTCCAACACCTATATAGACATATTAAATGACTTATAATGCATGTGTATGATCCTATGGGATAATTATACCATTTTAAGATATAAATATAATAATTTCAAGTGGTAATATTAGTCTTTCAAACCAATCTCATAACCTTATATCTCATTATCTCATCCGAACTAGACAGGTCCACTTGTGAGCAATTTTTTCAATATAATAATTGACCTCCAAAACTTATAAAAAACATGAACATGTCTTAAAATTATTTAAAAAAATATTCATTTACTTTTTTTCATAAATCTATCATAGTAACACATTCCTAATCTTCTTCTAACTGCTACTTGGGTTTTTCACTACTTACACCATTAGGCCTGTTAGTGACTGGATAATTTGTATGACCAATTTAGCACACTTAATATCTATATTATATCTATAAAAAATCATGGACATGAAAATATTAATAATTTTTCTTGTTTTTTATTCTTTTAATTGATGTTTTTATTGATGTCAAAGGTTCTTTAGAAAGGTGTTTATGAGGTCATTGAAGAATTCAACCATGAGAGAGAATATTGATCAATTTTATAGTGATTTTGAGAGTGTAATGAATGATTATTATATGTTCTTCTGACTTCATGTAAGTTAACTTTTTTCAAATTTGTTAAGATCTTGAGCCTAGTGTCTTGATAAGGTATGTGTATAGGATGCCTAGTCTTTTACATGAAGGGTCATGATGGCTTGGTGAGATGAACACACACATACATGAGAATTTTTATGAGGTTGTTTGATCATGCATATGAGACATTAGATCACTCATGTGAGTCTCAAGGTGAGCCTAAAGGGTTATGACCTATATGTCAAGTATATAAATAGACCTCTTCTAGACCCTATTTAGATTAGTTAGGCATCATGATATTTTATCAAGGAAAATGAAGGATCTATAGAACTATGTAAACATGATATAGGTTTCTTGAGTATGTAAGTGAAGTGGATAGAACATGAAAATGGTAATGAAGGTCAATTTCAAGGCCTCATGTGATTTTCAGGTCAAGTATAAGAAATCAAAGAGAGAGTATGGCTTAATGGGGTATGAGGTTCTATTTACAAGGAAAGTATGGAAATCTGAGTGTTGTCAAAGGTATGATATGTTGCTTCAATCCTATTCACAAATTTTGAGGTCATGGTTTGTAAGTAAAATCATGAATAATGGTTTTGAGGTCTCTCGAGTACACAAAATGAAGGCATACAAACCTAAAAAGTACTTTCAAGTGTTCGTTGGCATGTGTAAACTCTACATGGGAACCTAAGTTATTAAGGAGATATGGTTAAGGATCTTAGATAATATATTTAGGTATTATTTTTGTAAATAAGGGGTGGTCTTATATGAACAATTGTTGATACTAGAAATAGTGTTAACCCTCTCTAAAACCCTAATAATCACTTGGTGTGAAATATCTTATTTAAAATAAACCATAATGGTATGAAATTATTATAAAAACTATTATATCATACATTAAACTTTCCCAATAACCTCTAGGTGTGATTAAGTTGTCAGGATAGTGAGTAAACCCTATAAGGAACTCCTAATTTCTTAGATATTTACTATAGTTTTCATAGTTGACAAAGTCAAAGAATGAAAATCATTAAATGGATAAGGTTGAGACTTGTATTTTATATACATGGTGGTTTCTAGATAGGTTCTATCCTTCAAGAGTGATAAACTGATCATCTATATTAGGTAGTCACTTATAGGCCCAATGGTGGAAATAATGAGAAAACTAGATAGTAGTTAAAAGATGATTAGGGCTGTGTTATCATGGAATAGGAATAAAACCAAGTACATGGAGATTTTTTTATGAATTTAAATACATGATCATATTTGGTATAATTTTTTGAGGTTAGTGATTTTAGTAAAAAAAATTCTCACAAGTTGATAGATTTGGTTTATATGAGACAGTAACATCCAAAGTTATGAGATTGGTTTACAAGACCAATATATCCATTTGGCCATATTATCTTTGTATTTAATAATGGTATAATGATCTAATAAAACCATCTACATACATTAGGATTATTTATAAATTATCATATAGGTTATTGAAGGTTATTGTCACCATGATTGTGCTTTCTGATAAACTAGCAGTTTTGGGTAAGAAAATTATAGTGTTGAGTTTGAGACTCTATACCCTAAGTTTAAGTGTCTAATGTACATGGTGTTTATATTTGGTAATTTTATGTCCTATCGATTCTTTTTATAAGGTTTGATTGATAAAAAAATTGGTTGAAATGTGGAAGATAAAATGACTTTTTTGGATCTGGTTTGACTATGTGTACTGAAGACAAAATATTGGTCTATAAGATCAATATTTGAGTGTTTCTATCTAATTTTTGCTTTTTCTTAAGAGTAAAAAGAAGAAACTAGTTATGAAGGGTGTAGAATAATACTTATTAAAGTACACATCTTAGATCCAAGTGATTGTGGATAGCTCCTCTTTGACTTGGGAAGATTACCTACAAATAATAAAATACTAAAATTTACTTGTTTATTAAACAAGTAGATGGGTGGATTGCTATCATAAGCTAGATCCTAGAAGTGAAAGCTTTCTAGGAGGCTATCAATCCACCTGCTTTAAACATTTAAGCTGATAGATATAAATTATATATTTTACATAAAATAATAAAAAAATAAAATTAAAAATATAAAATAAAAACAATTAATTAAATTTGAGACTAATAAGTTAAATATTGTGCCAAAACTATGACTAGATAAATTAACTAGTGCTGAAAATTGATTAAGGCAAAGTGGTGGTTTTTGGTTTGGCAATTTGGTAATGGTAAAGATAGTTTGGTTGAGGTTGGAAAGTGGATAGGATAGAAAATATGAGAGGGATGAATGGTTTAAAAGGACAATTCAATAAGTAATTTAGGAGACAAAAGAGGAAGGAGATCAAGAGGGTAAAGGTGGTGAAATGACAATGATGGAAAATAGAATTAAAATGAGTAAAGGTGGCAAAGGAGAATAATAGATTAAGATGGAAAATGGCAAAAAATGGAGTGAAGGTCAAGGTAATAATAAGAAAATACTAAAATTAAATACAAAATAAAAGGGTATTACCTTCCAAGCTTTGTTGATGATGTTGTTGAACATAAATTCCTATAGGAATTTAGGCAGAGCTTTGTTTCTTTGAATTTTTTCAATCCTTCAAGATGGTGACCTATAAAATGATGACCTCCTTCAAAACTTTCAACAAGATGTTAAGAACAAAATACTAAGTTCCAACTTAACCTTGGGTGAAGGAGAGGGTGGTATGTATAGCATATGTTTTGGGAAGTCATGCTAAAAGAGGAATAGTAGAAGTATGGTGTTATTTTCTATGTGGTAGATGAATTATTCAAAATGAGGTGGGTGGGGATTCCCATTTAGGTTGGTATGTTTCCCATTTAGGTTAAGAAGTCAAAAATGGGTGGCCTTTATCTTTTCCAAAGTATTAAATAGGTAGGTATCTTATTTTGAAGGTTAATTTCATGTATGAAGGTATAATACATGTCGAATAATGATCCCTTGAGGGGAAATTTTCCATATTTCAAGGGAGGAGCCCAATGATTCTCAAATGAGGTCATCAAGGACCTTATAAAAGGGTTCCAAGTGGGGTATGATGTCCCACATCAAGATACCTCACTTTTAAGCCATGTCACTTGCCATATCACCTCCTAAATCACCTTCCATGTCACATGCCATGTCATCATGAATAGTGATAGTGGGTCATGTAGTGAATAGTACTTTTGAATAGTAATTTCAAATAGTATTATGTGAAGAATAATAGTGATTTTTTTACATTAAGAGGGGTTTGTTAGGTGTTAGGAAGGTTTAGGGGGTCTCAAGGTATTTACTCATCAAAAAATGTAAGTGTGTAGTTTTTTAGTGTCTACATTTTGCCCCTTTTTATTATGTAACTTTGAATTATCAAGCTAAAAAATAAGAAAAAATAACTTGGTTGAAGGTTAGGGTACCCCAATTATGGGAGGAGGTGTTCCCCCTTAAATTTAGAGTCAATAATAAAAGCTCAAATAAAGTGGAGGTTTAATAAGTAGTTGGTGGGGAGGTAATAGGTGGTACTGCAAGGTAGCTGGGCATGTGAAATTTCAATGGGTAAAAGGAAACTAAGCATGGTAGTCAAGATTGTGTAAAGACTAAATTTTCCAATGTTGGTAAAAATAAGGTAAATATTAGAAGGATACATGATAGGGATAACTGGTCTACAACATTGGTCATAGCTAATCAAGTTAGGCCTATCAAGTCATCTAAATAGGCTCAATGTTGGTCACAAGTATCTAGGGTAGGAATTTATCCTAAAAAATAACACAATTGGTTAGGTCATGCATGAGGTGGTGCAAAATTTCAAAATTTCAACATGGCAAGGTTGGTCATTGTGTTCAAAAGTTATTTCAAAAAATGCCAATGTTATGGGTCAAAAGTAACCAATGTCAAGGTGGATGTGGTGAAAGTGTGTGAAGATTGGGTATGGGTTGGAAGGGGATGGTCAAGATAACTATAGATGCACTTGGAAAGTATATGCTACCTACATAGTTCTATGGATAGGAATCTAAAAATAACATTAGGTTAAATGTAGTTATTTTTAGGTGAAGAATATTTATTAGCTTGGTTTCCCCAATTTGATATCATGTAGTTAGATCCAGTTGAAGGATGTTGGAGAAAGGGAAGTTCCAAAGGGTGGGAAATATGGGTATCAAATAGTTTTATGATTGGATTGGTAGAAATAATGGATGAGATTAACTTAGATGTAAAGATGATTATATCAACTATTCAAAAGGAATCTACATCCATAGATGAGTAGGTTCAATTATGAAATTTCTATAACCATTTAAAAAAAGGAGAAATATGATTTATCAATATTCAAAAAATTTGTCACTACTCAAATTTCCATGGTGACCAAATGGGTTCTTTCATCACCATCCAAATAAGCTGAAATTAGGCACATTCCACAATAATATCATTAACAAGATATAGAAGGTTATTACTCAAGGATTAAGGGAAGAAAAGTAGTAGAGTGGATAAAAAATTAGTGGTGAAGATTTAAACCCTTGACCTTTGAGCCAGTGGCACCCCAAAATAAGTAAGCATTGAGTTTTGAGAAAAAGATGCTGAGGGGTGTTGGAATATGGAGTAAGGTGAATAATAATAAAAATATTAATTAAATGAGCGAGAAAGTTGAAGGAGGGATGAAAATAAATGGTATAAATGGAAAAATGAGATGGAAAATAGAATAACAATGTGCAAAGATAGACAAATTGGGGAGTTGAAAAGGAATGGGTGTGAAATAGGTCTAAAAGAGACCAAGGAGAAAATAATTTATTGGAAGAGGTGACTCTTATGAGAGGTTACTAAGTCAAATGTGATGAAAGAGCAGGGTTATTTCAAGGCATAAAAAGATGTAGTCCAGGAAGGGATAATCAAGGGAAATTATTGGTGGGAAGGTAGGGCATGTGAGAGGATATAGATATCATCCCCATGTGGGTATCCCAAATATTCCATTTTAGTGTGGTTTTATTTTTGATTCTAACATCTTTGAAAGTTAGAGTAAAAGGGGTTTAAAATAGGTAATATTAGAGGGGGTGGGGAAGGAATCTTCATTGTAATGGCTTAACAGTGCTTAAGCTTGCTAGTTGGTCATATTAGACTACAGTCATGGTTAGTTGTGTCATAAAGCCATAGTATTGGTATATATCTCACATTAAACCAAAATTGAGTGGAAGACCTTTGAGGCTGTAGCATGCTCAAAATGGGTAGAGGGTTTAAAAGGGAGAAAGGTGTTAAGTAGGGTGAAGGTAGTAGCTAGAGAGGGACACAAAAGAGGATCTAAGATCCACACATAAAGGCATCAAAGGAAGAAAGAGATGCACCTAATGTAATGAGCTTGACCATATTTCATGAATTAAGGCAAGGGCATGGAGGAAATATGGAAGCAAACAAGGAGATGTACATAGAAGTAGTATAAATAGTGACCACACTCTAATGAGTCAGAAGGTGGAGTGCTAGTGTTAGAGAATAAAGGAGTTTCAACAAGGGATAAGGCAAAGGTAGACTAGGAGATGGATGAATAAATAGGTAGAGAAAACAATAAGGTTATAGATAAAGATTAAGGTAGATAAGGATGGAAGGAGATAAACATGGTCATATAAGAGGAAAAAGAAGGTCAAGAAAAATAAAGAAGAGGAAAAGGGAATGAAATAAGGATACAAAAGGGATGATAGGGGAGTAAAGAAGTAGGTGGTATCATAACCAAGGAAGCATGGATGATGATAGGTAAGGAGAGGAACAATGAAGAAAATTAGATGGTGGTTTTGGAGATGAGAATGGGATGGAAAATGGGAAAGGGGTTAATAAAAATAAGGGGAAGTAAAGGATGTGTGGGTAAGAAGGTGAAGAGTGAAAGTAGGCATTAATTAACTTGTTATAATAGATTGACATGTTGAAGGGGTGATTAGAAGAGATTTATTAGCTAAAAAGGGGTGAGGTGGTGAAGAAATAGGGGAACACAATGAAAGGCAATGCGATGAAACTAAGGGATGAAGATCAGGGATGATAAGAACAAAAAAGAAGAATTGAAGTAGGGATACAAAACACAGATACTCACACAGATGCAAAAGATAAGTGAGTACCAAGAAGGAAAGATGAAAAGCAAAATGCAAAGGGAAAAATTCAATAAGAGATAAGAAGAAAAGGATAATTATGGAAGGCTTCTCAAAGCATAAGGCCCAGTTAGAAGCTAGTTATGGAGGAAAAAAATGAAAAAGGTGCGAAGAGTGGAAAATTGATAGAGACTAGTGGCACACATAAGAAAAAAATGGGATGCTAGAAGAAACAAGAGAAAAGAAAGTAGGCCAAATTGAAAATATGGGAAAGAGGAAAATAATAACTAAGAATTGGAACAAATGTGGTTTAGAGTCTATGGAAAAGTATTAATAAGGTGGTAGCTAAGAAGAGAAGAAGGTAAAAGTTTCCCTCAATGTGCAAAAGAATAGGATGATGCAGAATTGGTGAGGGAAATAGAGTGATGAAGAGGGTATGACAAATATCCAAGGGTGAGGGGAGATGATGAGGATAGTGAAATAATTTGAAGGGGATAAAGGACAACATTGGTAATAGAGGGAAAGAGAGATAAAAAAAATGTAGGTGTGTGGGGAAGCAATCTATGAAGCATGCACAAAGAAAGGTGATGGGGAGGCCAATGAAGTAGATTAGGTGGTGGTTATATGAGGGATAAAAGGGTCAATTTGGAAGGCTATCAACTTTATGTTAAAATAAATTAACAAGCTAGAAAAGTGGTTAAAAGAGATTGACAAGTTGGAGGGAGGAAGGTGATGAGGAGGTAGGTTGAGAAGTGAAGGAAGATATTTTAGGTGGGAAAGGAAAACAAAATAAAGGATGTGACTGAGCTAACCTTAGTAATTGAGCAATACCTACATAGTCCAAAAAGGCCACAGGCTAATGTATTTCTCCTAGCAATGGGGGAAAAACTTAAGAGGAAGGATTAGATGGTGTTAAAACATAAGGATGATTAAGAAATAATTCAAAGCTTCCTTGATGTAGGATGTCCTAAGTAAGAGGGCGCTATTAGTAGTAAAAATGAGTGAGAAGGAAAAAAGGGGATGGTAATTATTTGTTAGTGGCTAAACTACCTGTAAAAGTGAAGTAGTACCTACATAGTCTGTGGACATCAAGAAAATGTAGTTTAATAAAGTTTGGGTGAGTGGTGTTCAAATTGGCTGCCCTAATTTGATGGACCACATGGGTTGGTTGGGCTAATGGAAAAGGTTTGTAAAATATCATTTTTGGGTTTTAGTGAAGGTAATGGTGATAGAGTATGGTGTATATTGGTGAATATTTACCATAATGATCCTACATTTAGTAAGATGAGAGACATGGATGGGTAAGGCAGGATAAATAAAAATGAAACACAATGTTAATCACCATAAATTACCTTCAATAGAGCTAATCAAAAGGAGAGGTATCATTGAAAAGAGGTTGCATATTCTCAAATTATGTGACATTATAAGTATAGTGTTAGTCTCTACCACTATAAGTCAAGTTTTAGGGAGTGGGTGTCTATCAGGATCTGCATAGTCATGTTGGTGAAAGTTCATCATCATTATGAGTTGTGTTTTAAGGGTACTAACAAAGTGATGACCTACAAAGAATTTCTTTGATGGATAAGTAGATTATAAGAGTTAGATAATGGGTAGCATGGTGAGTGATAAAGGATGGACTGTGCCTAACCCAAGAGCTACATGGGTAGGCTAGATGAAAGGTGACCATGTCTACATCCTCTATCCTAGTTATTTAGAACTGATGACTTGGGGTTCCACTTAGAAGAGGTCCTTGTAAAAGGGAACTATGTGGTCTACGAAATTGGTTATATATTTAGATCAAACAATAATGATTCCCTAGATATGGGTGAACTTTTAGTTGGCACAAAATAAAAGACTGCCATGTTCAAGTAGGCATTGCCAATGGTTTGGGTTTGACATTTAGTGCATGTGGAAATGGGTTGGTAGTAATATGAGGGTAGAGGGGATAAGAAGGTGATTTTTTTTTTTTAATTCATGATGGCCTATATTTTGTGGAAGAGTTTCTATAATGGCAAGGATTTGTGAGTTACAATTAACAACAATAGTGGCAGTTTAAAAGGCATGATTGTTACAGTGGCCCATGGTTAGAAGCCAATTTACATCAACTATACCAAAGGTGAAAATGATGCAAATGACCACCAGGCCTAGAAGGGTCACAAGATGACAAATCAAGTAAAGACATCAGATGTGAATCAAATGATAAGGGCAACAACAAGATATCATGATGGTGCATACTGGCTTTATTAAGATGATCAATCATATCAAGGGTGATGTCTCCATGTGAAAAGGTACATAAACATGACCATTTCAAGTGGGAAGATTGTTTAAGGGAATCAATGACATCATATGACCTTATGGGTCAGTAGAATGGAGAATCAAGTTAGCAAGGAAGAATTGGTAGGTATTCTATTTAAAGAATCATGATAAGGACTAGGACTAGGATCATATCATGCCCTTCATGCATGCACATCTACCTTTACACAATCACCATTTGGCATTCCATTGAAAAGGATGATGTATGTCCCTCCACACACTAATACTACCATATTTGGCCACATTCAACATTAATAATAATAATAATAATAATAATAATAATAATAATAATTAAAAAAAAAAATAGGAGTGCCATACCCTCATCATATACTACAACACTCTTAGCCTATACCCAATCTATCTGATTATGGTCTACTTGAGGACATTTTTTTTTTGGAATATGAAAAATTTCCTAAATAAATTATGCCTTCTTCATAAGTAATTCCTGGGAGTCATCAATTAGGATGATTATTGAACATAAATCTAGATTCATCAAATAATTTATCTAATTCTTAGGTAAGAAAATAATGTATACATATGCTTTATACAATGTGTAATCTAATTACTCTATATGTGTCATGTGACTCTTCTCACCCTAAATAACATATTACACAATTTCATCTAAACATGTATAAAATGTGTCAGATGTCATAGGTTGGATGTTATGGTTATGGCTATTGTAATCTCACTTAATGTAAAAGGAATGATTATTATTGTTGCAATGTTGGAGTGTAAAAGTCATGGTGAAAACATCAAACAAGCACATTAAGATAAGAATAGGACCTAATGGTTTGTTTTTGACAAGTAATAAAAATAGACCTAAAGTGAGATTAGCTTAATGAATATAATCCCTTTAAACACTATGCATGAGTGATAGTTAGTTGATAAAAATGGTTTCTTGATCACAGGGTGTCAAGTAAGATCTAAATCCCTTGATTTATAGATAGTATAAAGGTAAGATGGGTGATAGGTGGTGTGAAGTGCAATGGGTGATATGTATGATAAATTCATGTGAATTAATTTTTACTCCTTCTATAGGTGACCTAAGAATGGTAATAGACAAGTCCATGTCATATCGCATATTTAGGCTGATCAATGCAGAAAGTCTACATGTGAAATTTGATTATGACTTCTAACTTATTATTCTACTTGAGAGCTGATTGTAGCTTTAGAATTGTGATAGTGGGTCTTTTGCTTTATTTTTGAATATGGGAATTTGATCGATACAAGAAGCTTCCAAGAAATTGCTCTAATTTTGACAAAGTGAACATATCCATCCTTCAAAAGAGTGGTCTAAGATTATTGGCTTTATTTAATGATCTTGATAGTTGTCCTTCAAGGGAGTAGTCTAAATTACATTTGATAGTTTTTATTTTATTTTTGGGTAGTTGTCCTTTGAGGGAGTAGTTTGCAATGCTTAAGATATTGACCCAAGTAAATTTTGTGAGATAAAATGTGTTTAGACATGGAAAAATATTCAGAGGTTTACCTTTATGAGGGAAAATTTTTACACAAGAAGGTCAATGATATGTGAAAGGGTGTGGTTTTGAGAGACAATGACCGCGGGATTCCATCTTGTTAGAGATGAAAAGTATCCATGAGAACCATGATATGGGTAGAGCTATGGTACCCATATTTAGGATTAGGCCATGACTAAGATGGTTAATAATGTGGTTCTATGTTGTAATCAAGTATACTGAAAAGGAAAGGAGAAATACAGGTGAAGGTTAAAACCTCATAATCAAGGGACGAGCTTAAGTTAAACAAAAAGGGTAAGCTTGATCCTTATCTAATTAAAAAATGGATGCAAATGTGAATAATTGAGAGACTCAGGTTATGGTTTGCCTTCAAGATAGGACAAAATATAAGATCTTGATCCATACTTATGACTCATGATGTAGGGTCTAAGCCAATTGAAAGTAAATTTGCCTCGTTTACTTTTCTCCATGTTAGTTATATGTTAGTTTTATTTTAGGATGAGGTCTTTGATGTTGAATTCCCAATGTTTGAGGTGTTTTTCATAAGCACATTTGATATTCTCTTAATAGATATGAAGGTGGGTGAGGGCCACTAAATTATGCTTATCAAGTAGCTCAAGTTGAGCTAAATGATGTTGATGAAAATCTTATTTAGAAATGAGTTCTTGCAAAGATATGTGAAGAGAGGGGATTTAGAATTTGAGAGGAAAGACTTATTCTACTCTAAAAACTAAAGAGAAAGGAGCATCACCCATCGAGGTTTAAATTCTAGTATGATTGGCCCATAAAGTAAAAGGGATGTGCAAGTGCCAATCTTGACCTGAAGCATTGACTGCTTTGGTTAGCATTTTGTTAAGGATTTTATTAGAGGCTTCTACTTATCCATTAGCTTATGGATGGTGAGGTGAGTGGAAGATAAAATTTATTCTAAATATGTCACATAACCCTTGGACCTACTTATTTTTGAAAGATTTAACATTATCGGTGATGATCTTAAGAGGAACATCAAAGCAAAAAATGATATGATGGTTGTTAAAGTCGATAATCTTCTTCACTTTGGTCAAGATAAGAGGGATAGCTTATAACCACTTGATGAAATATTTGGTGGCTATGATGATGGAGCTATGTCATTATGAATAATGGGGGTTAATTTCCCTAATGAGATCAAGCCCCCATTGATAGAAAGGCCAAAAGTTAGATAACAACAGGGTATTAGTTGGCATGTGATGTAAACTAGCATGATGTTGACATTTAACACACTTTTTTACCTAATCACATTAGTTTTGGTTGATGATGGGCCAATAGAGTCCAATGAAAAGGATACATTTAGTGAATCTAGGCCACTAAAGTGTTCTCCATAGATCACATCATGTGTTTCCTTTGATGGCATGGGAAGCTTCATGGATACGTAAGCAATAAATAATAAAAACATCAAAACCACCTTTGTAAAGCATTCCCCCTAGTATGGTGTAATGAGATGTACTCTAAATAAAGGTTTTTTGGTTGTTCTTAGAGAGGTTAGGAGGAATGATACCTAGGTTGAGGTAGTTGAAAGTTTGGTCATACCAAACATTGGATGGGGATTCCTCCACATTACAAATGGTAGGAAGGTCAAATTGGTTATAAGAGGGTGTGGTAAATGATGAATGGTGACAAATATTTTGGAATTAAAAGGATAAGAAAGGATTTGGGAAGTAAGATAGGCCATTATATCCATGAATTTGTTAGTAGATCAGGGAACAGATTGGACCAGGTAATGTTTAAATAATGTTAAGAGTTTGTCAACTAAAATGTTATATTTTTGTAAGACATAATTTTTACATTAATCAAAACCATTTACCTAGTTTACTACAAGCTTAGAATCATCAAATACATGGATTGTCTTAATTCCCATGGTTAGATTAGTTCGAAGACCTATCACTAGGGCTTCATACTCAACCATATTATTGGTGCATTCAAAGTAAATTTTAAATGAGAGAGGAAGGGGTTTTCCATCAAGATTAATTATGATAACCCTATCACCCACTCCTTGTTGGCACTTTGAGTCATCATAGAACATGGTAATTTAGTAGGTTATTCCATCTTCTTGAAAAAGAGTTGTGATAGACTCATCTAGAAAGGCAAGAGGAGGTGGTTGGTTACTTTATAAAGGAGACTAGACTAATTGGTCAGTAATGACCTAACCTTTAATCAAATTTTGTTGGAGGAATTAAAGGTTGAATTCATCTAAGAGAATGAGCCACTTAGCCATGCACTAATTGTGGTGTGGTTTAGAGTGCATGTACTTGAGTGGGTCGGTATTAGTTATTACATAGGTTTTATGGTTAAGAAGGTAGTGGTGGAGTTTGGCGGCCATGAAGGTCAATGCTAAGTAGGGTTTTTTAGTACATGTATATCGATTCTCATATTCTACAAGCATACAGATAATGTAGTATATGTCTTATTCTTTATGTTGTTTATCTTTATGAGCTAGCATTGTCCCTAGGGAATGGTCGATGGTAGAGATATATAGGTAAAATGGGTGGTCATCCTTAGGAATGGTGAGGATTGATGGTGACAAAAGGTACTATTTGAGTGAATCAAATGCCTCTTGACAATCACTATTCCATTTGAAAGATACATCCTTCTTTAAAAGGTGATGGAAAGGTTAGAACCAGTCTGAGAGTTGGAAAATGAAATGGTGAGTGGAGTGAATTTTTTCCTAAAGGTTATGGAGCTGATTAAGGTTGGTTAGAGGAAGCATGTCTAAAATTGATCCAACCTTAGTAGGGTCTACTTAAATTCCATGAAGAGAGATGATAAAGCTAAGAAGCTTTCCTAAAAGGACCCTAAAATGCATTTTTTGAGATTAAGATAAACATGATAACTGATGAGGCATTCAAATATGATCATAATAATAGTCAATTGATCTTTTTAGAATTTGGATTTCTTAAGAAGGTCATCCACATAGTCTTTTATGATATTATGGATGATATCATAGAAGATATAAGTCATGGCACATTAGTAGGTTACACTAGCATTCTTTAACCTAAAAGGCATGACTCTATAGTAGAGTTCCCCAAGGGGTGGTAAAGGAAATTTTATGTTGATATTCAAGAGAAATCAAGATCTTATTATAACCAAAAAACCTATCCATGAGAGATAACATCTCATGGCTGGTTGTAATATCAACAAGCTGGTTAATGCTAGGTCGAAGGAAGTCCTCTTTAGGACATGCAAGGTTAAGGTCATGAAATTCCACATAAATGCATAGACCCCTAGTGGTTTTAGTGATAGGGATAATATTTGAGACCCATTGAGGGTAGTCAATGGGTTGAATTATGTTTAAAGATAGGAGATGTTGAAGCTCCTCTTTGATGAGAAGGGATATGTGAGGATGCATGCATTGAAGCCTCTATTTTATAGGTTTAGCATCATTATGAATGAATATATTATGGGTAGTGATGGTGGGTTCAATCTTGAGCATATCACTATAAGACCAAGCAAATGTTATGTTATGGTCTTGGAGGAAAGAGGATAAATCCTAAAGTTCTTCAACATTTAATGATTCACCTAATTTGATAATGCAAGGGTTATCTAGAGTACCTAGGTTAATATCGATGGTGGATTCATTTGACATGATCAAGGTCTTAGGAGTAAGGGATTTATGGGTAGAAAAATTCCCCACATCGAGGAAGGTAGGAATGGAATCATCATGTTGATGTTGGATGGTGTAGATGGTAGGAGAATCATTTTCTACCATTTTAGGGTGCATGACTGGAAGGACTTTGGTTTGACCACCCTTTTGGTAGATGAGAGGGCCCAAAATTATAATATTGATAAAATAAAGTTAGGAGGGATGATATCAAGGTCTTCAGGTAGAGAAAGTGGTTGGGTTAGAAAAGATGGTATATCTTCTTTCATGATGGTAATATGTTTGGGTGAATTGGTGGATTCTTGAGGTGGTTCATACCCAAAGCCAAATGAATCATGAGGTTGAAAAGTTTTGATATTGGGTAATGCATGAGACCCTTATTCATAGTGACCAAAATTGAATCCATTTCAAGCACATTTATGCAGATACAAATTAGCAAACTCTAGTTTGTTAAGATAGTAAAAGTTAGAGGTAAATATTTATATGGATGAAGTATGGTAAGGGATGGAAGTGGCCGATTGAGTCCCCATAAATAAAATTTATTTGATACTTAGGTATCCCAGAGGGGATGATGGTCCCAATAGTGGGATCATAAGAAGGGTCATGTCTAAGGTTCCCATATTCTTGGGGAGTAGGGAAGTAATCTAAGGCTAAGAGTATATACTCCCCAAAGGAAAGATGTTGGAATTTGGTTATCATGGGGTATTCTATAGAAACCTAAGAAGAGGAGATAAATGAGCTAGTGGAATCTTTATTGACATTAGGTGTGAAAATGTTATGGGTTTTGGCTGGTGAGGTTATGTTTTTAGCAGATGGTCATGAAATCAATGAAGGAGGAAGAAGGATGTCATTGGGCTGATATGTCATATTGAAATATTTAGAAGGATTAGGGTCAACTTGGATAGTCACAACTTGCCCTTCATTTTCAAACTTGACACATCAATGAAAGGTAAAAGGGACACAACTCATGGCATGAATCCAAGGGCATCTATGTAAAATGCTATATTGGAACACTCCTTCTATGACATAAAATATTTTGGGAATAGTATGATTCTCTATATATATGTGGAGGAAAATTGTGCCCAAGGTGGTAGCCATAGTATCATTGAAAGAATGTTGGACCACTAAGCTCTTAGACATGATGTTTTTAGGTAAATGTAGTTGGTCATAATCATGGGAGGAAATAATATTGATATTATCTCCCTCATTGATCACCATCCTTTTGATGTGGGTTTGATTGATGTATGTTGTAATGAAGAGGGGAGATAAATATCCTCTAACTAACCATAAGGTATTTCTAAAAACTTGAAGGTGAGAAGGTTGGAAGTTCAAAGTGTACCAACAAAAGAAACTAGAGGTTGAGGATCATTAGGTTGGACCTTGATGGATTGTAAAGCCTCTATGAGTGTTTGATGGTGATGGGGAGTGATACAAACTAACTCATATAATCTCATATCTATTAGATATTGGTAAAGTTATTTGAGGGTAGCCTTTTGGATAGATATTTCAAATGGGTTAGGGTATGGAGGGTTAGATGGGGAGGCACCTAAGATATATACCTTGGCTTTGTTTTCATATGGATAAGGTTGGGTATTGTTTGCTTGGGAGTTCGAGGAGGTATAAGTCCAAGGGATGGATGACTTAGCCTTCCCTTTCTCCTTATATTTGGCCTAAGATTGGGTAACCATGTGAATAATATGGATAAGGGGGTTTTCTAAATTGTGTGGTTGTTTTGGTTCCTACTCTTTACCTTTGGGTAAGATTAAAGATCAGATGGGATGAGTTGGTAGTTGGGTTAGCAATGGGGATGAAGGAGGTTTGTATTATAATAGATCATCATCTTCATACAAGCTATAAACAAGTGCTTGGAGAGCTTTACAGTTCTCGGTGTCATGTCCTGGTGCCCTATGGTATGCACATATCAAGTTATCTTTTAACCAAGAGGGTTTGGTATGTGAAGGGTTAAATGGTTTGATGGGTGGTAAGCTCAAGGAAGAAGTTTGTAGTAACCTATAGAGTATGGTCAAGTAATATTTAGCTAAAGGTGTTAATGGTTTAGTATTTTTTTTGGGTGTTGAAGTAAAAGGTTATGGGGACATGGGTTTGGTGATAGGTATCTTGGGTAAAGTGGTATGCTTGGTTGATAGTCTTGGTTTGGAAAAGATGGTCAATGAGATGGAGGTAGAGGATAATAAGGTAGGTAACTTAAGAATTATTAGTGTAGTTGGAAAATGTGTCTTTGAAAGCAAGTATGAATATGTGAATAACAAAGGTGGTGGGGTTTTGGTAAAAATAATGGGCTTTGTAGTCAAAGTAGACAGATAAGGACCCAAAATGGAGGGAAAGGTTGAGGGAGGTAAAATTTGGGGTTTTGGGCCCTTTCGTGGTTTTACCTCCTTGATTGTTTTATTTATTGGTTTTGGAGGGGATCTGGTTACTTTAATTATTTTTTTAGGGTTGATTAATTTGGAGGAGGTTTTAGTTGTTTAGGTAGAGCTTTTGCTTGGTTTAGAAGGGCTAGGTTGGTATACCAAAGGATGGGTTAGAAGCTTTAGTTTGGTCTCCTTGCCTTTGTCTTGGTCTTTGATAGAGGTCTTTGAAATTAGATATTGGGTGTATGGTTCTATGATAGGGGAGGTAGGTGTGGTATCTTTCAATGGGGCTATAGGTATGATGTCCTCCTTTATTTGTGTGTCCAAAGGAATAGAGGGTAGTCTTTTTTCTTCCAATAGGGGAATGGGGAAAGAGGATGTTGAGGTAACATTTCCTTCATCAATGGGTTCATAAGTAACCACATTAATATTATGTGATTCATGAGATGGTTCAAGTTTATTTTCATGATGAGGGGTAGAATGATAATGATTAGGGAAAGGCTTGTGGAATATGTTGAGGGCTTGGTTCGGTGGTGCATTAGGATTGTCCAATGTAAGTTCCCCCTTGTCAATGAGGGATTGTAAAATATATTAAAAAGTGTTTCACCTATTTATGTCATGTCTTATGACTTGATGAAAAGCACAATGGTCATTTTCATTATACCAATCAGGCACAGGACAAGAAGAATCAAATTATTGGGGTGGTTTAATTGATCAAAGTTGGATGATATTGGATTTTAATAAATTTTCCAAAATGGAAGGATAAGGCTCCCCAATTGGAGTCAATTTATTATTATTGTTTCAAGTTTCATTCTTTTGGTTTATATTTGAATAATTAGGGGAGTCAAAAGTTTGGTTCTTTGGGTTCTATTAATTGGTATATGGTGATGGCACATATTTGAGGACAATGGAATTGGAGGTTGCCTTTTTTTTTAGTGTTAGGGTTGGTTTGATTGTGTGGTTTGGAAGAAGAAGGATCATTGGTTTTGTAAGATGGGTTCTTATTCTTAAACATTAATCTTCCCTCATCAATGGCTCTATTATCTAGTTTACAATCCATGGTAAAATCTTGATTGAATGTCTACAAGCTTTGGACATGTAATGAGGATGAAATGTGTTTTTCATATGCCCAAATGAAGAGCCCTATAAGCTCAAGTTGAGGTAATGAAAAGGAAATTTACTTGATTAGGCTCCTCCAATGAGCCACAAAATTGGCAATAGATTGATCTTAAAATTAATAAATGGAGTAGAGGTTGGTAATATAAAATTTCTTGGATATGTTGATAATAAAGTGATACAAAAAGGTTTGGGCTAGTTGGATGAAGGAGAAGATGGAGTGTTTTTGGATGGCACTATACCAATCTAATACCAGTCCAAATAATGACATAGGAAAGGTACAAAAGAGAAGACCATCATAATGGGAAATCAAGTAAAATGCATGCCTAAATTATCTTAAATGCTATTGGGGGTCCTCCTTACTTTGAAACTTAGAGAATTTTGGTAATTCCCATTATGGAGGATATGGTCACAAAGGGATAGATGGATGGATGGGTTCATTACAAATTTAGTCATAAGAGATAAGGTTATATGATCCTAAGATGGATGAATCAAGGGTAGTTATGTTTTCCATTAGCATCTTGAGCAAGTCAGTTTGGGTTTATCGGGTTGGATAGGTATATGACATGTTTTGTTGGGGTTAGGTGACATAGGCATAACTAGTGGATGGCTGGAATGATGTTGCCTGTGTGTGGAGGTCACATAAGATTTAGTGGAAGGTGGAGGTATTTATCCTTTTGTGTTAGGAATATATTTTTAAGATGTCATGGGAATGTTTTGGAGTGTTGATGTTGGGGGGTTTATGTATGGCATCAAAGTGATTAGTGGGTTAGTTGGTTGAAGGTGGGTAGTGACCAAAGTGCTTATTGGCAGTAAGGTGGAAGGTATAGAAAGTTCCAAACTTTGGAGAGGAGTGGACAAAAGATAGTTAGTGGTGATGAAAGAGGTGGTATTAGCATGAGTAGAAGGTATTCCCATGGTGGAAAAATGTTTTATAGCTAGTAGTGACATTATCCCTATGGTGGATGTTATATGGGTTAATGTTTGGGTATTGGTTGGGGGTATTTGTCCATTAGTTGGATTGTTTAATGGTGTGGGTGGTGTTTAGTCATGGGTTGGGTTAGTTGAAGAGGATGTTTGGGTGACAAGAGGTTGGGTATGGTTGACCATGAGATGGGAAGGCATGCCCAAAGGTGGGTCACTAGGAGGAACTAGAGTAGGAAGGTGACAGTTTGAAGTTTGAAGGTAATTTTGAAGGGAAATGGGGTTGTTATCAAGAAAAGTGGCAAAGTCTATATCACCTTGGGAAAACACCTTAAGAAAGGTAAGAGGATGGGAAATGTGAGGTGAGCCTTTGGCATCAAATGGGTACTCCATGGAGGAAGGAGAGGAGGGAAGTGGTTCTTGATTTTTTTGGTTTCTCAATTGTTGTCTAGTGAAGACTATGTGAGAAATAAATAAAGGATTGGTACGAACTCACATAGAGAAATCAAATAAATTCAAGGAAAACAATACATTCACTAAGAAAGCATTAAGTCCTAAGATTCCTTTTAATTTCTCTTTTGGTTAATGCCTAGAAGAGTGTGAAGGGTAAGTTGGCATAAATAGGTCCTAAAAAACGTAGTTTATGTTTGGTTTCAGGTTGCATTTAGGGACTCAAAAAGAAGTTTGTATTAGATCAAGTACATAGATTGGTGCTTGGGGATTTCTCCCCTCACTTCATGATCCCATAGCCAGTGTGGGTGATTATCTAATATATATCAATTACAAGATTTTATACTCAACCAGAGAGCTAAGTTGGTTATCCACTTGGTGATTAAATCCAAGTACGATAACCAGGAAAGGGTAAGGTGATCCGCTATATGATGAAATCCTACTCAGGCCTTGTCTTAAGTGAGTTTTATGTTTTTTTTTGGTGCGAGTTATTTTTTTTAATCATTTTTTAACTATGGTTAATTTATTTTGCCTTTAATTAATCTAGGTGAACTTATTAAGCAAGCAAGCAAATAATGTATGCAGTTAATTTTAACCCAAAGGATTTTCCTTTTATTTTTATGAAAATAAGAAAAAATCAAATTAAAATAAATTTAGCATGAATATTCAATCCTAATCCTAGGATGAGTTCTATTTTGATTTTTTTAGAAATGCAATAAAAAGTGAAAATTTCTACTTTTTTATTTTTTTTAATTTTCTAAATAAAAGAAGCTAAAACTTACGTTTTGAAAGATGTGAATGATTAATTTTTAGAAATTAAATTACATAAAAATTTAATTTTACTAATGTAACTAAATTTATTAAAATAAATAATGAACCCAAGAAAACTCAAGGGTCCCACCAGGTATGCCAAAATGTTTATATCTAATTTTTGCTTTTTCCTAAGTGTGAAAAGAAGAAACTAGTTATGAAGGGTGTGGAAGAATACCTATTAAAGTGCATGCATTAGATCAAAGTGATTTTGGATATATCTTATTTGGCATGGGAGGATTACCTATAAATAATAAAACACTAAAAGAGACTTGTTTGTTAGACAAGTAGATGGGTGGATTGCCTAGAATAAGCTAGATCCTAGAAGCGAAAGCTTTTTAGGAGGCTGTCAATCCACCTAAATTAAAAAATTAATTTGATAGATATATGATGTTATTTTAGTAAAATAATATAAAAATAAAACTAAAAACATAAAATAACAATAAATAATTAAATTTGAAACCAAGAATTTAAATATTTTTCCAAAACTATGATTAGATAAATTAACTAGTGTTGAAAATTGATTAAGGTAAAGTGGTGGTTTTTGGTTTGGCAATTTGGTAATGGATAGCTTGGTTGAGGTTGGAAAGTGGTTAAGATATTAAATATAATAGGGATAAATGTTTTAAAAGGATAAGGAAATAAGTAATTGAGGAAGCAAAATAGGTAGGAGATAAAGAGGGTGAAAATGACAAAGGAGTAAAGAGGGTAAAGGTGGTGAAATGGCAAAGATGGAAAATGGAATTAAAATGACCAAAGATGGAAAATTCGATTAATGGATTAAGATGTAAAATGGTGACAAAGAGATTGAATGTCAAGGTAATAACAAAGAAAGACTAAAATTAAAAACAAAATAAATGGGTATTACGTTCTAAGCTTTGTTGATGATGAAGTTGATGGTGTTGTTGAAGATAAATTAATAAATCAATTTGGGAAGATCTTCATTTCTTTGAATTCTTTCAATCCTCCAAGATTATAACCTCAAAAATTATGACCTCCTTAAAAAACATAAAAAATATGTTAAGAACTAAATACTAACTTCCAACTTAACCTTGGGTGAAGGAGACGGGGGTATTTATAGCATATGTTGTGAAGAGTAATGCCAAAAGAGTAATAGTAAAAGTATGGTGCCATTTTATATTTTGTGGATGAATTATTCAAAATGAGGTGGGTGGGGATTCCCATTTGGGTTGGTGAGTGTCCCATTTGGGTTAAGAAGTCGAAAATGGGTGCCCTTTGCCTTTCCCAAAGTACTAAAGAGGTAGGTATATTATTTTGAAGGTTAATTTCATGTATGAAGGTAAAATACATGTTGAATAATGGTCTCTTCAGGGTAAATTCACTATGTTTCAAGGGGAGGCCCTGTGATGCTTAAATGAGGTCATCAAGCACCTTGGAAAATGTATCCAAGTGGGGTATGATGCCCCATATCAAGCCAACTCACTTTTAAGCTATGTCACTTTCCATATTACCTCCCAAATAACCTTCTATGTCACATGCCATGTCATCATGAATGGTGATAGTGGGTCCTATAGTAAATAGTGATAGTGAATAGTAATTTAAAATAGTATTTTTTAATATTATTATGTGAATAGAATAATATTTATTTGGCTAGATTAAGAGGGTTTTTTTAGGTTTTAGTAAGGTTTAAGGGGTCTTTATGGGGTCCCAAGGCATTTAGTCATCAAAAACTACAAGTGTGCAATTTTATACTGTCTACATTGACATTAGACATTATGATTTTTTCTTATTTAAGAGTGGTCTAGAGATGTGAAAGGTTATTTTAAATAAATCAATTTTCATTGGAATTAATCTTTTAGATGTTGAAAATCAAGTTTTTCATGACTAGGTTTTGGAGTGTTCTCATAGTTCTGAGTGGAGTATTCGCAGAGAAGTGTTTGAGTCCTTTCTCCCTAGTCCTTGAAGTCCAAATCATATGGTGATGAAGATTAAGTCATGGATATTATATGTGAATTATTTTCATGTTTTTATAATTAATTTTTTTATCTCTTATAATTAAATATAGACTTTCTATAGGTTCACAAACCTAATTGTGAATAGTACTAATGGTGTGCTTCAAGTGTTGGTTGAAACTAAAAAGTGTGATGAACCTAAGATGAGATTATTGGGGGTATATTTGGATGGCATATGAAATTTTTATACATTTTTTTTGGTTTTAAATTCATATAAGAAGATAAAATGGTAATATGTACTAATGAAGGCCTAAGTGAATTAGGTCTCCTTAAGGCGTAAAGAAGGATTTGGTCCATTTGATCTATGGCTAACCTAATGTAATGATTTATTTATGTTTGTGGAATTTCTTAAGGTCAATTTTGTTTAATATATAATTGGTAAAGTTTGTATGTCTTACCAAGAGGTGTATGAGCAAGATCCTAGTATCAAAACAATGCCTAATAGGCCTAATTATCTAGTTAGACAATGAACAAGTGAAATAGAAGGATAATGATAATTTCAAGAGATAAAAGAGGTATTATGTTATATTATAAGGTTATATATATATATATATATATATATATATATATATATAACCTTATAATATAACATAATACCTCTTTTAAGGATTTAAAATGGTTAATGTAGAAAAATATCAAGGTCATATAACCTAATCTATCTTAAAGAGACCTAGATGAGAAAAGAAGCCTAGAAGGTAGTTTGAGAGGGATAGAAAAGATAGAAGAACTGAAGAAGGTGATCACCATATATTTTATGATAAACAAGGTGTTATTAATATGATCAAAGGTTTTAGGTGGCTAAGTTGGTGATAATTTATCTATGTATTTGGTTCTTCATTACAAGTTGGTGCTTGTTAAAGCCTAGTTGGGTTGGTGCTTAGATAGTTGGAGTTGATACTCCATGTGAATTTGGTGCTTCACTAAATCTAAATCTTTTGGATTATAATATTATAGTTAATGTTTAGGGATCTATGGGTTTTCATCCCCTTGAGGTTTTCCCACTCATATGTGTGTTTTCTTGTGTTATGCTCATGCGAATGACTCTTTATGCATTATTATATATTTATATTGCTTTGATGGTTCAAGGAATGTTAAAGTTCATGTGAAAGAAAGTTTTAAGATACTAATTCACCTCCCCCCAATCATTTTGTTTAAAATAATTGGTATTAGATACTATTCCTTTGAAATAAGTCTAACAACTTGAAGGTGATTAAAATAAGCATAATATGTCTTCTAATCAAAAGGAATAAGAAAACATGTATGTTGAAGAAGTCTACTTTGATAGTGAAGAAGGAGGAGCCAAATTATACCTTCAACTTGAGCTCATAAGTGCCGTTGATAATTTAAAGAATTAAAAAGATACTATCAAGGATCTCTAAAGTAAGTTATAAGGTGTCAATACAAGGTTTAGGTCAAAGGAAGTTGAGTATGACTAGTTGAAGACAAAGATAATTTAATTTAAGGTTGTGTTCAGATGTGAAAGGCTAAGATTCTAAAGATTTAGAAGTGAAAACCTGCTCCTCATAGAGACTTTGGGGTAAGTTATCGCAGAAGGGTTGGTAGTATAAGGTGAAGCTGGATGTGTAAGATAAGGAGCCTTAAGTCACTCCCATGGCACCTCATGTTCTAAGTTCCTAGAATGGAGAAATCCTAAGTTTTCTACCAATCAAGAGAAGGGTTTAGATGATGTTGCATGAGGCTTTACAGTCAGTCCTTTAGAGGATTTGGGTGATTGCGAGATCAGATACATGTGGGACATAGTGATCACAGGCCAAAGGTGAGACAGAACCATCACTGGATCTTCCTTAGCCAAAGTGGGTGAGGTGGTGAGTTCTTCTCTCAATGGAGAAGGGATTGGAGAATTTGGCTCTTCAACCGGATAGAGCATAGGGATGATCATGCCTTCCACATGTGGTCTAGGAGTGTGGAAAGTATGATCCTCCCACAACTATTTTATTGCTAATAGTCAAACTACCAACACCTAAAACATATATCTCTATTTAGGTATGAGATGAGGTATGGGGACCGAATGTTTCTCTATATTTTTGCTAATTGCATTTAAAGAAGAAAGAAACTAAAGTTAAGGGTTGTGGGTTTGATGTTACCCAGATTTAATGTGCACCGTATCCAAGCTTTGTGGGAGCTCCTCTTTGGCTGTGGAGGAAACACCAGTAGTAAGAAAGAAACTCAAACAAGAAAAATGTTAGAGGAGGATATGGTGGACTACCAAGATACGCGCTCAATCCCAAAAGTGTAAAGCTCCTTGAGGGATGATAGTCCACTATTTAAAGATAAAAATGTTGCATAAATATAAATGATAAAAGACTTAAAGAAATGGAAAGGTAGAATTTGTGTACCTATTCTCTATAGTCTTAGAATGTCACAGAATGATGGCCAAATGTTTTGTTTGGTTTATGGGTTATTTGGATAGGTTTCTGGTTTGTTGGTCGAGAACACAGTCATTAACGTTGGTTGGTCTGCCGAGGTCGATGGGTAAAATGTGTCAATGTCAGTTCTGTTGCTGATGTTGGTAGGGGTTATTGGCCTTAGATGGCTTTTAAGATGTTCCCGTGGTGGACAAAGGAGTTTTTGGAAGTTTGGAGGTTGGTGTAGGGTTTCAAGAAGGTGGATGAGGTCTGAAGAAAGGTAAAAGTAAAGGGTTGGTGTGTAAAGGAGGTGAGAATAAGAAGAAGGCCTTTCAGCCCCTCCACAGAAGAACTCGAGCCTCTTGACAATATTTAGAAATATCAAATGGAAACTAATTAACAAAGTATTCTAAAATACTAAAATGAGAACTAAAATATTAAGCTTTATTAGGTGAAGAACTAGAGGTGTCAGAATGCTTATTCCCATTATGGCTGATGTTGAGGTCCTCATATAATATTTCAATCCAGTCTCTGGAATGACTTGTCCAGAGCTTTGGTAGCTAAGAGAATGATAGTCAAATTTTGATGCTTGAGGTCTTAGAGTGTGTGTGTTAATCTGTAAGAAGGTAGGGGGCCGCTTAATTCTTAGAGCATAGCTTATGTAACCGACATCGGTGATCTCATCGGCGTCAGCTATGGGTTGACCAATGTCGACAAAGAGAGAATAGGTAAAAGTATTATTTTTAGCTCTTTGCCCATTTCTCCACCCACTAAGTGCCTTTTCTATTGGAGAATGGTCAAAACATGGGCTTATGAGGCATGGGAGTTGGTTAGGGAGTGAGAATAGGTTATGGGTAGTTAGGATTTGGAAGACCTAGTCTCAGGGTGACTCATAGGCTAAGAAATGGTCTTAGGGTGAGGTGTCTAGGTGAGGTGTCCAAAGTGAAATGGGTTCAAGTTTGGGTTAGGAGTTTTAACATTTACAAGGGGACCAAGGGGGGTTGACACAATATTGGTGTCTACATTTTCCCCTTTTTGTCTTGTGGTTTATTATGTTAAATTACAAGACAAAATTAGATGTAAACTGCCCCAGGTATGGGATGAGGTATTCCCCCTCAAAGCAGGAATCAAGAGAAGGTAATCATAAATCAAGTGTTGATTTGATAGGTATTAGATGGGTAGGGTGAGGTTGGAGTGTGAACATTACAATAGTTGAGATTGCACGTATACCACTTCACTTGATAAGCAGGTCAAATTATCGCAGGCAAGGTCGAGGAGGACTAAAATCAAAGTAACTAGTCCCTAGCTTATTAGTGGTAGCTGATTGGGTTAAATGATCAAAGCTATAACTCTAATGGTCAAGGAGGACTAAAATTAAAGTAATCAGTCCCAAGCTTATTCATGGTAGCTAATGGGGTTAGATCGATCAAAGGTGTAGCTCCAATAGGCATCATGTTCTAAGTATCTAGGCTAGGAAGTGCTCTTGAAAAACATGAAAATGTAACAAATATTGGGGATCAACTAGGTCATGATCTAAAAATAGGTGTGAGGGGCACATACAATTTGCTAACTATATGTGAAGTAGCATATGCAATCAAAACAACCAAGGCAAAGTTGTCTCGAAAGTGGTCATGGTCTAAGGAGATAGTCATGATCTCCAAGGTTGTTTGTCAAGTTATGCTGAGATATAAGTGATCTCGAGTGTTGTTTGTTGTAGTTAAGGAGAGGTATATGATCTCTAATATGCCCCATGAGGAGTCTACAGTGACTTCTATAGTGTCAGGGCTGGTTATGTGAGCATTATTTTGGGTAGTTTTAAGAGTTGTGTTTTGAGGTTGCCTCAACGTCAGTTAGGAAACTGATGTCAGTAGTATAGAAAAGCATTTCACTACTTACATTGGTAGGAATTGGCTGATGTCAGCTACTTAAGGCACGGTTTTGTCCATGTTGGCGGCCTAACAAATCCAAAAAAAGTGGATTAGCGGCCCACCAAAAAGTCATTTGTGACTTTTGAAGTATTGAAAAAGATAGCTCTAAGTGTTGGAGTGATAGAGACATCAAGTTGTCTGTATCCAAAAGTGTTAGGTGTTAGGGTGTGAGTGGTGAGGTGGAGTGGTGAGTTTTGAGTGTTGTGAGTGTTTGGGAGTGTTGGGGGCCACTAGTGAGTGGATTGAGGAGACAAGGTAGACAGAGATGGAAGACATCAGAGGAGGCCCTACAAGATGACCACCACCACTGGCACTCATTATACCACCTCGGTGGTGATGACGAGATGAGGTAGGATGTGTTTTTTGAATGTTTGATTGATTTTGGAGTTGATTTTATTTTTTGTAATTTTTTTGAATTTTTAGCAAAAAATCAGGGGGGGAGGGTAATTATAAGGGTGGGTAGGTTAGGTAGGGTGTTTTAGGTAGCTTTAGGGGTGTTTTGGGGTGAAATGGGTTAGAAATGGGGAAGCCCTAATTTTTAGGGCTCACCCCATTCAGCCTTAAGGCCGAACCAGTCACTGACATCGATAGTTGCACTGATGTCAGCTGACAAAGTGATAGATGTCAGACATGAAGGCAACATACATCTAATTTTGTCTTGTAATTCATTAGAACAAACCACAAGACAAAAAGGGGCAAATGTAGACACCAATATCATGTCAACCCCCCCTTGGTTCCCTTCTAAACATTAACACTCCTAACCCACACTTGAACCCTTTTCACCTTGGACACCTCACCTAGACACCTCACCCTAAGACAATTTCTTAGCCTATGAGTCACCCTGAGACTAGGTCTTCCAAATCCTAACTACCCATGACCTATTCTCACTCCCTAACCAACTCCCATGCCTCATAATCCTGTGTTTTGACCATTCTCCAATGGAAAAGGCACTTGACAGGTGGAGAAATGGGTAAAGAGCTAAAAATAGCCCTTTTACCTATTCTCTCTCTACTGACATCGGTCAGCCCTCAGCTAACACTAACAAAATTACCGACGTCAGTTACATAAGCTAAGCTCTAAACATTGAGATACCCCCACCTTCTAGCAAATTAATGCACACACTCTGAGACCTCAAGCATCAAAATTTGACTATCATTCTCCTGGCTACTGAAGCTCTACACAAGTCATTTCAAAGACTGGATTGAAACATTGTACAAGGACCTCAACATCAGCCATAATGGGAATAAGCATTTTGACACATCTGGTTCTTCACCTAATAGAGCTAAGTATTCTGGTTCTCATTTCACTATTTTAGAATACTTTGTTAATTAGGTTCTGTTAGATATTTTTGAATACTATCAAGAGGCCCAACGTCTTCTATGGAGGGGCTGAAAGGCCTTCCTCTTATTCTCACCTCCTTTACACACCAACCCTCTACTTTTACCTTTCTTCAAACCTCATCCACCTTCCCATAACCCTGTACCAACCTCCAAACTTCTAGAAACTCCTTTGTCCACCATGGAAACATCCTAAAAGCCATCTAAGCCTAACAACCCCTACCAACATAGGCAATAGAACTGATGTCGGCACATTTTACCCACTAACCTCGATAGACCAACTGACATTGGCCACTGTGTTCTCAACCAACAAACTAGAAACCTATCCAAACAGCCCATAGACTAGACAAAACCTTTAGCCAACATTCTATAACATTTTGAGACTATAGAGAATAGGTACACAACATTCTACCTTTCCATTTCTTTAAGTCTTTTATCATTTCTTTTTATGCAACATTTTTATATTTAAATAGTGGACTGTCATCCCTCAAGGAGCTTTATGCTTTTGGGACTGAGCGCGTAGCTTGGTAGTTCACCATATCCTCTTCTAACATTTTCTTGTTTAAGTCTCTTTCTTATTGTAGGTGTTTCCTCCACAGCCAAAGAGGAGCTCCCACAAAGCTTGGATATGGTGCGCACTAAATTTGGGTAACGTCAAACCAAAACCTCTTAATGTTAGTTTCTTCCTTATCTGAGTGTAATTAGCAAAAATATAGAGAAACATTTTGGCATGTCTGGTGGGACATGAATATAAGGTGGTCAGGAGAATCCTCATTGAGAAGGCTGCCCTTTTCCAGGTGTTGGTGAATGATAACCTTAAGAGTGCAGCAACTCTCAGTGTCATTCCCAGGTGTGCAATGATATAAGCAAATTTGAGTGTCATTGAACTAGGATGGTTCTGATCCAAGAGGTTGGTATGGTTTAATGGGTAAGAGAATGATGCTAGAAGACTACAATAATTGGCATAATAGTGAAGCTTAAGAACCCACTAATGGGTCTATGCTCATTGTTGTATTAGGGGTTGACAACTTCTATTTAGGAGTTATAGGGGGAGTTTTTCACACCACCTTTTTAGTTGGTGGCGTGGCCACATGCGTAGATGGCACTTTCATGGTGAAAGGTGTCAAATTTTTTGGAGGAAGTATGTTTTTGATGGGTAGAGGGAGTAATGGAGGTAGTTTGATTTTGTGAGGTGTTGGAATAGGGAGCACTCCTATTAAAGTAGAAGGATGTGGACCCAAAATAGAGGGCAATGGTGAAGGTGGGGGAGTAAACCGATGTGGTTTATCAGCCTTCTTTAGTATGGTGCGAGGACCACTACTGTGCAGGGTGAGGTTCAAATCTACCTTCACTTGTGGGTGAGTGAGGTTTGATATAGGGCAAACACTGAGAGATTTAATCTATTTCAGCATGCTAGATGCCTGTAAGGGTTTGGGTTCAGACGTGGAAGGCTAAGCTTCTAAAGATTTAAAAGTGAAAACCTGCTCCTCATCAGAGACTTGGGGTAAGTTGTCATGGAAGGGTTGGCAGTATAAGGTGAAGTGAGATGTGAATGATAAGCAGCCTTAAGTCACTCCCATAGCGCATCATGTTCTAGGTTCCTAGAATGGAGAAATCCTAAGATTTCTACCAATTGAGAGAAGGGTTTAGATGACGTCACGTGAGGCTTTACAGTCAGTCCTTTAGAGGATTTGGGTGATTGTGAGAGTGAATACGTGTGGGATGCAGTGATCATGGGCCAAAGGCAAGAGAGAACCATCGCTGGATCTTCCTTGACTGAAGTGGGTGAGGTGGTGAGTTCTTCTCTTGGCGAAGAAGGGATTGGAGAATTTGGCTCTTCAAGCAGATAGAGTGCAAGAATGATCATGCCTTCCACATGTGGTCTAGGAGTGTGGAAAGTATGATCGTCCACTAGTAATAAGAAGGATGAGGGTGGGGCCACCAGCATTGGTGCCATCAAAGCATCTTCTAATATGGGAGAGGTTAAGGTAGACTCTCCTACGTGTGAAAGGGGGGTGGATGGAGGACTATCCTCCATCGGTGGAGGAAAAATAGGAGAGGAAGGCTCTTCTAAAGGGTGAAGTAGAGGGATGATGGCCCCTTTTACATGAGGGTGTGTGGTATGAATGGTAAATTCTTCCAATGGTAGAAGAAGAGGGAAGGTGGGGGCAAGAGGAATAGGTAATATGGGATCCTCACAAGGTAGAAAAATGGGTATAGGAGGTGCTTAATGTTGTGGGGATGATATAGGTGAGATGGGTTCATCCACACAAGGAAGAGGGTGAGGCAAAGGGAGCTCTTCATTACGTAGGGGTGGTATGGGTGAAATAGGCTCTTCTACCTATGGTGGAGAAATGGGTTGACCAACCTTTTCATATTGTGGGAGAGGCTAGTTAGGAATGAAAGGAAAGACCATGTCGACCATGTGTATGTTGTATTCTTGAGGGTCATCCGGGATGGTCTAAACATTGTTTTGACTTTGGGAATGGTTAGGAAATGGTTGCCTAAAGACATCCATGTTGTGGTTGGCTGACACATTAGGGTTATCCAAAACAAGGTCCCCTTTATCTAACATGTCTTGAACAATGTTTTTTATGTTTTTACAATTATCCGTGTCATGACCCTTGACACGATGATAGTTACAAAAGTCATTTTCCCTATACCATGCAGGGATGGCTCGTGAAGGGTCAAATTGGATAGGTGGTCATATTTGAGGGAGGTTGAGGACTGGCTTCTTTACCATTGCCAACTATCTTGGGTCCACATCCTTCTAGTTTAATAGGAGTGCTCCCTATTCCAACACCTCACAAAAACAAACTGCCTCCATTACTCCCTCTACCCGTCAAAAACATACTTCCTCCAAAAAGTTTGACACCTCTCACTAAGAAAGTTCCATCTATGCATGTGGCCACATCACCAACTAAAAAGGTGGTGCAAAAAAATCCCCCTACAACTCCTAAATAGAAGTTGTCAACCCCTACTACAATAATGAGCACAGACCCATTAGTGGGTTCTTATGCTTCACTGTTACACCAATTATTGTAGTCTTATAGCATCATTCTCCTGCCCATTAAACCATACCAACCTCTTAGATCAAAACCATCCTATTTTGATGACACTCAAATTTGCTTATATCATTCCATACCTGGGCATGATACTGAGAGTTGCTACACTCTTAAGGTTGTCATTCACCAACACCTAGAAAAGGGCACCCTTCTCATTGAGGATTCTCCTAACCACCTTTTTGACAAACTACCAACACCATCTCATGCCTCCCAAACCTCCTCACTTGAATCAGGATCCCAACATGAGATTATGGTCCCTCTACCACCTTCTCCCCCTTTATTCAAAATCAACACTATTAATGTGGCCACCAGGTCCCAAACGCTAAAGGATAAAGGAAAAGAGTAGGTTTCTACCCCTTGGACATATCCATTTGCCAAGTCCTCTCTACCACAAAAGCCCAAGATTTCTATCTTGGGCACATCTCAACCAACATCTTTGGGGGTAATTCCTCCTAACCTCTCTAGTCCACATGATGTTTGGTACAAACAACTTGTTGACTACTTGACTTATTTTATCATTCTTCTTGACCTTTCTAGTAATGGATGGTGAGCTTTTATCAAGAGTACTACTTGATACACAATGATAGGGGGTCTTCTCCACAAATAAGGCTTAAATGGCCTCCTTCTATGATGCCTAACTACCATTAAGACATCTCATGCCATCAAACAAGTCCATGATGGGATTTGTGGAGGACATTTCAGTGGTAACTCAGTTGCAAAGTGAATCCTCCACCTGGGCTATTATTGGCCTACTCTTAACCAAGACTGTAATGACTATGTTCAAAGTTGTATCAAATTCCAACAACATGCTAACCTACTTCATGTCCCTAACCAAGATCATCTTCATATCTACCAAGATTGCATCAAGCGTGCCTACAACAAAAATCTGAAAGAGTGAGATTTCAAAATTGGAGATCTCATCCTTAAAGAAAACCAAGATGTGACCAATATGGAAAGAAGCAAATGAGGCAAGTTCATTCCTAATTGGCTCAAACCTTATATAATAATGCACAAGTATGGATCAGGCACTTATCATTTGTCTTCCCTTGAAGGCCAGCCAGAACCTAAGCCCTTTAATGCCTTATATCTACGACCATTCTACTATTAACCAAGTAATCATTCACTTGATAATTAACTTGAGCTCATCCCTTGGAACAAACCCCATCATCCTCATTCCTATTCCTTTCAACCCTTTTTTAAGCATTAATGCTTTGTCTTAATAAAAGGGAAACCCTTAAACCTCTATAGTCTAGTCCATGACTAAAAGTTCAGTCAACAAAAACATAAAATTGGGATGCCTAAGGTCATTAACTATAAATGTAAACTACTCCCTCGAAGGACAACTGCATTATTGCTATAATTGGTTGACTGCTCCCTTGAAGGACAACTATTCAAAGAAATCAAAACATATAAAGAAAAATATATACCACTCCCTCAAAGGATGGCTATGCCCAAATTTTGCTACAAACAACACCCTCTTAGAAGCTTCTTGCATCAATCAGCTTCACATGACCACAAAATAAAACAACATTCCCAAGTAGACTTCCCACCTTGATCATTCTACCAAAATAAAAACTAACTAACAAACTATTAAGTCATGGACTTTCCTATATTCATTCTCAGGGTCACCTATAAAAGGGGCATAGTTATCCTTGTTAAAAAGGGTTACACTATCTTCACATATCACATAATCACACCTATTACCCCTAAATACCCAAGGGATTTTGAGCTCACTTAACATCAAGTGATTAGGATACTTCTCTAACAAAAACCAATGGTTAACGATGTAATGCATGAACGAGGCTTTTATTTACAAAAACCCTATCTGTGCTATCATTATGGTCCTTCTCAATGAAAGAGCAATGCACCTTTCACTTCTTACACACCTTCATCACATGCCAATTTCTCTTTTAGGATGTAGTGTCTTATTATATGTTCGCATATTACACTCACATTCAACTCAATTTTATCATAAATAACATCACATTTTTCAACAACCAAAACATTTTCTGACCACTAACATAACATCATGATTTATTTAATGCAAATACCAATTTGTGTTATATAAATTATCATAGCCCATTCACATTAGTTTCTATGAGAAATAATACACATGGAAACTATCAACCAAACACAATTTATGTCAAGCATATACCATCACCAATATGGAAACCTATTGAAGCATAAATAAACTCATTTCATTTTTAGCTTACACCATCACCAATATGGAAAATTGCTAAGGATGAAAAACCACATAACTTATGTTATAGCATAAACCATCACACAATATGGAAAAGGCTATAATATCATCATACACTCATCATTTCAAGCACAACCTCTTTGACACTTCTTCCCTTTTTGGGAGAACTACATTGGCCTAAGGCCCTTAACAAAAAGGGGCTATGTAGGCAGCACTCAGTTGACATGGGGTCTTCTGAGGTTAGCTCAGCCATTCATCCACCTAATGGACCAAATATCTAAACCCTAGGCTAACTGCCTACCCTAAACCCTAGGCTCACCACCTATCCTAAACTACCTCATTTTTTTAACCATCTAACCTTTAACCATGACCTAACCTAGTCAAACCTAATCCATAACCTACCCTCCACTTTCTCTTTTAGGAAGAACTACATTAGCTTGAGGCCCTTAAAATAGGGGCTATGTAGGTAGAACTTAGTTGACATGGGGTCTTATGAGGTTAGCTCAGACATTAATTCATTTGACTACCTAATGGACAAACTACTTACCGACATCAGTCAGATAACTAACGTTAGCGACATAAAAACATAGCTCTTCTCTAAAAATGCCCAAAATCATGACCAAACAACCAGCCCTGACACTGTATAAGTCACCCTAGACTTCTCATGGGGTAAATTAGAGATCATATACCTCTCCCTAACCACAATAAAAAATACTCGAGATCACTTATATCTCAAACCTGACTCAATAAATGACCTCAGAGATCGTGACTATCTCCACAGACCACGACCCCTTTTGAGACAACTTTGCCTTGGTTGTTTTGATTGCATATATTACCTCACGAATAATTAGCAAATGATATGCACCCTTCACACCTATTATCGGATTGCGACCAAGTTGATCCCCAATATTTGTGACATTTTTGTGTTTTCCAAGAGCACTTCCTAGCCCAAATACTTGGACAACAATGCCTATTAGAGCTACAACTTTGATCAATCTAACCCAATCAGCTACCACTAATAAGCTGGGGACCGATTACTTCTATTTTAGTCCTCCTCGACCATTAGAGATATAGCTTTGATCATCTAACCCAATTAGCTACCACTAATAAGCTGGGGACTAGTTACTTTGATTTTAGTCCTCCATGACCATTAAAACTATAGCTTTGATCATTTAACCCAATCAGCTACCACTAATAAGTTGGGGACTAGTTAATTTGATTTTAGTCCTCCTCAACCATGCCTATGACAATTTGACCTACCTATCAAGTGAAGTGGTATACATGAAATCTCAACTATTGTAGCATTCACACTCCTACCTCATCCTACCCATCCACTGCCTATCAAATCAGCACCTGATTTTAGATTCCCTTCTCTCAATTCTCACTTTGAGGGGGAATACCTCATCACATACCTAGGGTAACTTACATCTATTTTTGTCTTGTAATTCGTCAAAACAAACCACAAGACAAAAAGGGGAAAATGTAGACACCAATATCATGTCAACCCCCCCTTGGTCCCCTTCTAAATGTTAACACTCCTAACCCACACTTGAACCCCTTTTACCTTGGACACCTCACCTAGACACCTCACTTAGACACGTCACACTAAGACCATTTCTTAGCTTATGAATCACCTTGAGACTAGGTCTTCCAAATCCTAACTACCCATGACCTATTCTCACTCCCTAACTAACTCTCATGCCTCATAAGCTCGTGTTTTGACCGTTCTCCAATGAAAAAGGCACTTGGTGGGTGGAGAAATGGGCAAAGAGCAAACAATAGCCCTTTTACCTATTCTCTCTCCACTGACATCGGTCAACCCTCGACCAACACCGATAGAATCACCAACATCGGTAACATAAGCTAGGCTCTAAACATTGAGCTGTCCCCACCTTCTAGCAGATTGACGCACACACTATGAAACCTCAAGCATCGGAATTCAACTATCATTCTCTTGGCTACCGAAGCTCTACACAAGTCATTCCAAAGACTAGATTGAAACATTGTACAAGGACCTCAACATCAGCCACAATGGGAATAAACATTTTGACACCTCTGGTGCTTCACCTAATAGAGCTAAGTATTTCAGTTCTCATTTTAGTATTTTAGAATACTTTGTTAATTAGTTTCCATTAGATATTTCTAAATACTATCAAGAGGCCTGACTTCTTCTGTGGAGGGGCTGAAAGGCCTTCCTCTTATTCTCACCTCCTTTACACACCAACCCTCTACTTTTACCTTTCTTCAGACCTCATCCACCTTCTTGCAACCCTGTACCAACCTCCAAACTTCTAAAAACTCCTTTGTCCACCATGAAAACATCCTAAAATCCATCCAAGGCCAATAACCCCTACTGACATCAGAAATAGAACTGATGTCAGCACATTTTACCCACTAACCTTGACAGACCAACCGACATCAGTGATTGTGTTCTCAACTGATGTCAGTGATCTAAACAACCCATAGACCAGACAAAACCTTTGGCCAGCATTCTATAACATTTTAAGACTATAGAGAATAGGTACACAATATTCTACCTTTCCATTTCTTTAAGTCTTTTATCATTTCTTTTTATGCAACATTTTTATCTTTAAATAGTGGACTGTCATCCCTTAAGGAGCTTTACGCTTTTGGGACTGAGCGTGTAGCTTGGCAGTCCACCATATCCTCTTCTAACATTTTCTTGTTTAAGTCTCTTTCTTATTGTAGGTGTTTCCTCCATAGCCAAAGAGGAGCTCCCACAAAGCTTGGATACGGTGTGCACTAAATCTAGGTAACGTCAAACCCAAACCTCTTAACCTTAATTTCTTCCTTATCTGAATGTAATTAGCAAAAATATAGAGAAACAGGTTGAGCATGAGAAACTCAAAGATAAAATGAGCAAGTTTGAGAGAGATCATGAGAATTAAGAACAAGTTAAGAGTACCAACATGAAAATACCAATTAGATAGACTAATGTAATAAAGGATAAGTCATCATAGGACCATGGGAAAATGATTAATCAATTAAGAGGTAAGTACATAAATTTGGTTTTCTACATCTATCATAATATAGGACACATTATAGTATTTTGATCGAATAGAATTAGAAATACCTTAATATTCAACAATACATATGAAGCTTCTATAATGCATGATACTAATTAAACATTAGTATGGAAGCCAAATCAAGTTAGTGCTGATCATATTGAGCTCAAGAGTCAAGATAGTCTATTTTCTAAGGAGGAATACAAGGCTAAAGAGAATTCTATGCTAGCTCAGAATACCTTTCACACTCAAGATGAAGGCATGAAATGGTATATAGATAGTGGTTGCTCAAACCACATGATAGGAGATCAAAATAATTTCATCTCATTGAAAAATAATGTAGCAAGAATAGTGAGGTTTGGAGACAACACAAATGCCAATATAGTTGGTAAGGATGTCTTAAGTTTGGACAATGGAAAGACCAAGACACAAAATATGTTTTATGTGGAAGGTTTTAAGAATAAAATACTTATTGTAAGTCAAATGTGCAATCAAGGACACACACTAACCTTTCATGACAAAGGGTGTGAGATAAGGAAAGCCAAATCAATAAGGATAATTATCAATGCTAAGAAGAAAAATCTATATGTCTTGAATGAGATCAAGGAGAGATGATTTATGAAAAAGATGGATGAAATTTGGATATGAAATAGAAGGTTAGGTCACCTAAACTTTGACAATATAGTGAAGATAAGCACTAAAAAGTCTATGAAAAACATGCCTAAGATTAGCAAACCTACAAACATACTTTGTTAGGCATGTCAACATGGTAAGTAGAATAGAATAAGGTTAAAGTCCAAGGATTACTCTACCAAAATTCCATTGGAGTTAATACACACTTATCTCTATAGACCTATAAGAATTCAAAGCATTCAAGGAGATAGCTACTTCATGTTGCTCATTGATGACTACAAAAGAATGACTTGGCTTACATTCTTAAAATAAAAGGTAGAAGCTCTTATAAAGTTCAAGGACTTCAAGGCTCTTGTTAATAATGAAAAGAATAGGAAGATAAAGTGACTAAGATAGTATATAGGAGTAGATTTTTGGTCCAATGAGATTGATGAATTCTATGAGGTTCATGTAATATGGAGATAGTTCTCAGCAACTAGGACACTTAAACATAATGGATTAGTGGAAGAAAAGAATAGGATACTTAAAGATATGGATATAACTATGTTAAATGAGTTTATATTATCTAATGGATATTTGAGAGAGGTATTAAACACTACAATCTACATTTTGAATAGAGGACAAATAGTGATTAATGGCAATAAGACTCCTTATGAATTGTGAAAGGGAAAACTTGCTAATGTGGAACACTTTATAATGTTTGGGATATAAAGTTTCATCAAATGAGATGATGAATAATTAGGAAAGATTGATTCCATATCTGATGAAGGTATATTCTTAGGATACTCATTAATGAGCTCAGCCTATATATGTTATAATAAGAGGTTATAAAAGATAGTGGAAGGCACCAATGTGAAGATTGAGAAGATAAGGAAATCACACTCATATTCAAAGGATACTTTAGAAAATATATATTTCAAGAATGAAGAAGAATTTTAGGAGAGGTAGGACTCAAAAGTTCCCTCAAAGTAAATTCAAAGAGATCACCCTATCTCAAATCATTTGCAACAAGAATGTAGGTATGTAAACAAGGAGAAGATTGATAAGTAACCTAAATCAAGATAAGGTTGCTCTATTATCTAATATTGAATGTAAAAATATTAAAGAAGCAAGTAAATACAAATTTTTCATAGATGTTATGAATGAGTAATTAGATGAAATAGAGAAAAATGAGACTTGGGAACTAGTTCCTTGACCTAAAGACAAGAATGTCATTAGCATAAAGTGGACGTTTAGGAATAAGTTGAATGAAGATGGACAAGTCACTTATGAAAAGGATAGATTGATATGCAATGGATATGCACAAGTTGAAGTGGTAGACTTGGAAGAGACCTTTACCCTAGTAGCAAGATTGGAGGTCATTGGATTATTTAAAGCATATGGAGGATTCAAAGGGTTGAAGGTATATTAGATGGATGTCAAATCTACCTTTTTGAATAGGAATTTGGAAGAGGATGTATACATTGAGAAACCTGAGGGATTATCATTATCAAATTGTAAAGACTATGTTTACATATTGAGAAAGGCTCTATGGTTTGAATCAAGCTCCTAAATCTTGGTATGCTAGGTTGGATAGGTATCTATTGGATGAAGGATTCAAAAGGAGTTGCATATAGTAATCTTTACATAAGTAAAAAATATGAGCATTAGTTGATAGTAGTTATCAATGTGGACGATGTTATCTTTGGTGGAAAAAATTATAACATGACTAAGGCATTTGTAGAGGTGATGAAGAAAGAGTTTGAGATGTACATGCTAGGAGAACTATCATTATTTCTTGGATTATAAATCAATAAATATGAAATAGGTATATTCATCTCATAAGACAAGTACATAAGAGAGATGTTGAAGAAGTTTGAGATGGAATATTTCAAGGAAGTTATCATACCCATGATCATAAGGTGTAAGTTGATAAAGGAATATGAGTCTCCAAAGGTCAGTTAGGCATCATATAGGTCAATGATTATAAGTTTTTTATACACCACTACCTCTATACCTAACATCATGCATAAATCATGTCTTGTGGGAATGTTTCAAGTAGATCAAAAAGAGAATCATCTTCAAGAAATCAAAAGGATACTTGATTATTTCAAGGGGACTATGGATTATGGGTTGTGGCACCCAAGAAGCAAGGAGTTTAATTTAATAGCCTATACAAATACAGACTAGGTAAGAAGTCTAGATGATAAGAAGAGTACCAATGGAGGATCTTTATTCTTAGGTAGTTACCTAGTTTCATGGATAAGTAAGAAGTAATAATCAGTAGAATTATCCATGTGTGAGGTGTTCTTAATTGTAGCATCTTTATGTTGTACTTAGGTCCTATGGATAAGATAGAGCCCAAAAGACTAGAAGGTAGATTATGATGGTCCTAGCCCCATGTATTGTGACAATACAAGTGATATAATAATCTTAAATAACCTTGACATAGACTCAAAGACCAAGAACATTCCCATTAGGTATCACTTTCTAAGAGAGTAGGTAATTGAACAAAGTGTCAAACTTAACTATGTTTCTACACATGATCAGAATGCAAACATCTTGACCAAACTACTTCCAAAGGTAACATTTGAACACCTAAGATAGGAATCGGTAATAATTATTGTTATTGACAATTATTGAATAAGACAAGTACTTAGGGAGAGATAATAATGTTCATTATCTCCAAGAATATGTGAGTTGTTCTAGGAAGGTATGTATGGAGATAGGGGATCCTATTTGTATTATGTCTCATAAACTAATAGTCTTGTGTGTTGAGTATTTTGTTTATAAGGAGTGTGATCTAAGGAGTTGTAAACATCACTTTGTAATTTATATCAAAGAGGGAGAAAAAACAAAATTGGGATATAAGAATGATCAGTATGTAGTGTATTTTGACATCAATGACAAAGTGGTATATTGTTGTGCATTTTTCAGTTGTTGAGGCTAGAAATTGATGTTGTTATTCATCTCAAAGGTTCTTGAGAGAGATGTTCATGACGCCATTGAAGAATGTAGCTATGAGAAAGAATATTGATTAGTGTTTCAGTGATTCTAAGAGTGTAAGACATGATTGTTATATAATCTTATGATTTCATGTAATGTACTTATTGTCAATATTTTCAAGTGCTCTATCCTAGTAAGTGTATTGAGAAGGTATGTGTATAGGATGCCTAGTTTTGTGCATGAAGGTTCATGGTGGATTGGTAATATGAAAGCACATAGGCATGAGAATTTTTATGAAGTTGTTTGATAATGTATATGAGCTATTAGATCACTCATGTGAGTTTCAAGGTGAGCCTATAGGGGTAGGACCTATAGGTCATGTCTATAACTAGACCCCTTCTAGATCCTAATTAGCCTAATGAGGAATTATGATCTATTTTCAACTCATATGAAGTATGTATAACACTATATAATCATGAGATAGTTTTATTGAGTATGTAAGTGAAGTGGAGATAACATGGAAAGAGGTATGAAGTTTAGTTTCAAGGGCTCATATGATTTGCAGGTCAAGGTCTAAGCAAACAAAGAGAGATAATATGTCCTAATGGGGTATGAGGTTATATTTAAAAGGAAATTATGGACATATGAGAGTTTTCAAATGTATGATATGTTATTTAAATCATGTTCACAAATTCTTAGGTCATGATTTGTAAGAAAAAGCATGAAAAGTGGTTTTGAGGTCTCTTGAGTACACAAAATAAAGGTATTCAAACTCGAGAAGAACTTTTAAGTGTTATTTTTCATGTGTAACCTATACATGGGAACCTAAGATATTAAGGAGAGATGGGTAAAGGTCTTAGCTAATATACACATGCATTAGTTTTGGAAATTAGGGGTAGTATTTTATGAACAATTGTTAACACTAGAAATAGTGTTAACCCTTTCTAAAACACTAAAAATGACCCAATGTGAAATATATTATTCAAAATATCCCATAATCTTCTTAAATTAATATTAAAACTATTATATCATGTATTCAACTCTCCTAGGTACTTCTAGTCTTGATTAAGTTGTTAGGTGTGTGAGTAAACCCTACAAGAAAGTACTATTTTCTTAGAGATTTGCTATAAAAATCAGAGTTGACCAAGTAAAAGTATGAAAATAATTTGATGCATAAGTTTGAGACTTTTATTTTATGTCCAAGGTGGTTTTTTTATAGGTTTTATACCTTATTAGTGTTAAATCAATCATACACATTGGCTAGTCACTAACAGGTTAATGGTGGAAACAGTGAGAAACCTAAGCAGTAGTGAAAAGATGATTATGGATGTGTTATCATGGAATAGGGATAAAATAAAATTCATGGAGATTTTTTAGGAATTGTAATACATGATAATTTTTGGTATAAGTTTTTGAGGTTATCAATTTTAGTTAAAAAGTTTCTCATAAGTTGACATGTCTAGTTCAGATGAGATAGTCAGATACAAGGTTATGAGATTAGTCTACAAGACCAATATTGCCATTTGACCATATTATACTTCTATATCATAATGGTATAATGATATAATAAAATAATCAACATGAATTAGGAGTCTTTTTAAATGGTTATATAGTTTTTTGAAGGTCATTATCACCATGATTGTGTTTTAAGGTAAATGGACCTTTCTAGGTAAGCAAGTTGTGGTGTTGAGTTTGAGACTATATGCCCTAAGTTTAAGTATCTAATGTACATGGTTTTTATATTTCGTAATTTTATTTCCTATACATGATTTGTATAAAGTTTGATAAATAGTGAAAAAAATTAAAATTTTGAAGCTAAAATGGCTTGTTTGGTTCTGGTTTGACTGTGTGTACCAAAGAAAAAAGATTGGTTTATAAGACCGATATTTGACATTATACCTTGTGATTTATGTTTTTAAGAGTGGTATAGATAAGTCAAAGTATATATTTTAAAAGTATAATTGGTCATGAGAAGTGTTATTTTATATGTTTAAATTAATGGGGATCTATTTGGGTGGTATATGAAGTTTTTCTACCATGTGTGTGGTTAGAAATTGTTTGAAGAAGATAAAAGGGTAATGTGTACTAATGAAGGCATAATTGTATTAGGTCTCCTTAAGGCCTAAAGAAGGATTTGGTCTATTTGAGCTATGGCCAACATAATTTAATTATTAATTCTTGTTTTTATCATGTCATAAGACATATTTTGTTGAATATCTAAGTGTGAAAGTGTGTATATCCAACCAAGAGGTGTATGAGCAATAACTTATTATAAAAACAAGGCCCAATAGACCTAATTGTCTAGTTAGAGAATGAGTGAGTGAAATCAGAGGATAATACAACTTTTAAGAGCTAAATTAGGTCTTATAGAACATAATAAGGCCATAGATATACTATCATGAAGATATAATATGGGTAATTTATATGAATATCAAGTTCATATGACCTAATCTATCTTGAAGATCTAGATGAGTGAATAAGCCTAAAAGGCAGCTTGAGAGGGATAAAAGAGATATAATAACTAAAGAAGGTGATCATCATTTATTATATGAGAAATAAGGTGTTCTTAATATGATCAAAGGTTTTAGGTGGTTGAGTTAGTTTCTATACCATATAGGGGGTTGGTGTCTCCTTTCAAGTTAGTGCTTGCTAAAGCCTAGTTGGGTTGGTGCTTATCTAGTTGGGGTTAATGCTCCTTATGGAGTTGGTGCTTCACTAAATTGTGATATTTTGGATTACAAGACTTTATTAAATTTTTAGGGATCACTAGGGTTTCTTCCGCTTGAGGGTTTCCCACTCATATGTGTGTTTTCTTTTGTTATGCTCATGTGAATGACTCTTTATGCATTTATATATCTTTGTATTTATTTGATGGTTCAAAGAATGTTAAAGTACATGTGAAAGAAAGTTTTAAGATATTTATTCAACCCACCCACTTAGTCATTGTGTTTCTAATAGAAACATGAGTCTCAAGCTTCATCCTCTATCCCTTTTCATACTTTGACTTGGTCAAATCTGACTACTATAAAAAATCTCCAAGAAATTAGCACTTTCTTATAGGATATACTCACATAATTGAAAACTAAATCACACCTGGAGGTGCTTAGGAGAGTTGAATACAAGCTTCAATAGTTTTCCTGAGAATACCAATCTATTCTAGGTACTTTTGATCAATATCTTAATCATCAATTCCTTATCAGTGTTCTAAGATGGTTTAACAGGTTTCCATTCTTAATAATCATTCATAAATAATATCCCAAAAATACAAAAAATGCTTGGAATGTTGAGCTAGGACCTTCCCCATCTACCATTAGTATCTTATTTTCCCATACAAAGGTTTGATGAGCTAATGAGTATAGGAAAATCCTTCTCGGGTTGAGAACCTTTCATTCTGTATACTCAAAACACATAAAAACACTTTTTCTTGCTTTATTATTCAACCTTTGATATAAAACTTCATGAATATACCTAGTAAAACCTATAATACATTTGAAAAATCTCACCTATGCATAATTTCATTGGAAATTAAACCTCATGCCTCATTTTGTCATGCTCTCACCACCTTGATTTCTACACTTGATTCTTCACACCTCATTAGGCCTTGAACTAACCTTCAAACCCATTTTCAAGGTCTCAATAATTCACTCACATGCTCACACAATGTCAAACATACTTATACAACATTATCTCATCATGACATCATTCTTCTTCATGCACAAGACTTGGAATCTTATGCACATACCTTCTCAAGACACTGCTAGGCTCAAACACTTGACAAGTTTGACAAATGG